>JAPMOQ010065374.1:419077-444179 GCA_026543055.1 Argiope trifasciata | reverse complement strand
TTTTTTTTGAAAACTGTCATTTAGTTTAAGTTTTAATTGAAATTCTAATTAAAAATTTTCAAAAGGCATTCCGGGATGCATTTTTCTACCGTCCAATATATATATATATATATATATATATATATATATAATATAATATAATTTTTACTTTCAGTAAGGATGAATGTGACTGAAAACTGAACTACCAATGTTTTTCACACACATAGAATAATAGGAAATCAATAAATAGGAACGAAATTATATATCATAAGAATAGCAGTACTTTATCATTGAAGAATACTTTAAAAATATGAAATTACTACTTCAGAATTTGATTTAATATTTTTAATGTAATTTTTATATTGCTCATCAAGTTTTAAAGATGGAAATCACATTCGGAAAATAAAGCAGAAAATATATAAATCAAGGAATCAATTAAAAAATTTTATTCAAAATAAAGGAAGTTCGATTGAAAGAATGTGCTGACAAAATATCTCTTTTAAACATTTTTTAAACATGTTCTAATATGCTGAGATAGGAAAATCATAAATGCTATGTGTTGATTGAAAATGGTGATACAATCAGGTTGTAACTCTTTGAAGTCGTACCTACATTGCTGAAGAGATATTATAGGCTTATTTATTCCTGAATAACAACGAGGCATGAAAAGAAATTAACCAGCAAATGATGCAAGATTTTTACCAGATTTTATTTAAAAAGGCTACAAGTACATTTATTGTAATTTGATTTGGCATTGAATATACGAACCACAATCTTTTCTTTAACTTTTTTCACATAAAAAAGGATTCAGGTAGAATTAATTAAAAATAAAAATAAAAATTCCTTTGCAGTCAGTGCAAGATCTGTCTTTACAAATAATCTCTACTCGCATCAAAATGCCAAGTTTATCTTACTCCTACTGGGCTTCAAAAACTAACCGACGAGTATACTATTAATCACGATAAATTTCGCGAAACTGATGGAAGAACATTTAATTACATTCCTGGCGGTTATAGAGAAGAACAGTGAAGTCCTAGGAAACGAAGTAAACTCTGACTTCTCTTCAAAATCGTTTTTAATTTAGATACAAGCGAATCCTCAACTAATTCCTCGTAAGAAATTTAATACCTTAAGACCTTTTCCCCTTAAGTACTTCGAGCCAGACGCAGGTGAATAAAAATTCCTCTCATTACTTGAAACAAATTAAAAGAAACGTTTTTTGATAGATAAGGCATCCTGTCCCTAGGATTTCGAGACATTCTTTTATCTTCTCGAAAACTTCGTTTTAATCTTTTTTGGTTACCTTGCAAACGTCCTAGCTCGGGTCACCTTCAACTCCAATACTGAACCAACGTCGCAGTCATCTTGGGTCATAACCTTTGCAAATGGAAAAATCGATGGATAGTCTGTGTGTAACTAACCAACATTATCAGCCTGTTTTTTTAATATATGTACCATCAATAAGGGAAATTTTTTAATTAAATCGGTAACAGCTGTTTAATGTGATGCTTTCTCTACTTTTAAAAATCTTATAACCTTGTGCACTTTTTTGCAGCTTTTATAAGATTTCGTTCAGTAATTTTTTTTATTGACATTTCATGTGCTATGAACCAGAAGCTCTAAGTTTGTTCTTTTGCTCCATGGTATTGTATTTCACATTTCAGCTTTGATTTATTATCGATTTTAATGACTTTTCAAAGAACTTTTCTTCATTTTTAATGAATTCTAATTAATAATTTTTAGGAAATATTGCATGTAATAATCGTGATTATTATTTCTAATTTTTTTGAAATTTTAATTAGTTAATCAGAATGCTATTTGTGTTATATATACTTAAGAGTGTGAAATTTCACTGGCAATTTTAGGGGTGAATGTATAAGTTTTGTAATAAAATTAGAAATTGTTAACACAAGTTTAGTTATATTAACGTTCTATTTTAAAGTAACATTAGGATTATTTTGGGACGATCCTCATAATTTTTAAACGCAATCAGATGACGAGGAAATCTGAGCTTGTCCCCCCGTCTCCAAAATTCCACACCATATCAACAGGAGAATATTTTGGCCCTACGGATTTAATGCACACAAGACCCGCTTATAATACGATTCAGAATCGAGCCTCGAGCCTGAAACCTGTCTGTTACGAAGTCAAGTCCTTACTATAGAGCATCATGAACCATTGTTAACACAAATACTAATCGTCACTTCGATCGATCCTTTCGTGTTTTTTATTTATAAAAATATAGAATTCAATTTTAATGGAATATAAATTCACGTTAGTAGAATGTTAGTTGAGTAAATATATTACTCTCAGTTTGACACGGTTGCAAGCAGGAAACAGTATCATCCATTGGAATGAACTGATCCATATAAACAATCTATCCATAGTTCTTCTTCTGTAATTGATGCAAGTTTCGGATGTTCCCCTTCAAACAGTTTTACTGCTGTGCCTATATCATTTTCAATCTTTTTAAATTAATATGCATATTTAATGTATTTCCTTTTTTTTTACTCAATTTCCTGACCATTAACTTCCTTTTAGATATTATGCAACTTCATAAAATATGGCAAATTTCTTGTCTTGATATGTTCGATTAACGTAAAATTTTGTATGCTGGAGACCATAAAATAAGGATTGTTATTGAGGTTCTACTCATGGATAATCTATTTTCAGAAACTAGACAAAATATCGAATTTAAAAAGCTCAGAATATCAAAAGCAATCTAGTTTTCTTAAATAAGAAAAATATTTCAAAACTCTCCTCTCAGAAAAATTTGTAAGCTTATGATGCAACATATCGAAGCATTGAATATAGAATAATGAATACAACTCTTGAGACATTATAGTTGAGCAATGATTACAATACTTTTCTCTTCTGAAACCTATACCATATCTTTGCACTATATATTTTGAATTTGATACTCGACATTTTATAAACTCCTATATACTTTACTGAAGATCAGCGTATTAATTTTCTTAAAAGCAGATGTTTGAAATAATTATGAATTCAGTATTTATTTTTCCTCAATTTTTTATCCTTTTTGGGATACACATCTCGTTGAAAAAATAATTTTTACGGAAATTTTAACTTTAAAAAAAAAATTGATAACGGTTTACACCGATGCATAAATTTACATCAAAATATTTCTTCATTTCGTTTATAAACTTGTACTTAGAAACAAATACTAAAAAGAGCAAATTTGACAGTTCTAAAAATGAATTTTTATTCTAAATTCGGTGTTGCTATTTTCTTCATATAACTGCAAGCTGCTGAAAATACATTACTCCTTACAAAAAGAATGACAACATTCTTTAATTTCTGACGATGACCAGAAATGGCACTGTAAATGTGATGGACTTTGACTAAACTCATAAATAAAGGAAATCATGAATAAATCTTTCTCTCTTTTTTAACGAAAAGGATTAAGTTTCTGCCCGACGAAATTTTATTTTTCAGATGAAATAAGGGCGAACAGTATTTCGTGTCTCTTCAGGGCACTGGCGATTAACTTGCAAACAAATAAGCCGTGGTTCTTTTTAGCAGGCTTTAACAAAAATCATATTTAGGTACACAACTTTTATTGTGTAGAAATGGTTGATTTAAAATTATTATAATTATAATAAAAGATGTTGTAGCATGTTACTTCTCTTTAAATTATATAGTCTATATTACTTTTAAATATTCAGAGAACTGTTTTCAGCTAAATTAAAGTCTAGGAAAATACATATATGGTACTTTTTTATTGCTTTAATTAGTAAGTTGGTCATCCAAAACATCCCACTTTATCAATTATATAGACAATTCTAGATCATTAACCTGATGAGTTACTTACCTGCTGAGTTGATGCGCTTTGAAATATTTCGTCATACACAGTCAACAAGTTAAATAAGTAAAATAAAAAATTGCTTAAAGTCCCCAAAATCTTAAGGGGTCATGAACTCTCATATTTTGTGTAATTTGTATTTTAATTAAACTGTAAAAAAAGAGGTCAGGTCGATGAAATTATTTAACTTAAACTAAAATATGCGTAGTATTAATTTTAGAACATATTTTAATAAAATTTCTAATTTATTATTTCTTAAACTTCTATGTCACTTATTTTATAACTCTAAAATATATATGATACTTTATAATATTTTTTAAATGATAATATTAAATATTATTCAGACTGTGTTACAATTTTTTATTTATATTTTATTTAAATTTGCTTTAAAATTTCAGATCTGCATTTTTTAATTTTTTCTACAGTGTATTAAGACAGCTTTTTAGGAAATAAATGACAAACTTTTTTCTGATTTATTTTCTCAAAATTTGCTACATAAAACCATTTGTATAAAGATTAAATTAAAGTAGATAAAACATGTATGATTTTGAAGTTTTGAAGGATAAGAAGAGCCCAGAAATTTACATTGACTAAACGGCCCTAGAAGGTTCAATTCGGTTCTACACTTGAATATCGAACCGCATAAGGATCTGGGTAGTAAAGTTGCTACTTGTTTTTTATATTTTAATTAAAAATCTTTTAATGAGTGGTAAAAAGTTTTTAAAAAGTTATAAATCTTAAAGACATATGAAAATGATACCTTGAATGAATCGTTTTCATTAAGTGAGAAGTAAATTTTAAAGGCCTTTTGAATGTTTTTGCAAACCATTAAACTTATTATAATCTTGAAAATAGTTTTAAAACTATTTAATTTTGAATATTCGAGCTACAATTTCGTCTCATTTATTTTACCTAAACGAATTTAATGTCGTTTTTCGATATTCTAACAAAAGAATAAAGTCCGATAAACAATTAGTAAAAAGAATGCGATTGCTTTGTGAAAAGAAAATCACTCAAGAAAGCATTTATTTAGAAATGAACATTATTGTCACGGATTTGTGATATTCATTCCACAAGTTTCCTGTTAAAAGGGATTCCTTGTTAATGACATCGACTGGGAAATGAATTTGGCTACTTGGTGATGAATTTAGGGACAAAAATGAAGGATCCAGAATATTTGAGAATCTTGGTCCACAGCACTATTAGAACTCGAGTTTCAATGTTTCCTAGAACTTTCGTTGCCTTATCATGGAATCTATGAAAGCATAACAGGACAGATGAGACAAGCCAGTTGTGAGTTATTAAGTTGAGCTCAAGCGAGTATTTGAGCGAAGTTTCTCTAAGTGTTGAGCTCTGTACTGTTACTTCTGTATATTATTGATTAGCTGCTTGTGTTTTGATGTTTATTTAAGTGTTGTTCTTATATAAATGACTGCATTTTGCATCTATATTTATGTTTTTGGAGAAAAAACATCGTTTTATCTTACTGAGGCTGCTGGATTTTTCATCGTACATTCACCAGATAAATTTTATTTTTTCGATGACAAAGTCATCAAAATGGAACAATGAATTAGTTTCAAAGGATAAAAGAGGAAGAAAAATTATGTACTCAGGGCTAAATTTTCTTGTTTTATTTGCAATTAAAATATTAGATTAAAAAGTATTCTCGTCAGACGAGTTTATTGTATAAATAAATATTTTTTGGCACTCAAAAATTAAAGATGCTACAGAGGCTAATTTAATACAAACTTCTGTTAATGATTGGTAATCATGTACGAATTTATGCCTGGAAAATTTTGATTTAAAAATAAATCGAGTAATCTTTCATTACCTGTCTTTCTTACTGTTAGAATTATTCTTCGTCATTTTAAAGAATTTATAAAGCACAAAAGGATTTTGATGTTGGCATTTGACGAAGAATGCAGGATAACGACCTCTATTTCTTTCACGTCTTCAAATAAATTCAAGATGGAAAGTTTTTTACGACTTTGTGTATAAAGTACTGAAAAACTAATCTTCAGAAAAACTGAAATAGTCTTGAGTCATAACGTTTTATTATTATATCCTTTCCTGACAAATCATTGGATTTTAAACCTCTGGAGGCAAAGCAATTGTGAAGTTATCCAACAAACCTAAAATTAAAGACATCTTGTCAAGGAAAGAAAAAGTTGCGTGTTGTTTAAGTTGCAGTGAAACTGACACAGTCCATGTTTTTATTTCAAAACCAATATCTTTTTAATAAGCTACTCATCATCCTAGATATTTTTTTATTAAGTTTCAAATATCGTATGGAACTTAACATAAAAAACTTATAATACTCCTTTAACTTAATTTGAAATAACTTTTTAAGAAAATATTGTGTTTGAAAAGTAGCTGACTACTTTTAGTGATTTGTTTCTTATATCTCCATGATAACCGTATAATACTGGAGGCTTCTTTACTAATATTACAAGGGTTATCACCAGCATTGTATCGAAACTAATTAAAATTTTGTAGTGAGCTTGCATATAAAAAAGTGCTTCAAGTAAGTATCTGATAAGAACAGGAAAATGATACATGATTTATGGTAATTCTGGAAATATAAAATAACTTCAGTTGATACGATGAGTATAAAAGGAATATCACATATATTGCACTGTTCTTCGTCATAAAAATACGAGCTTCTGTATTCTGGACAAAACTCACAAGGAAACACATAGACATACTAAAAATAATTCACCACGGCGTGTAAACCAAAAGTAGTAAAATCCTAATCCGTAAATTATTCCGTAAGAACTCTTTGGGAAAATCATCAGGGCGAGCCATTAAATTTATGTCAACCTTGCAATATTTGCATTCATAGCTCTCGCTGACTGACGAACATTGCAAGCTAGTTTGGTCACCAGATGGTGTTATTGTAACAGTAATTGCTCTTTGATTTGGCTGGCCTTAACCAATAATAAATTGAATTTGATTGTTTTGATCAGGAACTGATCTGATGTATTGATATGTGAACCTCTTCCCGATAATTTCATCTTTTAAATGAATTCATGTGAACATTTATTAAAATATTTAAAAAAAATTAGAAAGGGTGGACAAATGCAACTAAGATTACATTTGAAGAGCAATGAAAGATAAAGCATTCTGCAATTGTTATATAAAATTATTCTATTCAATTTTAATTAAAGGTGAGGACACTAGGCTTACTTGTCCAATTTGATTTGCATATTCTAGTAGGTCATATTATTTTGTTTCGTATTAGAAATTCAAAAAAACTTTAAATGAGTTTCTTGCTCAATGAAATTCATGAGCAATTTTGAAATTCAAAAGATTATTTAGTCGATAAAAAATAAAAAATCAGTAACAAATTAAAATTTTTGCAATAATAGAATATTATGTATTATTGAGAATATAAAATTGTTTATTTCATGTCTTATATTGCTTATTAAAGATATGAAAACAGATACAAGAAAAATTTATGAAGTTAACATGAATTATTACATAAAAATTTTAAAACTTAACTTCAAATGATTAATTTGAATAGGGCGAAGTTTAAAGCTGTTTAAATCAATAGTTATTGTCTGCATTTTCATCCAAAAACTCTTCGTTAAATAGAATCAAATTATCATAATCCAAATTGTTATTCTTTTGTGGAATACTCCTTTCTGCCGGCATCCAGGACATTTTCCCAGTAACAGGTTCGAATCCTGGTTCAGGCGTGGTTTATCTCTGCACTGTGTCCTATCTGTAAGAGCTCTACCCCTCATCCCCCCTCGGTAAAAAAAAGAGTTGTGCAAGCGAATGTATGAGTATCATCATATGAGCTAAAATCAGATTTCTACCTTCGGGTACTCAAGAATCCTTACCTTCAAAAGCTACTGCACTCTTCTTTCCCCGATTTCTCAATTGATCTGAATTGGAGTTCAATCCAAAAGGGATAAGCACCACCACCACATTCACTTCTGAATGAATCGAAATTGAGATCACCTCATTCTTTGCGTTTCCTACGTTAATTTTTCGAACATCTTCAAGAATATTTATTATTTTAATAGTTCAAATAAACGAATAAGGCAAGAGAGGAGGAAATGAAATTCTATTCGCAAGTACATTTACTTTTTTTGCACCACTGATAAACCAACTGATTGAAACAATTACACCATTGGTTTAAAAACATGTTTTAAAGAAATTGCTTTCAATAAAAATTTCCAGTCAACATTCTTACGGTCACTATCATAAATTAAAAATTTTATTTTTAGTTCGGTCATATAATATGCCATGGATCAGCCTGTTTTCCAATGCTATGTCCATTTAAACAAAAGCTACATAAATTCCCTTGATACTTTTATCAGTGAAGAGATCTGCTGTAAAATTTTCAGATTTAGAAGAATACAACAATTCTTTCATTCTATTATTGGCTCACCAGAGCAGATAAGAAAGGGAAGAAAGAGAAAATAACTGCATTAAACTTGGCTATATTTTTCGAAAAAAAGTTTATTATTTTTTATCATTTTTCTCCATCAACATGACGAACGTTCTTCCATTCGAAGGGATGTAGTCGTCATTATCGAAGTTCCAAAAATCCTGTTGAATAGAAAAAAAAGGGGGGCTTGCATTTTCCGAGTTTTTACGAGCATCTCGCCCATTAAACCTGGCCTGGGCCACTGAGGAATCATTTTACATTTATGGTCGATCCATAAACATGGTGGAGCGTCCCTTTTTTTTACGGTCCTATCGTACAAAGGAGTTTCCCCCTTCTTTTTAAGGACTGGTTTCAGAATGAGGACATTAGAACGAACGCTGATTGGAAGGGATTTCGAAATATTTGCAGACTGACATTAACAAGATGAAAAAACTCCGTGAAAAAGAGAAAAAAATATTGGGAACAGGGCTGAATCATTAAAAGGAAATTGTGTAATATGATTTGCATATATTAGCAGAAAATTTTATCTTTATTCTGGCTATAACCATTTATTACATGAAAACTGTGAGAGGATATCCAAGATGTTCTACTTTATCAATGCGTAACTAGTAAATTCCAAAGTTGCTTTAAAAATCAATAACTTTAATTGAATTAGGTATTATTTACTTATTGTTAAGCCATTTTGAATTACTTTTAGCTATCTCGATGTTAAAAAATGCTCTTTTAATTGTAAAACAAAACAAATAAAAAATTTAAATTAATTATAAACATAGAAATTATATAGTGATCTTAACAAACATAAAAAAATATTATTTTTTTATATTACAATCGCATATAAAAGTTATTCAAGGTGAAGTAAGCAGAATTAGTTATTGTAAAATGAAAATTATTTCATATTTATAAACTTCACACTGGATTCAAAAAGATCCAATGATGATATGCAATGAAGAGCCAACCGAAGTAACTAATAAATAGAACAATTAGTTTTATTTAACATGATGCAATCACTAGTAAATAAAATAACACAAAATTATGTTTTGTTAGTGTGATTATCGATGTTGTACATTTCTACATTTGTTTTTCTTTGAAAATATAATAATTTAGCTCTTATTAATCCATGTAATTTGTTATTTTGAAAATGTAATAATGTAACACCTTAATCATTCGATTTATAATGTGATATCTTGTAGTAGTTAATAAGGTTTATGAAATTAAACTTCAAATGCCAATCCGAATAAACAAATACATGCAGATTAGTATGTAAGTATGTGTAGCAAAAAAAGATATCACCTGATCAATTATAAAATAGCTGGAAATTGTTTTCTAATTCTTTGTTACTGGTTATCATGCTTTTGGATTTTTTTAAAAAGTATCATTATATATCTGTATTAATGCTGGGAATATTTATGTGGTGGTCTAAGCAGAATATGAAAAAATTAGACGAAAAATATTTTGATGCGAGCATAATAATTTTCATACAAAAAAAAATATCTATTTGAATCAATACTTAGTATTTAAAAAAAAGTCTTTGCTTTTATCAGCTTCTTTATATTACATAGCTCTAGAAGATAGCAAAATTGTTTGCACAGAGATTATTCATGGTGTTTCTGACAACGAATAATCAAAAGTTTACACACCAAATTTCATGCAAGAACAATTAAAAGTATAAATCTTGTAAATGTAATAAAATGGCCTACTGAATTAATTGGCAATTTTATTTTATTTTTAATATAATAATATTGAAGTAATATTAATGTAAGGTATATGTAAATTTTGCATATTGTGAACATCGTTCAAAAAACTGTCCTGAAATTTTCGCACGTTGAACCTAGAACTGACAAATTTTTGGTATCGTTACTTTCTGAATAAGAAGGGTTCATTGAAAAGAGTTTTTCAAAAGTTTTTGATTTCTAATAGAAAATTAATACAAATTTAAATGTTTTCCTCTTTTATCTCAGATCACATAAAAGCTATTTTTACAACAGGCTAAAATATTACAAAAATGCTTAAGATTTTATTCATAATATTTTATCACCTAGCAGCGTTTCCTCCAATTTTAGTAAATTTCTTAAAATATTATGAATATGTTCTACAACACTACTACGTATTTTTAGCTATTGGATGTATATTGGCGTTTATTTCAACTATGTTATATTTTTGCGTGTGCTTTTTTGCTGTTATTTAATTAAAAATAGGATTTTTAAATGAAGAATGGGGAACAAAATAAAAAGATTTGCATGACATGATGTTTCGGGCAAGGCGTCTGAATTTATATAATAAATTTCTTGCAATAACTTCTCCGAGATGGTTTTTCATAGTTGATAATATATATCGATAAAGCTTACATGAAAAAAAGACTTGCTTTAAAATGATATGTAGAAGAATCGATGTTAGTAAATAAATATTTTTATAGTAGTCACATAAAAACGCTATTAATTGTGTGCCAAATAGCTTTTCACATATCGCATGCCATTTTTATTTCCCTTATGAGAATGGTTTTAAATATAAAGTAATGATAAACAGGAGAAAAACATGCGCCTTTTCGAACTGCATGATTTATCATATAAATCTATTCATATGAGAGACTTTTTCCTTCTTCGCAAACAAAAATCCTTTGTAATTTGTGCTGTTATTCCTTTCCACAATTCGGAATGAGATTTGAAACAAAATTCTTCCTTCAGAAAATCACGCCTTTCTGAGAACTTTTAAACAATTCGCTTTTTCCTGTTCCACACACACACTAAAAAAGTGGGGTGGATAATGGTTTTATGGAGGGGCTTGCCGTGAAATTACCTCTTCTCCGATTCCAAGCATTTGCCAAGTGGCAGGGATGCCTCTCAGTTTGAGGTTTCAGATTTTTACATCCAATTTTACACCCAGGATACCGCATTCCGCAAGGACGGGAATCGAAATTCCACCACTCTTCATCGAATATCCCCCTTCCGTACTCTCTTCCACTCAGAGATAAAAAAATAAAGAGATGCATCATTTCTCCCTTCTTAATAGAATTCGGAGAAAGAGAGACCATCTTTCATTCGAGGATGACACTCAGGAGTCCATTTCCAATTTAGATCGAAGTTAAGGAGGGGGGGGAGAGTTCAGAGTGATCAGAATATTTTAGAATGCAGACGAATAAATGAGGTACGAACTTTCCGGCAGGCCTACATAACTTTCTCTTCCATTTTTGCTCTGCCACACATAGCTATAGCACGTTAACTTAGTCAATAAATAGTTTTGCTTTTTAAGGATGGCGTATATCCCAGAATATGAAATGCGCAATTTGATCGTGTAATATCTTCTGAACCATAAATTTTTCAGCAAAATCGCAATGCACTTTCAGATAAGACTTTTTTCTGTATAATCAATAGAATAAAAAAAACTATATTAATATTTATAAACAAAACATTATAGGCGAAATGGAAATTTATACTTTTCACAATATACTTGGTATTTTAAGAGAAATAACGATATTATTAAATAAGTTTTTGTGTTGGATATATTTACCAAAATAAAAATAAAAAATTACTAAACATTTCATACAATTCGGAAAGTTCCATCTGATATTGGAAATAAACTGTGAACTAATTTTGTATTAATAGTAAAGGGCTTTCAATAATGTATGTATTAATTTATTTCGAGAATTTTTATTGTTCTTCTCATAGAGCGTCTTTAATTTTGGTCTAAAAAGTTTCTTAAGGGGTTGTTTATGAAAAAATTTGTGATTTTTCCATCTAGCAAATTTTGTAAAGACCCAAATGTTAGTCTAAAGGTACAAGGCCATGTCTGTAGGAGATGTGGCGATAGATACCTTAATAAAGCTTCTAACATTCTAATCAAGCTCCAGATTCAATGCCAAAAATACTTGTCTGTTATAATGTTATCCTAGTTATTAACTATTATTTTACAATTGTCTAATTCTGATTGTCTCTGGTGAATAGATACTTCTAATTTCTCATCTGTTTATTCTACTTAATTAATTTTTTGGAAAGCAACAGTAGCTTATAATTAAATAATAAATCATTAATTCAAACAACAAGAGAAAATGGCTTTCTTGAAAGAGATATGAAAATGATAATAGCTAAAGGGCGACTGACTCAAAAGGCTCCACTTCTCATCACCCATTGCCATATCTTTCAAGGATGAACAGTTTTAATTATATTTGCGGAATAATTCATAATTATTAGTACTTGTTCTATATAAATATCCTTGTCTTTTGTCTTTATCATTGTCTTCTTGCGAATTTTGTAAAAATATTAAACAAAAAGAGGCATTCAATAAATACAAATCCATTTTGGCAATAATTGGATAGAAGTATTGCGGATAGTGTCACTTTTTAGGAGATATCTATTTCCAAACGTTGATTCCAATGTTTCAGAATCTTTGAAAATTTTCCGAACCCAATATAAAATCAGTAAAAAAAATAATAAAAACGTGAATGCATTCCGATTGATTGAGATACTTCCTTTACAGCATTCGCTATATAATTTCCTATCAATTTCATCGTTTTCATAAAGATATTTAAAAGAGAAACTCAAATTTGAAATATCCATTCAATGAACAGCAATAGATAGTCACATATGTTATAACAATAGATAGAAGAAAATGCAAAGTTTTATTTTTTACATTTATTGTTACCTATGGCACTTGTCATAGACAATCCCACTGATGAAGTCTGCAATTTTAAGCCGAGTATTAGCACAGCTTATATCAGTAACGCCATCTTTGATCAAGAGTACGTCTTAGTTACCATGCATGCTAGCCATGCCCTTTTCACGGAGCCGACATCATGCATACAATTCATTCACTCATCGACAGATCGTAATTTAGACCTGAATCCGAATGATCTCCTCTGATCCAGTAACTTCAGTGATATTGTCTCGCCTTGGAGGACATTGTGGCTACGACATATTTATACAAGCACTAGTCACATGTATATGGAGGGTCTCCGGCCAACCGGGTTCGAATCCGCAACCCAATGAAGGAGAGTCCAGCGCCCTACCAACCAGGCTGTCCCAGGCTCGTTTTTATGTTGAAATAATACCATGAAAATAAGGTGAAATAAATTATTTTTTCATGAGTAAATGACCAGTTCTCAGGAAAAAAATGGTTTTTGTGTTGCAGTACCCAGAAAATGAATACGTTGTTACATTGCATCGCATCATATGTTTCGTTGTAAATTCAACAAATATCTACATCGTCATAAACAGTTTTACAGTTGATACAAGAAATTCGTAAAAAATTGTCACTAATGCAAAAGTATTACATTGACAAACCTTGTAGGTCGAATGAAATCGTTGAGCGTATATGTATTGTTTTCGAATGTGACTGAAAGAAATTCACAAGTACAGGTGTCGGATAATTTGAAATTTCGCTATCAATGGTCTATGCCTTTTAATTTCCAAAATCTGTAACGTCGATCGAAATTTCTACACAAAGATTTAAGTTACGGGATTTGCTACTTCACTTTTAGCGAAAATTGGATTTCGTCATCTGTCGCATTGAAAATGGAACTTAGGTTGAATCCATGAAACAATACTTTAAACTTTCCTCTATCCAATGATATGTGGAAAGTGTTTTTACAACTGTTCATGAGAAATATATATATATTTGAATCTTTATGAATAATTCTATCTATACTTAAAAAAAGGTGGAGTGATTTATGTGTATCTCACCACATGCAACTCCGGATAAGTATCTGGAACCAATAATATTGAAGATCTTACGTTACAGTCTCAAATAACGATTGGACGCAGATATTAAATAAGAAATCAACCTCAAACTATGCAGTTTTTGCGGGTTGTCACCAAAAAAAATTAAGATAATGATTTACAAAGAAGAATTTTAATTGTTGCTAATGTAATTACTAGTTAAAGCTCTCACATGCGGAAAAGATTTTGCACGGAAAACCACACACGTTTAGTATCTGTTAGCGAACCTGAGATTTAAAAAAAATACGGTTCATATCTTCCCAATTCTATGGCTGTGTCTCACGCAATAATTAAGGTGCAACAATACAGCAATACAATAAAGTGCAACAATGCAGCAATAATGTTAAATTATTGTTCTATTGCTTCATTATGTTTTTTGCATGTAAAATTTACAAAACATTAAAATTGCTTTTCTTTTCTCCGTAGGCACAAACTCCTCTGCTTGGATCAGATCGATATGTAAGTCTTAAAGTCCTTTTCACCCTTTCCCCGTAATTTCATTTAATTTAGTTATTGGATGCTAGCTGACTTTCGCGACAGGATGTTTGGCTTAAAATATGTTAATTTAAATTACTCAATTAAGTTTCTTATACTTAACATGATGTTCGGGATTTTATCAGGAAATTATCTTTAGACATATTATATTAAGCATTACTATTTTAGTAGTACTGCGCCTATTCTTTTTTTTAAATACATAAACTTATGAAGTTTTATGGAATTGTATTACCATTAAAAACATGGTTGTACTCTGAATGCAAATTGTTTTCCCTGCTACTGGAACTTTATGCCTGTATACTTTATTTAAATTGGGCATGTTATCAAAAGTATCTGTTTTTCAGCAAATTTAAAGAATGGACGAAAATCCGGTTAATACTTGATGAAACTATGAAAATGGTTGGAGTTTTAATAAAATACTGAAAGCTATTGTTGGAAAATAAAGAATTTTTTTTTTAAATATTGCCTATCACAAAAATATTAAATAATTAATTAGTCATTAAAGAAATAATGTTATAGATTTCAAAATTGCATATTTTTTATATCTTTGGATGTTATTGTGGAAAAGTAGGAAATTCTCTTTTGCTTCTAATATTTTAATTTTATTCCTACTTTTAATTAATCATAATTTCAAGAAAATGACTTCAATATAAGTATTACCACCAACTAATATTGAAATGGGACCAGTTTCGCAGTTCTAAATTAAGTAGTCTAGACAGTAAAAAATATACAGAAATAGCTATTAGATACATTTCTTTTATTCTTCATTATATTATAAGTCGTTATTTAACGAGATTGAATGAATGACTTTTTTTAAAGCAAAACAAAACTTCGTTGGAAAAAGGTTTACTTTACTGCTTCATAGAACTTTATTTCATCGTTTATAAGGTTTTTAATATCTCTAATTTCAGCAGTAGTGCTTCCTCTTCCCTTTTCTAGTTAGCTTACACAGCCTACCATGCTGCTCTTATTTTCTGTTCCTCTGTAATCTCTGAATATTTAGCAAAAAGTAGGAACGAAGCAATTAAAAATGGTTTGCACTTATTTAAAGTAACAAAAGATTATTTTAATAATTTCTGAATGATGTATTACTTATCATTTAAAATCACGAGTCGAGTGAAGTAATCGAGTGTTTACTTTTATTTGAAAATATCAATTTAAAAAAATTTATATTGATAACCTCCTGTTTTTTAACATTCTATGGATGAGACATTGCCTGAGATAGATGCTAGAAAAGCATGCTTACAAATTTGATAAACGTAACTATAATCTCTTACCCTAATCAGCTTCCATACTATTAAATTTGCATAGGAAATTGAAAAGTAGTTTTCCTAAACCAAATTTTTACTTCTACTTTTAATTTTCCACTCTACATATTCATTTCTATCGTTTTATTTTTACTTTGTAATTCATTATTGCAAATTATATAAAATCTTAAAACTCCTATTTGTTTCAAAATTTCTACCAGATGGTTCTATGTGCAATGAATAAAAAATAAAAAATAAATAAATAGATTAACTAATAATTATATCCAGTAAAAATTTAATTGGTAAAATCCTATTTTAGCCCACCTCTGGCGACTTTTTCAAAATCTCGCCAATTTTTCAAAATCTTGCCAAATCGAAAGTATTTGAATTAAAAGGTTAAGAAAAAAGAATTCTTACCTTTCGCCAAAAAATTCTTATTATTCGCCAAAGGTGGGCTAAAATAAGATCGATCCATTTAATTTTTTGCCATTGAGAACAGACCATTACATAAAATTACAAAACTCTGGAGCCTCACGAAATGAGAAAACAGTTAATGTATTTTTTTCTGCAAACAGGAAATATGTTAAGTTAAAGTAAATAAAAAAAAATCCCTTTCAAGCAATAACATTTCAGTTTCAATTCAACGCGTCTACCATTTGTCATCAACTCCCTTTCATAGCAGAGGAAAAATTAAATTTGTGACAGATATGCTTAATATGTATACTTTTGCATTTAATAGATATGTTATTATCTTAAACTTTTAAACAGTCAATAACAATGAAACGCATATTAAAATACTTTGGATTAATCTATGTAGGGAAAATATAGCCTATTTATAAACGTTACGGAGGAAAAGAAATTTTAAAGAGAAATTGTTTTTATAAAACAAAAAATTATAGTAAATATTTTACATCTCCGAAATCTTTTTTTATTCCGATTCTTTATATAATTAATTAGAAACAACATTAGACTGTTATGTTTCTCAGTCAACCAAATTTTGCTTGTTTACTAATTTTAATTAAGAGAAAAGTAATTTATTTAAGAAATTAACGTTCCAACAACATTCTTCGTTACTATAAAACAATCTAATCTCAAGACAGCTATCACAAGAAAGCAACCTACAAGGAACAAAAAATAAATTACTGTTTCAAAGCAAGCATTGACACACATCGATTAAAATACCCAGAATAACTTTGTAGCGATATGCATACTGCTCGAGGGCTGATTAGTGTTCAATGCCATTTAGTAATGGAACTGATTATAAACTCGGATAACTAATGATCGATTTCTACATACTAACGAGTTGTGCCAGTAACTAACAGGCATGCAACCCATTATTTTATTAATATTTTTTCTCCTTCCTCTCTCTCTCTCTCACCCTCTCACACACACACCTACTCACTCTCTGAAAATAGATTGATTTGAATATCTTGGCACTGAAAATTCTAAATTAGAAAACAATACTTTCAGCGGTGTCTTCCTTATTTTGATAGAGATAAAACTTTTAAACCTCTAATGGAATTATTGAAGGAATTTGTTTGTAAATTTTTGACTTAGGCAATTCATTTACTGCCCTAACGATTTTTTTCTGTATATGGCTAATTATGGTTTATCGATTAGATAGGAATATGGATGAGATATTATTTAATAAGTTTGAAGTTTAGATTACTTTTTGAAAAATATTTGAGTGAATATTTGTTCTCAGAGATCAATTTGAACTTAAATATTGAATAAGTCCAAAGATTTCATATTTTGAGAGAAGATGTAATTTTTGGCAGTTTTTGTTATTCTAATTTCTTTGAGTTTTATTTCTAATTTCATATTTTTTATGTTCTATTTAAGATTGATTTTCAGTTCCTTTGTTTAAATTTTACCCTATTGTGAAAATGTTTATTAAATATATTTGCTGTTGAAATTTTGTTTTCGAACTTAATGAATGTTGTACCCAAACATTAATTTATTTCAGTTTAAATAATCACCTAGGGAAAAATTAATATGCTTGTACTGTTGTCTCTTTATTTTTAATCATTAGATAATCGATAACAAACATGTGTTCTATGAATAATATAAATATTAAAAGCATGATGGGGATTTTCACAGATACCTTGCTATTCGGAAGTCAACATGAGATATTCCATTCTGAATACTGCTCAAAGTATAAGGAGTTTTGAACAGAGATTCTGATAGCAGTGGCCGTTGTTTGTTATACTATCAGTTGTTTTCTTTCATGTCTTGTGAAACAAAGTGACTGATTCTAATCAGCGGAGCATGTAATTATGTATACGACAATCAATGCACTAAAACTGTCCAATTTATGACTTAGTTCTTAAAAAGATTGACAAATGGGCACACAGTGAAGAAAAGAATACCGGCTAGAGCGATCTTTCTGAAACTTTTTTGCATACTTTTTTAAGTTTCATTTCCCCTTCTTGTGGATAAAACTTTGCATTCATTTCTTTTATTTAGGAATTTGCGTTTTTGAGTTTATTATAATTACAAGCATACGAATCTACAGACCTATAGACAACCGATCCTCTGCCAGGTTTAATTCAAAATTCGATACTGATCTATATTTTAACTGCGAAATCTATAAACTAAATTTTATTCATCTAACTCTAACATAGTCCCGAAGGTAACAACATAGGTCACTTCAACATCGAACATGTACAAGCAGTATATCGAAGCAATGAGGTGATGATGCTTTTGTCGATATTTAAAACAGTACACACACAAAAAAAAACATTCAGCCAGTAGCAATCGATAGTTGCGGTAGGATGTTGAAGTGAATAATAATGTTTCTGTCTAAATATATTTACAATGAGTGATCAGCAGTCGTGAATTAAAATCGGGATGCCCGTAGCAAAAATGGATCATATTGTTATCAAAGGTTATATGAAGTCAATCACAAGACTGCATCATCATTGGAAAAATTGTCGATGAGTCAAAGGTTTTAATGCAAGTAGGGCTAAAAATGTGGATTTGCTTGCGATCACTCCTCAACATCACATTGACATAATAAAAAGTCTACTTTCTATAGACGCTCGAAGAACTATTCTACTTGGTGCGTTTATCAAGTTCATTTATACTCGAACAACCAGACAGACATATTCCCTTTGAATGGATTTCATTCAAAGCTGCAGCTATATAGAAATTTCGTCATCATAAAACCATACATAAAATTTTATCTATATAGCTTGGGGCTGCTATGGTCTGGTGGCAAGGTCTCAGCTTTGGAACAGTAAGCTTTCAAGTTCGAGACACGGTTCCCCCAAAGGACAGTACTGTAAACGCGTCTTATGCACGTTAAATTTGTCAAGACCAAATTTCCCATTGATGCAGTGCGAAAGTTTAGAGAGGAAGTTCCAGCTTAGGTGCCATCCTCGCCATCTGACTGCGGTTCAAAATTGTGATAGGTTGGTCCAAAAAGACTCTAGTGTTTGTTTAAAGCCGAATGTTAATGTAACTGGACATCTGTATAGCTAAATGTTTTTGAAAATCGCATTCTCAGACAGACAGATATAATATAGAAAAGATGTTTGTTTTTTAACTCAGGGAAATCTGGAACGTAAAAATTCATTAAAGTCTTCAGTTCGTATTTTGAACGATTACACTTCCTCTATGTTTTGAGCACGTAAAAATAAAAAAGGACAGTTCAATTGTTAGAATTATTAATATAAAGGTTGACGTGAGAAAATATATTTTATCAACAATAATGTAAATTTGGAAGATAAATTTTATATTATAAGAATATTTGCATTATAAGTTTTCATTTGAAAATTTCTTCAACTGTCTATCAATAAGATAGGAAAAAATGTAATATGATTAATACATACATCAGAAAACTCATTCAGCCCTCCTATCTATCGTTACAAATTAATACTTTTATCTGAAGCTGGGCTACCGGGGAAAAAGCAATCAGTTTAAACAACTTCAAAGAAAAAGATTAAAGCATTTTTTCCCTCATCTCGATCAAGACATTACTAAATTATTAGCAATTTCTTATTTCTCGCTTATCTTTTTTGAAAAATTGCTTCATGGAAAATTCCATTAACGTCATAAGTCTTAAATCAATGTCCCGATTCTTTCTTTTTCTTTAAAGGTACTGTAATAATACTATAAGAGACAAGCATAAAAAAAAGTACCACCCCTCTTCTTGGAGCTTTTCTTTTTTTTTTTTCTTTTGAAAATTATTTTCTCTTTCTCGGGGTCTTGCGATAGATGTGGCCGAATCGCAATTACCATGGGAGTCGCAGCAATTACGAGGTGAAATTTGAAGTGGAGGCGGAGGATGTAATTGGAGGTGGTACACGACAGCAATTATTTCTTCAGTTTTCGCTACTTGCTTCTCCCCGAAATTGAATTTTTCGCCGCTCTCCATCTCCATTTGATATTAATTGAAGCTTCAACAATCCCAGACGCAAAAATTGAAGTGGAAATATGACGCGTGGATAGTCCCCGGCTTCAGCGAATTTTGCATTGTTTTCAATAACGTGGTATTTTTATTCTCATCAGTATGAATTTTACGTGAAACGCAGAAAATCGGATGCTGCAAGTTTTGAGAGTTTTAAATTTTAACATTTGCACTAGATGCATAGCAAGAAGGTGTATTGATTCATAAACATTATTAAAATTTAATTTAATAATTACAAATTATATTAATGAGCACTTCGAAAGTTTTACGTGTGCTAAATTTTTTATAAACTGTCCAACAACATTTCCACATGACCATTGATCCTTATGACAAGTTTCTGTTTGAGATACGATTACAAATTCTCGTCCTCTGGTTTGATGCGTAATTATACTTGGAAAGAGAATGCTGGCTTTGGTTATACTTTCTT
Organism: Argiope trifasciata; assembly: GCA_026543055.1. Lineage (NCBI taxonomy): Eukaryota > Metazoa > Arthropoda > Arachnida > Araneae > Araneidae > Argiope > Argiope trifasciata. The sequence goes on along the minus strand of JAPMOQ010065374.1, from coordinate 423,690 downwards.
TTTCAGGCCCTCTTCAGATTTAAATGTGCAGCTCAAAATACTTCTCGTATGAATTTAAAAGTTTAATTAAAAATTAAAACCAAACGAAAAATTTAAATTTCATCTTGTCCTATTCGGAAATTGGAATATTTTCACCATATTTGAGTCTTCGGAACCAAAAATTCACTTACGCTTACCATAGTGGAAACACGGTACTCCACTAAAATTTTCTTTTATAGCGATGTATTTGCGGAAATAATTTAAGATATAGAACCGAAAGTGAATTATTTGTCATAAGTTTGATGTAATATATATGTGTTTATCAACATTCTTTATTGGAAAATATATGCATGGTAACTTCGAAGTTATGAAGACGTTTTTCCCTTGTTTAAATGACAGTTTAATATATTTTATTTTAAGGAAAACAAACATTTTTTACACATACATGCATAGACAAATATATAGATATAATTATATTCTGTAACGTATTTTATCTTCTTGGGAAAAACTATGTCATGGAATCGCCAAAACTGATATAAACTCTTTGCCAAGAATCCAACATATTTAAAAGAACTCGTAATACTATACAATGAAATGTAAAGGATGTTTCTGAAAAATATGTTTCAAGTTTAAGTGCATGTCAGAGGAATGGAAATATATTTTTAGCACTAAATAAAAATTTTCAATGGCAAAATGCATTTCATTATGAGTACAATAAATGATGTACTCTATATAAAAATAGTAAATAGAGGATGAACTGAAAATAATTTTATAAATGCCAAATAATTATATTACACTGTTAACAAAAGATGAAGCGTGTACGTCTTCGAATAAAGTTCAGCGTTTGCTACGTATTATTGACATTATTGTGTTATATTTGACCTCATCTTATTTGTAAAGTTCATCGGTATCTGCTTTTAACTAATATAACATATACTTTTACATCCATTGATAGTGGGCCTATCTAACACTTTTGCAAAAAATACTATACCACATCATTTACAGGAATTGAAATTTATTATGAACCTCTTATACAACTATATATAGTATAAATTGTCAGAACATCGAAATGCTTCTTATTATTGAATATGTCCTTTTTTTCGTGAGACACAAATGCGAACAAAGAATTTATTTCCTTACGGAACATTTCCGTATACCTCTTAGATATCGTAAATATTTAGTCTCTTAATTTCCCCCTTTTTTATAAAGTCAAAATTGCAGTTATCTTCCAATTAAACCATTAAATAAAACTATGCTTGATTAGTAAATTTCTTTGGAATTATAATGTTTGAATGGTGTATTAACACCGAAATATTTACACATAGAATTTTTTCTGCATTTAATAAATTGACATTTCTGATATAAAAGTTTTCATCTGTATTTATGATAAGATCCATTAAATTTGAAAATGCACCTCTCTGCAAATTACAGACAGAAACTTGAAATTTTGTTTAAGAAATTTGAAGTTTTGTTTGTTGAAATTTTGTTTGATAAATGTAAGAAAAGCATTTTTTAAATTTTCCCTTTTTTTTCTGTGGAGCTTAAGTTTTATTTTAAATTTTGCTTTTCAAATTTTTATGTGTTTTTTTTTGGTGATTTATTTTACCCCATTAAAAAAAGTATTTTTATAGAAATGTCAATCGTATGTAATGAAACTTTGTAATTGGAAATATATGACTAGGTATATCATTAAAGGGAATTTTTAAAAATTCGTTTTTTGAGTCCCCATGTATGTACTAAAACAATTCTTTTTATTTATGCTTACAGTTTTTCGAAATACTTAATCTGAAATTTAGAAATCCTTTTTATCATGTGAGAACATGAGGCTTTTCTTTCAGATTTTTTGAAACTTCAAAATGCGTAGACGGCAAATTGACAATTTATCGCTTTTAAGACAACCATTTTTCCCTTTTAAATTTATTAGAAAACTAGCCGCCTTTGGCGACCAGCTGGTTCGCCATGAGTAATGGGTTCTAAAATTTTCAATTAAATCTCATATTCATTAGCTTGAAGTAACTCCGAGCATTGATTGGCCTGAAATAAATATTTTCTTTAAGATGATGGACTGAAAGTTTTAAAAGACTGCGTTTTCCTAATAATATTGTTTAATTTTATAAATCAGTCAGTTTTAATGAGTGATTTAGAAGACTGATTGATGTATCAACTTTTATTTAAAATATCAATAAAAATGTTTTGTAAAATATGGCTCACAGAGCAAAGTATGAAGAAATCTAAAACTCATTATTCATAAATGCATTGTTTGACTCAAACTACATAAAATGTAATTATTTACTTCATTTAGATCAAATCAATATTATTAAACAATATATATGCCTATTAATAATATTTTATAAATTGGTCATTGGAAAGGAATTTGAATGCATATCCTGTATAAATTCAATCCTGTATAAATAAAGATAATTTATTCAATTAATGATTTAAATATTGCAAACGATCATAGAATCCTTTGCCTTGCAATTTTTAAAGAAAATATCACATTTTATATTTATTTTATTTTATAAAGTCACGTGCTAAAAGTTGCCTTTCTTAACATTTAATTTGCGATGATAGTTTTTTTTAAATTTAAACTTCCGTCAAAATGATGGCAACACGGAAATAAAACCTATTTTTTTTCCTTTGACGTGCTTTTGCAGATTTTATAGAAACCTTAGCTTTGCATTTATTTTTTTTAGAAACTATCATATTTTATAATGAAAAAAAATTAAATTAATGATACAGATATTGCAAACGATAATAGAAATATGCCATTAAGTCGGGATTCCAATGCATATCCTGTCTAAATTCGATCAGGTTTACCGTAAAGAAGATTTATTGAATTAATTATTTAGATATTGCAAACGATCATAGAATCCTTTGCTTTGCATTTATTTTTTTATCACATTTTATATTTCTTTTACTTTATCCAGTCACGTGCTTAAAGTTTCATTTCTTTAGATTTATTTTGCGGTGATAGTTTTTTTATTCGAACTTCCGGCATTCTTTTATTTTATTCAGTCACGTGTTAAAAACATGTTTAAAATATTTCTTTAAAATTTCGTTAAAATATAAGATTACGTTATAAATTTAAAAAAAACTGATACCGTTAGAAAGCTAATTTTTTAATCTTTAAATTGATATAAAATTCATGTTTGTGCAATAATATTTTCGGAAGTTATAGCGAAAAACGTCGAAATTTCGCTTAAATTTTAATTAATTCAAATTTTAATTAAAAATTCGAAAAAAGGGCTCCGAAGTGCACATTCCCGACCTCCAAGGTATACTTGTACCAAATTTGGTAGCTGTAGGTCCAACGGTCTGACCTGTAGAGTGCCAACACACACACACACACACACATTGAGCTTTATTATAAGTATAGATAACGCAGGTTATCACATTTTTCTATTATCTGAATTCTTACAAATCGTCTCAATTAATTTAAGTCCTTACTCAGTTTAAACCGTTTTGAAACGGTCACGAAACAATCAGATTACGCAGGCGTCGATATTTAGAAAAACGATGGGGTTTTTTCTCTCAACTGAAAATCGATTGAACTCCAAAACTTAGTTTGCCAACTAGAAAAATTAAAAATAAAAGTTTAAAAAATTTAACATTATATATATAATATAAAGTAATCAACCAAAAAAGCATTAAATAATTAAAAGCAATTTCCAGAATCATCGGAAATTCAATTATTTCGGGAAACCGAAACTAACTATGTCTGAATCGAAATTAAAATTTAATTCGGAATTAAACTACAAAAAGTAAACAAAAATAAAAGCGAAAGGAATCAAAACCTATTTACAAAACAAATCTAAACTAGTTAAGTGAACGAAACTAGAAATTATTTCGGGTTAGAAAAAGTTTTAAAATTAAAAACCTATCATTGTATTTAGTGAGCGCTAATGCAGCTATTACTAAAATACAGATGAATCTAAATAAATTAGCAATATAAGCGATATAAAAAGGAATATAACATAATCAAAATTACAACTAATAGAAAAAGAATTCGGCCTGAAGACTTTTTCAAGGGTCACTCTCAAACAAGAATTCAAAATAAGGAATTTTTTCTTTGAAAAACCGGTATTGCTCCCTCGTGACCCGAAAATTCCCCTAAAAATTAATTCAAAAGATATGCACCTATTTTAACAACAAAGACACAAAACAAAGCAGCATTAAAAATATCACCACATAAAGAAAAATTGTATACAAAATAAAACTACGTAAGAATATTCAACCACTAATTAAAATAATTAAGAATTAAGGAAACTAAAAGTGAAAGAACATACAATCAACAGGCGAAGAAATCTCACCATAGCATCCCAACCGTTATTCGATTTTGAATGCAGTGCCAAGCAGAGAAAAAAAAATGAAGGTTCTGAGCTTCATCTATGTTATTTTTTTAAAGTTAAAAATTCATTCTTTCTCTTTTTATAATCAAAATATTAATATTGTAGTAGTTTTGGGGAAAATCATTATTGTTTAGATTTTAAATTATTTGTTCGCTTTTATAAATGAAATTTCGTTATTACAAATTGTTTTAATTTTATTAAATTATGAGAAAATTAAATTTTTGAAAATTCTAGTGTTAAGATTATATATATATATATATATATATATATATATATATATATATA
>JAPMOQ010065374.1:384739-418977 GCA_026543055.1 Argiope trifasciata | reverse complement strand
ATATATATATATATATATATAGATATATATATATATATATATGCCCAGATTAAATTTAGTTATATTAAAGTCCCGTTTTGAAGCAACACTAGAGCTATTTTGGGATGGACCTCTTAACTCTGAACCGCGATCAGATGACGAGGTCGGCACTTGACCTGGTATCTAGCTCTCTAGATCTCCACACCACACCAGTGGGAGGTCGTTTGGTCCCGACGGATTTAACTTGCACCAGACCCACTTACAAGGTGGTTCTTCGGTGGAATCTTGCCTTGAACCTGCAACCCTGTTATTCCGAAATCGAGACCTTACCACCAGGCCACCACGACCCCAATATACACAGAGACGAGAAAGACCGATAGAGAAGTCTTGTGATTGTTTTAAATTGGTTAATGGCAAATTAATTAAGACAAATAATGACAATTATGTTCTCACTTGATAACTTGAAATTCTCCATCGTATATTTCCTTTGTCATTTTTATTTTAACTGCATCAATCAAACTTTTGATTTCACGCACACCTCTATAGGCCGCATTTCCCAACTTTAATAGTATTAACTAATGCGCAAGCCATTTATACAGCTCCGCTTCAGAAATGTGAATTCTTCTGTGCTGTAAAAGATTGTCAACTTTTTTTTTTGCGTGATTTTTTTTATTAGTAAAATCATGGCTTCCCTTTTCTCTCTAATGGTCAGGTTTCAAATATACTGTACTTAGTTCATCTTTAATAAGTTAAGACATTTCGAATCCAATTTAAAATAAATTGATTTGTGACTTTTTAACACAAGATATTTTTTCAAGAGCAATCTATATCACAAAAATGTACTCTTTAATAATATATAGGAAGCGTAAAAATAATTTTAAAAATAATTCATAGAAAATATAAAAATTACAATATTGGGCATTTACAATAGCCATATTTGTTAATGCCCAATCCATCTAAAAAAAGTGTAAATGGTAAAAATTTCAAACATTCATTTACTCAAATCTTTCTAAATACTGATAATATAAGGATAACTGAAATTAAGAAATTGTTGTCTCACTGTAATAAAAATTTTGGAGCAAAAAGTTTTTCAAATGTAATATTTTAAAAATTAAAAATTTAAAAAAATCCCTTTTATTTACCTTATTTCACTTAATTTTTAATACAAACGTATGCCATCATATCAGAATGCTTTCATCGGTTGTATTTTTAGCACGCTTCATAATCATAGTTTAAGCTCATCTGAAATTAGACGAGAAAGTTGCAGAGGAATTCCTTATGTCTGTGGATAAACAAAAACCAATGTACGTCACCTGTCAAGATGACAATTTTTTTGTACTAACCTGTTCTACATTAAGCCAAATCACTTTCATTTAATTTAAATCACTTTCATTTAGCCAAATGTATTTTCTTAATTTCAACCATTTTTTGAAACTGTTCATTTTTTTACATGGTGTCATTTAAAAGAGGAAAAGCTTTATTTTCTTAAATACTGTTATTATATACGGGCTTTCAAGTGGAAATTTTTCATAAAATAATGGAGAAAAACAGAAAATTTTATAAAATGCTTTGATATTCATAGAACACTATAATAAGAAATTACAAAAATTACGTCCTTATGTCCTTTTCCCCCATACTGAAAAAGTGTCAGTAAGTAAAATATTCCTCTTTGTTTCATCAATATGCACCAAAAAAAATTTGTGCTTTAATTTGCAAAATATAGATATTACATGAAATATTCATTGACTTACCCAATTTTCCATATATTAAATTAGTGTTCAAATTATACCTTCGTCGCAGATTTCAGAAATAATACGCATTTATTATATAATTTTTGAGGTGTTAAATCAGAAAATATTATTATATTAATTATTATTAAGACTGTACTATAATTAGGACTACATAAAACTTGTTCAAAATTAGCCTTTTTGGCGTGGATGCTAAGTGCATTTTTCTGATAATTCTTACTTAAAGTCGATTTTATTCATCATTTGTGATATCAGGATAGGTTTCATGAAATAGGAAAATCTATTTAAAATCAGGATAATCTTCTCGAAATCAGAATAGGCTTCAGATCTACTTTATCGGTAGGGGACATGATATACACAAAAGAATGTAAGCGAATCTATAAAGGAAAAGCAAAAAAATTTCAAATCAGGTGATTTAAGATAAAATTTAGTTTGCTCCTCTGAACCAATCTTCTTGTCAAGGAAATCTACATAAATCATTTATAAGCAAAATGTGGCGAGTGGAAAAACCATCTTATTACATCCATGGTTGAAAAAGGACTGCCAAAGTTTAATGAAACCACACATAGGAAATACTTCCAAAGAAAATTCATTCATTTGATTTAGACATAATGCCATACAAGATTAACTGAATATATTGATCACCATTCAGTGCCCTACCATCTAAAGTGCAAGGAACCAATAAAATTTTGAATACGCTTTAGAATTTTTAAAATTTTATTTATGCTGAATCTCACTTAAGAATGTATTTTTATCGTTCTTAAACTGATTATTTTTAACAACTGAAACTTCAATTTAGATTGTCCATTGAAACCTTATTTCTTTGAAAATAGAAATTCGTTTGAACTTGAAGTAAATACTAATTTCGCAATTCTAGACGCCAATTAAGATCTGATTAGGGTTGTATATGGAGCCCTCGGATATTGTATGCAGTCATTCATTTCGTTGACATATTTTAAACTTTGATGTATTTGGATATATGAATTGTTAGCTATTAAACTACTTGCACTTCACTGGCATGAGGTTAATTTATAAAATAATATTAAATGCCTATTTCTGTATTTCTGAAACAATGTTTCGTTCTTCCATTTCTCCAATCAGTTCTAAGAAACTTGTATTCTTATTTTATTATACTTTTCATACTAAGTTATCTTATCCAAAGTATGTAGAGCTTCACGACGAATTCTATAGTTTATAATAGCTAAATCGTTCTGTAAATACTTTTCCTAGAAGTATGCAAAGGATTCTGAAAATGATATTTTGCATTCTTCTGCAACTACGTCAGTATTAAGATTGCAAACTGTTTAAATCACTGGGTTTTGAAAACTTTCTTCTCTATTGAAATGCTTCATACTGTAGGAAAGTTTAATATCAAGCACACTTTTGCGAGTTAAGAATTTTATTTTCTGTTTAGTTTCTGAACTACTCTGAAATTTCTTAAAATTCATTTTTTGAAGCTCTTCACATTTTTTATGTCGAATTTGCAACTATAGATCATTCAAAGTTTACAGTATTTATAATTAGTAAATTTCGCTGAGATCATCACGATTAGTTAAAACGTACTGCGCAATTATTTGTATACATGATTTTTCTATAGTGGTAAATCTGCATATCAAAAATAAGGTGTTCCATCTAAATTTGTGATAACCGCCTCTAATTTAAGAAATAAACGCATTTCTACAAATTTCGTTTATAAAATCGTGAAAGTTTGTGCATGCACTGATGATTGAGAGCGAAGAATTTTTTTGACTTTCTGCTCTACGATGGTTTCATAAAAATTTATTTTAATATTTTTTATCAATTTCCACCGAAGCTGAACCTTTATTTAATGAAATTTTGTCATTGGAATTATATATGTATGGGGAAAAATTAAGAAAATAAAAACTTGCGCTACATAATTGGGACACCCTGTTTAACATCAAAAGATTACTTTCATTCTTTCATTAAATCACTTGATTATATTTTCTTGTGCGTTTCCTATGATATTCTTATTACCATTTTTCAAAGTGCATTTTAAAATTTAATCAATATTTTCTAGCCATTTTTTCCGTTCGAAAATGCACGATTCTCAATTTCTAAAAATTCACGTAACTTGTTCCTCTATGATATTTTCTCTCTTAAAATTTATTCAAAAGCTGCTTTTTTTACTTTTATCCTCTTATTAAATCAATTGATTTTATTTTTACTTGCATTTCTTATATTAAGATATTATTATTACTATCTTTGCAAAATAATTTTAAAATTTATTCAATATCTTCTTGCCATTTTTTTTCGATCGAGGACTCACGATTCTCAATTTCCAAGAGCTCACGTAACGTGTTTCCCTATGAAAGTTTCTCTCTTAAAATCTATTCAAAAGCTGCCTCTTTTCCTCTTGCTGTTTTGCTTCCTAACGTCGCCGGAACGAATTCCGCTTAACAGAGTTATAAAATTTCTGCTGTCTAAAGAATTCATCAAACTTTTAGCGTTACCAAAAACTAAATAAAATTATCTTTCTGCCAGAGTCACGCGATAAAGAACGTGACGTCATAAAAATGAGTCAAAATGGCGCTCTCGAGAGCTACATGAGGAACACAGATATTTCAGAGGCAAGATAACAAATGAAATTACGTCAACAGCATAGGTGTTGTTTGCTTCGGTAAAACGTGCTGGTATCTGGAACAAGCATGCATAGAGGCGAAAAGAAGAAAAAAAAACTCTAAACATCTTGAAGTACTTTTGTAACATCTACCTATACACTTCCAGTGTTTTTATGAAGCAGCTTTTTCCAATCGCTTTTTTTTAAATTTTCGAAATCGAGCTTGAACACAGGTCGTTCTGTTGTTAAGCTATGTTGTTATATATAAATAGATAATTTATCCCATTTTTTCCCAAACAGCAGCTATTGAAATTTATTTTGTTTAGATTTTCTCATTTCTAAATGGCTTTAATTTTTATAGTCACATAATTAGTGGTAGAAGTTTATTTTAGAGAAATTTGTAATCTCCTTATATCATTATTTCACGGTGTCAGATTTTTAAATTTTGACAACAGTTCAAAAATGATATGAATATTTTAAATTTTATTTCTTTATAATCCTCTATACATATTTTAATAGAGTTAGTAGACGAAATAGGTTAACTTCGTAACTGCTCCTAAGAAAATATAAACTTGCATTCGTGCATAATTTTTTCAATAAATTTTGTAGATTTTTATGTTTGATTGCCATAATTTGTTTTCCATTTGCTGAAATCTTTTTAAATGTTCTACTTAATAAATTAGAATATTTATGCTCAAATCACAACTGCCAATATGTTGTCAAATTTTTTCATGTCTTGTATGTAAAGTGAGTAATATGTAAGTAAATTTGGTCCTTTTTTTCAAATATTTAAAAATTAATTGTAGAAATTATAATAGTTTTTAAAAAACGATATATTTTAATATTTTAGAGCAGTTTGTTGCATTATTTTTTTTTTTTAAAAGGCTCAATTCATACTCAGACAACGCATATTTTTATTTTTGAGAAGAAAATTCCACTTTGCATTCTTATTTTATAGTAAACAGACACATCGGTTTAGTAATACGCTTAGTTACATTTATGCAAATGTGACTCGCTATAGGTTATCATAAAATGACTTCTTATATGAAGTGTTGATATGGGTAAAATATCCATCACCATACCATAACATCTCTTCACTCAGAGTGAAAATGACCATTTTAAGATGAGAATTGGAATTGTTGACCTCTTTTTAAAAACATTTACCAGCTTTTGAAGCAGAAAATAATCGATAACAATTTTAATTCCCATGAACATAATTGCCTCATCTGGAATAGACAGTTTTTTATTTGCTTAGTTTAAATACTTGTATAAATAAAAGATGATAGAATTGCAGATCAATGAACAATCCTTATTAATAGTAGATAGCTGTAAAAAATAAACCAGTTATGTAGATAAAGTGTAGCGAGTTCATTTCAGCAAGTTAAAATCTTAGTTGTAGTTAGCAATTGTATTATAACTAGTCATTTCGAATCTTTACAAGCTTTATGTTATCTGTATTTGTTTATTATTTAATAATATCAAAATTATTAAAATATTAGTTAACTTTAGTTACTAGCCGTATATATTAGTTAATTTCAGTTAAATCATTTAGATAAACTTAATATCCATGATTTTGTAAAATTATCAGGCATTAAAATCGTGCTTAAATAGTATTACTTTTATTATGTGCATTGAGTATACGAACTTTTAAAATAAACACAGCTCCGTAACATCATAGCAATATTATGTCTTATTCAAATATTTTCTAAATTTATATAGAGGTATTATAACTACTTTTTTTATTTTTCCTGTAAATTACATAAATATTAAACAGAATTCTTCTCTAGTTTTCAACAATGGAAGAAAATAACACAATCGAATATTTTATGAAACAATAAAAATGATTTCACACTATTGAAAGTATTTTGATGAAATATCCTTATCCTCAATCCGTCGTGTTCTTTTTACCTCTATAGTGGGTGTGTACGGTGTGAGAAGATGATAAGCAAATACACAATGATCAGTCCTTCAGTAGGAGACAGAAAACAGACGTTTATTTACAGGACGAAGCCAAAACAACACAAAGACGACAAATATTTACCACACAACTATGTACAGAAAACAACTATATACAGCCGAGACGAACACACAGGACAGCACACAGCAGTATTCTACTGCAAACAGTAATTCACGATAGCAACAGTAGTCCACATACAGAAATTCCGTAGTGACAATGTCCACAGCTCACAAAGCGGCCAGATAGGTTTCAGACAGGAGAGGGAATCTTTAAGGGATTATGTCTACTCTCACGTAGGTCTCTCCGTAACTGGCTGAAACTATTCCTTTGTCTCTTCTTGCCTTTGCTGCCGACTCACTACATCGCACAACGGGACTACTCCTCAGTTCAGGACAGCTCCGTTCCCCACGACGGCACAACAGGCTAAGACACACGACTCGTCAGAATATGCCACACAACCGTCCTCCGTTCAGGACTCATCAGTTCAAGACCTCTCTATTTAGGTCTCCTCGATTTGTCACTGCCGCACTTTGTTCAACTTCCAAGACCTCTCTCTCTCTCTAGGTCTTCTCGATTCAGCTCCACCGCGCTTCTTGTCTTCTCCGTTGAACACCAGACAGTTCAGCTTCAGCTTCTCTCTCCGATTGATTCCACTCTTATTTGTTAAGTGTTTTACAGCTTATTGGGCCGCAGGTCCCACCATCTCTAAATCTTGTGCTATAGGACTTTAGTGAAAATGGAACTGACCTTATTTGTTTAATGTGTGCATCATATAATTATTTGAATCATGGAATAGGGATTAACTAGTATGAGTAAATTGAGAAAAAAAATAAGAAAAAAAAGAGTGATGAAGAGTATTTTGGGGGAAATAAAGGGCAAGTGAACAGCGTGGTCTGCGTTTATTTGAATTTTCGTAGTGATCATAAATTGGGAGATTTTGCATGGTGGAATTGTCAATATGAATAATATTACCATAGAAGTGTTGTGCAAGTTTGATCATGAATTGTTTTATAGGTGGGTTGCTGAGGGTTTTAGAATATCTTCATTTCTATGAAACCATCTAGCTTTTGCAATCATACGAACAGTTTTGTTCTCAAGGGAGATGATTCTTTGGAGATTGGTTTTAGCAGTTGCATCCCAAACAGGGCAGGCATATATGAGGATTGGTCTTATGAAGTAAGAATAATCAGGGTAATCACCAGGTAAATCAGAACTTTACCATCTTGAGAGAGAGTTTCTACAGATGAGCGAGTATTGTGATTTGAATGCATTTTTAAATTTCTCTTTGGTGTGATTTATGGCTCATTTGTAGTTGATGTTTTTGTCAAGAATTATACCAAGGTAATTAGCTTCATTTTTCCAGTTGATTCAGTGTTGTAGAGTTTAATTTTTGGCCAGTTATTTTTGTTTTTAAAGAATATTATTACTTCAGTTTTGTCGACATTAAGTTTTATTTTCCATCGAACAAGCCATTTTTCTAGGTTGAGGACGTAGTTTTGAAGGGGACCGATGGATTCCACTAGGCAGAACGACTTCCTTATATAGTGACGGAAGGCGGGACTAAACCTTCTGGACCAATAAGGATCATTCTAGACGTATCTTGGCTCCTAATGGACAGATCGGAAAAATTCTCAATGTTTCGGAAACTTTCCATTTTGTTGCCAAAGTCGCCAAATTTGTCGCCAAGCCCTGGGACCTCTGACGTCACTCCCATTTACTATTCAATAACAGATTATTGTAAATCTGTCTTCCTTACGATGCCATTATTAGAACGGGAAAGCAAAACTACACGTTCGTAACAATACTTAAAAATATGTTTAAACTTCAGTTCACGAAACTACACGAATTCTACAGCAATCAAATTAGAATCGTTGAAGAAATAATTTTTTAATTTTAAAATGTTTAAAAATCATTTTCGAGGGCACATCAGACAATCGTAAAAAACATCAAAATCTTGTTTAATATTTATTTAAATAAAACTCTAATTAAAATTTCAGAAAAAAATTGCTTCAGAGTGCACATTCCCACCCAGCAAAATATTTGAGATTAATTTGATAATTCTGAGTCAAACGTTTCTGCTTGCAGAGCATAAAATGTACACATGCACGTTCTTTTTAATTATTAATAGGGATTTATACATTCTTTAGCTCTTTATTCTCTTTATTTCTTCTGTGTGTTTGTGCATTTTACAATTTTTGCCATTTTTCTATTTGTTGAATTCTTTGTCTTTATTATTGATCCCTGAATGTATCAGTTTTATGATCATACTTTTACAATAGGCTCATATACTCTAAAAAAATTATTTTTTACTACAACAAACAGAAAAATCTAGTTTCTCCTGAGACTGCATGGAACGAATATAGATGACATTTTCGACTCAAATTAAGTTTCCAGTTCATACATAAAGAATCCCATGTCATTAAAATACGCCCTATCTAAAGATGTAAAATATTTCATCCTATAAAGACTTTTCATTGTTATCTCGGAGCTCTTTCAAAAGCCTTGTCTCGGTGTGATAAATGAAGTTGTGGACTGAATGTGATGGCTGGCGTTCTTGGCAGTTCAACCACCGTAAAACTTCTAAGAAGACAGAATGCTAAATTTTCCCAACAAAAGTTGCTCTGCTGAAGGAGTCGCAATTTGGGAAAATTTTCATCGATTCAGAAAAATGAATCGCCTTCGCGAAAGAGTTCAAGAACTTCCTGATTTAAACGAAACTAATTAACAACTTGTGTAAAGATCCTGGCTGCAGTTAAAAGGAGAGTATTAACGGATCAGTGCTGAGCCTTTCGTTCAAACTTATTTGGATAAATTAACAGCTCAGTGGTGATTTCTTCATTGCCGTTCCTTTCATTTATTGCTCGTTAAGCAAGTATTGAGACCCTCAGTTATAAATTATGATTAAAGGAAAGGTAAAAAAATTATCGAATTTGTAAGTCGATAATTACTTTTTAAACGCTGTTGTCTGGGAAAAGATTAAGGAATGTGATTTTTTTTAAAAACTGTGGTTTTGCAATGCATTATTTCCTGTTTGTGAATTGATATCGAAAGAAGATTGCGAAAACTAATACTAAGGTAATGGATATGTCTTTAATGATTTAAAGGCGCTATTACGTAATACCTTTCGAACTATTAAAAAGTGAGAACTAATTTATTTTTGTAATTAATATAATCTTAAGGTTAAAACTCTTCCCGTTCTGCAAAGAAATCAACTTTTATGTGCTTTTTCGTATGTAAAGGATATATAGAGAGCATACAATAAGCAGAAAAAATTCGATATCGAGATTTTGTTAATTTCCAAATTCCAGAGATCTCCGAGTTCAGTAAACACATTTAATACATCCAACTGTTTGCTCATTTTGAAATAGTTGAATGAAATTCGGTATATGAGCTTTACTACAAATGTGTTGATTCTCTCAAATTTTGAACGAAATTCTTTGATAAAAATTTTGTCTGTTCAACTGTTTAAATATGAACTAACTCGAAAACTATAAAACGAAGTAATCAAGGTGGATAAAATTTTGTTTGCTGATTAAAATCCAAAAATTAGATACTTATCAAATTTGAAATCAAATCTATCAAGGGATCGGTTATCTGTTGTTCTGTTCATAAAATAAATCAAATGATGATTTAAATGTTAGCAATACAGAATATGATTTTGTAATTACAATTGTAATTACCTTTATCTTTACAGTAATATGTTGTACGATGAATCACAATAGCTTCTTTATTATGCCTAGATACCCATATTATGACAACTACCGGTATTCAAAATTTAGGAGATTGGATTTATTAATATTATTTAAACATTAATTAGATAACTGCATTACCATCCTACAATATCAATAAGGATTGAGTGAGAATTTTTTTCATATAAATTACTATTTTAGCACTGAAGAAAGGCATAAAAATATAGCAGAAATCTCACAACGATAGTTATAGTTTAAATAAAATATATGATAAATCACGTTCGTCTTAACCTCGTATTCATTCTCGCTCAGTTCAGTTAAGACCATCATTGCTAAATTCTCTCTTACGTTTCGGCTTATCATTTTAGTGCAAATAGATGAAAATTTCTAAGCAGCTTTATATGATTTTTAGCCCAGTGCAATTTTTATGGATTCGTATTTGAGAATTTAGACAGTTACAAAAGAGTCAAATTAGGTTTTTTAGAGTAAACGCCAATTCTATTCATTAATACTGAACTAATATTTATAATATAAAATCCTAAACACAATTCAAATTTATTATATCCTATGATTTTTGTACATTTGATTCACTGTTATATGGGCGATCCTAACTACTCATATTATATTTAAAAGATTAGTTGATGAAATCCAAAAAAGAAAATTTAGATACATGACGAGAAGCGACAATAACAGCAATAAAACCGAAAAAATGTTTAGAAAAAATAAGATTAAAAATGGATTGATTAATTTCATGAAATAAGCTAATCCGATAGAAGGAAATAAAGTCCTTTTTCCAATATATATAGAGAGAGAATACTGAAATAAATTTGTACGATCTAAAATAATTTTTTCGGAAAATCAATCATGTATATAATTTTTAAAATAAAAAAGGCTTGATTAAATGTATGACTTTCTACAATCAGTTACATTAAAATAGTAAATCATTTAAAAAATAAAAATATTATGTAATGATCATCAGAAAAATAAGAAACGTTATCATTTTTGGTCACGTTATTTGATAGATATTTTGTGGTGCACTTGCAAAGAATCTTTTTCTAATAACTAAATTTCCATGCACCTTTCTTCGAATGTATTAAGGAAGCAAAACAATTATTGTCTTTTCATTCGCAAAAGCTAAATTTTTTTTTTTGATATGGGAATACATACGAGGGGATTTTTTTTAAACCTTCTGAAGTATTGATATATTTAAATTTTTTGAATTCAAAAATTTTTAAAAATATTTATGAAACTAAAATATACCAGTTAAGCAACAAAAACTTTTTAAAATTATTTTTAAAAAGTTATCTTTGCTTTGAAAAAAGATTTTTTTAATTTGATATTTTGCAAAAAAAATAATAATAATAATAATAATTAGTATATTATCTAGTTCCTGAACTAAAATATTGTATTTTGAACTAATATAGATGTATTTCTATTCATTCTTTAACTATGATAAAAATAGGTTATGATAAAAAAAACTTGTAATTATAAATTTTTTCATATTGTGAAACATTAAAAAAGCTATAATCTATCTCTTAAATAAAAAGGACTATTTATTCTCCAATTTATAAACTGCAAAACATATTTAATTATTTCAAAAAATTTGAACAAAAAATTAGATTGGAAAAAATTATAAGATTTTAATTTAAGTATAAAAAAATTCTACCGAAGATTAGATGCTGTTTTCTCAAATCCTAAAGATATAAAGTAGCATTAAAACGTATATATATGTAAATAAATACATCAATGTTACTTCCCCAAAGTATAGATATAAACAAAAATCAAATGATTTTTTAAATAAACATGTTCAAACAATAAGAATGGTAAAAAAATAAGATGCTGATAATTTGGCTAGAAAGCGATTATTCAACGTAGTTATGTACCATAAAAAATTTTAATCATTAAATATACTAAATCTGTGGAGCATTGTTTTTCTGGGGCTGAAAAGAATCCAATATTTTTTGTGTTTTATCTTCTTTGTTTGCTGCACAATTGATTTTTTCTGTTACATTAATTCATATTCAAATTTCACTTTTTGAATACATTTCAAATATTATTTGGTGAAGTATTATGGTTGCAAAAGCTTCAATTGCATCAGGGAGGGCAAGATTTGAAATGTTAATTAACATTATTGCCAATTAATATCAAAATGAAAAAGCTGGATCTGTTTTAAAGATAATCTTATTCACAAATAAGATGTAAATTTTCAATAAAACGGGTACAAGTTATTTTCTGAATTATCTCCATTTAACTGCATTTTGAGCTATAGTTACATTACCTTTCTGCTGCAAATATGTAATAATTTTTATACTTCTTATTTCATCATGAACTATTTTCTTTTCTTCTAAATTTTTCTCCAGCTGATATGCAGATTAATTTAGTACGAATTATTGCTTGTAAATGGATGGTTTGAAATAAATGTCCACTTGATTTCCCAGCTTAATTTTTATAACTTTTTCTTCACAAGAAGCACCAATATTGGTCCTTTTTTTTTTCAAGAAGTCAATCAAAGAAGTATTAAAAATGCTTAACCATATTGAGGTAATCATCCAAACTATAGAAATATCAATTCACATGATGTCACAAATAAAATACAAACGTATATGTACATTTTCACTGTCATCTAGCAAAGTATTGTGTCACTATGTGCGGTAGCATCAATTCTTATTTTTTCCTGTTAGTTGCGCATTTGATTTCAAAGTTAAATTGAAGATGAATTTAACTCCGTATAGTTCATTTGAGATTATAATTTCCAACCAGATCTAGTCTATTAATATATAAAGGACTGACACACATCGTATAAGCAGGAATTGATTCTGTTGTAAAAACTATAATCAGAAATTGCATCATTCTTGATCCTCGTTCTCTATTTGGGGATTTCAAATGCTAAGAAAGTTAATAAAGCCAAGAATAAGAAAAAAAATTATTATTGGCACGTGTAAGGCACCTTCAGAGAAAATTATCTACAAGTAAAAAAAGGAGGAAACAAAAAGGCAACAGTTTATCTTTAATCAACTAAAGAATCCCTACATTGCCGTAATGGTCTGTAGCATCGTCTCATTTCCAACGTTATCCTGCTCTTGTCTTCAAAACAATATACATGAAGTAAAAGGAAAAAAAGATACAGTGGACGAGGACCAAACGGCAAGAAGCCCACTTGAAATGACTCCGTTATCAGCGATTACCTGCATTTTTTGGCGAAGCTTATCGCACTGAAAAAATAATAACAAAGTAAAAGATAGTGTTACCGTAGTTACCAAGCTGTAGGGACCCTATCTCTGAAGAAAGAACTGCTATTTCAGAATGCTATATCTCTTGCTAAATGGTGCCTGTGAGTTTTTCTTCTTGTTCGGGAAGTGTGTTTTAGAAACGATTTTGTGTATGAAGTGACCTTTTGACGCCTACTTTTCGCCAAGATGAGGCGGTGGTTGAGCTTGATGTTCGATTTGAAACCGCCAATGTATCCCCCAGGGTACTCGGTAAGGTTGAAACTTTCCACTTATTGCAGAGTTGTTCCGTGATAGTTAGAATAGCCTGATACTCTATTTTGTGGCAAATTAACAAAATAACTGCAATTTTTTCTTAAATTTTTTTTTTGTATTGTATATACATATATAATACCGTTCTTGTGATAAAGAATTTTTTGTGTAGCGAATATAAGACAATAAAGTCTATAAAAATTTTTAATGCATTTATAAAATAAAACGTTAGTTATGTTTCAAATATTCGATGGCTTTTGATAAATTCCAATAATTTCTGTGAGGTTTTAGATTAATGGTCATGGATAATGTAAAGAAATTCAAAATTTTTGCTTATCACTTAAATAATAATTAGTAAAAAAATTCATGCTTATATAAAATATACAAGCACATAAAATCTATGGCTCTATGTTTGAAAATTACTATTATTAGTTAACTTTACTACTGTATTTTGTAATTCAATGCATTTGGAAAAAAGCCCATAAAACAACTCTCCAATTTTCACTTTTCTGAAATGAATTTAATTTTCATAGCTTTTCTCGGTGGATACTTAAATTTATTTTTTGAAGCTAATGTTGCTATTGCTTGCTTTCTATTGTTGCACAAACTATTGCTAAGTATTGAAGCTAATATTGCCATATATCAAATAGTATCTGGAAAAGTTTTAACAACATTCCAAGATAAATGCGAAATTATGTAGTGATATTTTATTTTACAGATATCCTATGCAACAATAATATATTTGAACCCTCATGATTATTTCTTCTGTGCCAATATGCGTTTCCTCTTGAAAGTTCTTTGTTTGAAGTTATTCCACTGCCATCAAGAGTCATTTGCTCTTTGGGATAAGTAGAGTTGCTCTTCGGTTGTCCCATCATGTTTTCCTTATGGGCTCTGTCTAGGACGAGATATCGTTTGCATTTGCATATTCAGTATTTATACCTATCATGCATAAGAAATGTCAATCAGGAGTATTTTTGTAATCTTTCAATAGCTATGATTCTGATCAAAACGACAGTTTTTACGTAGAGATGGAGAATGTAGAGGTCCATTCTGGTCACTCCAAGATTTGATGGAACAAACATAGTGACTGGCCACTCCCAACTTATTGTGCGAAACAAGTTGTTTATACAGTAAATTGCAAAATATTATATGTCTTTGAATGTTGATGAACATGATTCGACAAATATAACTACATTAGCAATAAGAAAAAAATATTTTTATGAACAATGCGTAATCTGAAAATACTCTTGAGCAGGATTATAAATGTCGTAATGTGACCAGTCCACCAAATATAAAACATCTTGTAGGTTTGATTAACAAAATCAATGGTATGGGTAGAATTTCAAATATCTCCGCCCTTTTTGCTCCAACTAAATTACAAAAGAGGATAGTTTTATAACATATATGAATGACTGTAAATAATCATGAAGTTTCTTAACGGTGTTAGGATAAGAAGGTCGAAAATGTCGAGAGTTTATAGTTTTAGAGAGTTTTCTTGCATATCTTATCAGCTAAGAAAAGAACAAAAAATTTCTAGAGATTAGAAATCTTGATGTACAGCGTTAGATGATAATATTGTCTTCCATAACAATTATTGCGATGTATGTTGCAACTTGTTTTCTTTCAGAAGAAATTTCTGTATTCTAAATAAATATTTGTTTCAGTTATTTGCATCAGATATAAAATAATATTTGCTTTTTTTCGTAGCTGCAGTGGATACTGAATAATGTCAAAAATGTCTGTTTCACTTACAAATAGAGACCTAAGTAAACGATTGTTAGTCTTTTTCGTATCAGTTTAATCTTGTCTCCATAATAATTATTAGCCATATTTCTTTGGTCTGATTTTGTCTGAAACAAACAATAAATTTCCTCATTTTTTATTCATCTTGAAAATCCCATTTTTCTTGTTATAATTTTAAAGCTTTCTACGTCGCATCGCTTAAAAAATTTGAAAAATATGATTTAATTGATTTAATGAGAGCAATTTTAATATTTTAAAAATAATAAATAGTTTGGAGTACTTATAATCGTAGAATTTAAAATAAATTCTACATTGTAAATATTGATACGACGAAAAGATTGCCATATTCATTTAAAATACTTGATATCCCAATTTTTGTTAAAAATTATCAAAAATTAGGGTTGCAAATATAAAGCGTAGCTTATTCATCTATAATTAAAGCTTTTGTTTCATTGGAAAAGTTAGTATCACATTGCTTATTTAGATAATTACGTATTTAGATAGACGTTATTTAGATACATTATATAGATAGATGATATTTAGATATATGTTGTATAGATAGATTTTATTTAGATATAGATTAGATAAATAATTTGTCAAAATATTTAAAATAATTAGAAACGAATTATGACTTTTTGTAGCAGACTTATTTAAATATTTATTTGCAATTTTTGTTAAAATATTTGTTCCTTAGTTTTTTTATTGAACATTCTCCCTTGGTTCAACAGATGAATAGAAAATCCTCTGAATTTGTTCTGAATCTTAAACGTTTTTTCTATTGGAATTATCTAATGTTGGGTGTATTTTTATCTTTTCAGTATATAGAAATGATTCTTATTTTTTCTAGACTTTTTAAATAAATATATAGAACACTATTAGAGGGTCACATTCAAATACATGTGTTTTTGCAATCATTAAATATTCTAAAATAACATTATTGACTTTGATTATTGGAATTCAGCGTAAATCAAAAACTTATAAAATTATGTGAAGCAATTATAAATTACTTTTATGCATATTTACAATCAATTATTGTTGGTATAAATTGCAAATTCTCTAAATATTTTACACCTCTTTTCTCCAAATCTATTACTGAACGTAACTGACCTACTTCCGCATTTTAACAATCAGTATTTAAAAATTTCCTTTCTTGTTATTTTTTTGAACAAGAATGGATTATATGAAAAATAAATTTTATTTTTAAAATGGCGTTAAATAAACATTGTTAAATGAATGGTAATAAAACTAAAAATTTCAAAGGAGGATGTGTGTTGAAAAAAAACGTAAAATCTTCAGGTTGTTAATAGATGAACTTTCAATCTCAAGCATAATGTTTTCATTTTTGTGAAATTGCCATTCTTTTAAAATAGAAAATTTAATCAAATTGGGGGAAATATTTTCTCATCTCAACGAAAAATATTTTTGGAGGAAAACTTTTATGATCTTCCAAATATTTAGGAGTTACGGATCTGCCAATAGATGTTCCAATCTGGATATATGGTGCTCCATTGGAAAATTATCAGAAATTACATTCGATTTCACTTTCTTTCTTCCAAGTAGCTTCAACTTTAGTAAAATTAAAAGTAGAAATGGAATTTTTTCCCTCTAATTAAAATGCTTATTTACAAGTGCATGGGGCCTTTACTTTTAGCAATAATTGATTTTTTAAAATATATTATGATGCTGATTATTCCCTTAGATCTATCTAATATAATAAAATACAAAAATATACATATATTTGTATTTATTATTTTTATTTTCATTAAGTATTGATATCTTCTTGCATGCGTTTTACTAAACATAATGTTATCTGGCTTGAAAAAAGGACTTTTTTCTTTGCAGAAAATTATGTTAGCAGAGATGAATTATATATTTTATATCCACTATTTTGTAAAAATAATTGGCAATATTTCTTATTTCTTATGATAACATTGGTAAATAATTATACAAGTCCTCACTATTAACTTAAAATTTAAAAATGCATTATTTTTATAGTCTCTATTTTAGAAAATTGTTTATACTCATTATTATTTAGATGCCTTTGATTTTTCTTTTCTTCTCTGTCCTTAATCAAGAGGCATGAGATTTTAAAGTAGTAAATATTTCAAATTATTAACAAATAAAATGACGATCCTTCATCAAAGATTTTTGCATCTAAAAATAAACATTTCACAGAACAAACTCAAAAAAAAACGATGTTGTATGCAGAATTTACCGAAATGCGTCTTTTTTTCCGTTTGTTAGTGCCACCATAGTAAGGATAAAAGAAGAACCAATGCGGGATATCAAACTGTTAAAGAAGTTACAACATACTCGCCAGATGAACGGAAGAAAAAAAACTTTGTTGAAAAATTAAATCAAAAATGTAAAAAGAAGCAATGTACATTTCTAAAACGTTTTTTGAACGAAAAGACGATATATTATATATAAATCATGTACAGTAATGAGAAATGTTGTACTGTACATTATTCTTTGAACGTTAGAACCGTTTATACTACATAACTGGTGTTTATCCTCTAAATTTTTGATCAATTTTGTTGCATTTTTTAAAAGAAAAAAAAGCAGTTTTACAAGCCTTAAAATACAGCAGTGACAGGAATTTTGATTTTTTAAAGAACAGATAAATATATATCTATAATTGTCTATTTATTACTAAAAAGAGAATACAAGTCTTCCTGTCTATAAGAGTCTGGTGATGCTCTTCAGACCAAATCGTTTGTTCTTCAGCCAGTTCATTTTATCATATTTGACGTTATCAAATTTGGCACAAATTAACTTTTGAGAGCAAGAATGCGGACCTAAGGGAGGTTTTTCAAAGACATTAACTAATTGAACATTGATATCCTGATGTTCTCCGTGATATTACTGGATAGGAATAATTTTACACTATTTAAAATTTAACTGAGTTGCAGTTGAAACATTCAAATTTGAATATTTAAAAAAAAAAATTACGTAATTTCTGACATGAATTTATTATTTCAATAAAATTCAAACAGTTTTGATTTTTGCAAATATTTATTTATATCATTTCCGTCTATTGTTCCTAATAATAGAAGAAAAATTATGCTTATTATCACAGTGAATGAGAAATTTTGAAGTGAAACTGAAGTACTGTAAAACACAATGTATAGTTAGAAAATATATAAACAAAACAGTTACGTTTTTAATGGTTCTATTATATGATGTGATATAAAAGTCTTAACTCCAATAAGAAGACGTGTGTATTATTTGTTTCAGAATTCCGAAACTAACATTTTTTTCTATTATTGTACTTCGCATAGAGGTTGTATACAGAAAGATGATCATTATTACGTCTCCAAATTCTACTAGTAATTTTCGTTCACCTTATTGCAAAAAAGCTTACATTTCCCACTTTCATCTTTCCTCTCAAATCTTCTTTACAAAATAAACAACTCCTAACGCACACTCAAAATTAAAAGGGTTTTCTAATCTGAGAATCAATAGTACAATAAACAGAAGATTTTAAAATATATTAAAATAAAAAGTCATTAATGTGTGTCAAAATTTGATGTTTAAATGATTTTATTCAAGAAATCATATACGTAAACATTACTGAATTCAAGCACAACGAATATTTCCAAAACTTTAGGTGGTCGCCAAACGTGGCTAAGGAATAATCCAATTTTTCATATTTTTAATGATTTCAGAACGAATAATAATATCAAATGTCCCAGAATAAAATATCCCTTATCCTTCCGAAATCTGTCGTAAATCAAATTCACAATATTTCAGGTAGTGAATACTGTTCTTCAATGAATATTGTTCATTAAACTATAAATCACAACATTCTTTAAAAGTAAAATTCATAGTCTGCGATTAATGAAGCAATACGTAATTCCTTCTAGGTATAAGGACCAATGCTTTATAATGAAAACAATGCAAAGCTTTTTCAGCAAATCGTACAGTTTAAATAGAGTAATTCGGTTTGAATAACTAGTTAAAAGCACTTTTTACCTAGCTTCAAAAATTTAAATAATCACTAAAATCGTATGGAAAAATGCTTAATAATATAGATATTCAAGTAATACTTTTTACTATTTTAATTAATGTGTTGGTAAAAATTTAATTAAACATATGATTTATGCATAATACTTATGCTAGAGCCCCGGAATTAAAATAAAGAATAAAGTGTTTTAAATTCTATTTATTTTTTAGAAATGATTGAAAAAAATCGCAATCTTATTTTCTGTTTTTCTTGCACATTTAAATATTTTATCTTTATCAGAAATTAAATGAAAAAGTATGTATATATAACAGCTTCTTGATGTAAAAAGCATTATTTTTGGATTCCTACTTTCTTCTTTAATTATGATAGCTTTCTTCCATAATTTTTCCAAGAGTCCCACTTTCTTCCAAAGTTATGATCAGCTTTAAATTCTGATAAGGAGTTTCCTTGAACAACATTTCCTGATAATTATTGTGTTGAATTTATCATATGTATACCCATTTATTCAAGACAAACATTAATACTTACATTTTCTCTTTGTAGGCGAATGGCGAAGAAGACTGGGTTTATGAAGAAATCACGTTGGAAAGGGTAAGTCACAATTTTAGAAATATTTTTATTGAAAATAAACCAATGAAAAACTTTATAAATGACAGTTTTCCATAATATAACAGCAAAAAATTAACGGCACAATGCATTAAATATTGTTATTTGAAAAAAAATTATAATATAATCCAATTTAAATTATAATCCTAATTAAAAGTGGGCAGATCCATATTCTCTTAAAATTCAAAAACAATTTTAACTTCTGTATCTATTGCAAATAAAAGGGCTTTCGTGAACGAATTTTTCAAGTTGTGGATCCTAATTTGTTTTTACACTCTTAATTCAAAATTATATAGAATTTAGATTTAAAAAGTGTATCCATTTTCAAAGAATTCTTTTTCCTCAGATAAATTCATACCAGCAAAATGATATAATGATATTCTAATTAAATAAATTCAACTCACATTTGATATATGTTCTACTGCCTCCTAGATTATACAGGATGATTCATGCTTCAAAATTTATAATAAAAGAAGTAATGTTGGTCAAAAAATTCAGGTACATACTGATTTAATTTTTTTACATTTATAACAAATTACTCCAAAATTAGCAGAAGAAGACATATTTTATTGAGATGTCTTAGGCAAATCAGGCAAGAAATAAAATACTTCTAGAAATAGATTCGTCATTAGATCCTGATACTATGTTATCGTTTCCAGATCGAATGTTGTAAGTTAAACTTTTCTACAAAAATGACGAATCCCCAATAATTGCATTGCGAAAAGTTCGCATCGAAAAAGGCGTAAAAAATGATGGAGGACTCTCTTTCATTGAATGGGATGGTGAATTTAACTCGATGTTTTAGAAAACAGAGGAATTTAGTGGAACATCCATGCAATTGAGTGCAGGCTGCAACCATGTTGTGAAAACTACCATAGAAAAATTGGCAATCAAGACATCAGACATCATTGTTAGCAATGTGACGGATATTCTGGAATAGACGATTCGAAATGCTATGAAATGAATTTTTGGTCAATATGTGTACAAGATGCAGGTACTCGAACAGTTACTATCAGCAGATATAGATGAAAACATGAGTGTTGGCACAAATCGAACGTGATTCACAATGATTGCTAATCGTCCTGTGGTCAGATGAAGCACACTTATCACTGAAAGTTATCATCAATATGTGAAAAAGTTCGAATATGGATGATGTCGATTCGAATCCCCGTGAGTACCTAACAACACTTTTGCATTCTCCTTATGTGACTGCCCTATTTTGCTCATGAACTCAAGACGTTCTTTTGCACACTTTCACTAAAGATTGAATAATAAGTTAAAGTTGTTACCTTGCTTTCTCGATCACCAAACTGTACCCCTTTGTGTATTTATTTAGTCTCTTTGCAGCCAAATTCTTTAGCCATTTTGGAGGTAACTGAAATATGCCATTTTACGGACTAACGGTGGCATCAATTCCGGCATGCCTCACTCAGCTGTAATAAACGTAATAACACACCTAATACATTTCAGAGGGTTTTTAGGGCAAATATCTCTTACTTTAAATGAAATACACAGAGCCATCTTATTATGATCTATTTATATTTGCCTTATTTACATAAAATGTCTCAGTTTGAGGTATAAGTATGCTCTTTTTGTTAGACTTGAAATCTTTTTCATATATAAAAAAATCTAATGCCCCTGATGATACTCGTACAAACCAAAACAAATCCGGGAAATATTTCATTTAGTGTTTTTGCATTTTATTGATGAAAAATATATCTGTTGTATTTGTAAATATTTGCAAAATTTCAAATCAAAATAATAATGTAGTATCATTTTGAAATTAAATTTTAATGATTCTTCAATGCCACTCCTGTACAAAAACTCAATCAATATAAATCATAGGGTAATTCTTAAATCATTGGACTAAGAATTATTTACTTCTAATTTTTTGTTTTGTTTTTGATAAATAATAATAAAAAATCTTTAACCTTTGTTTTAGAACAAACTTATAGGCTTGACAATTATGTAAAAAATAATTCTCATTTTAGATCGGAGCTCAGAAATAGTTAGTGAGTGCTAAAACCAAGCTATAATTAAAATTCCAAAAAAAAAAGTTTAATGAAGGCACATTATTAATGCCAGTCAATGAGTGAATAAAAAATAAATTTAGAAGCAAGAATGAAGAAAACAAAATTATGCAAAGAGAGTAACAAAATACATCTTGAAACAAGTAATTACATTGCTATTTATTTTAATCTCATATTTTTTATGTATCGATAAAAAAAACCTACTTGTATTTATCATCATTCATGAAATTTTGCTATTCCAGTCCGGTAACTAACAAATGGTTAGCATTTCTATTATTGACAAAATTATTATTTCTATTCTCTTCTGCTTTCAGACTAAAATAGCCACAATTTATGCTATTCCTAAATTGATTTAATCCAAACACTAAAAATATATATGAGTTTTGACGGATAATAAAAGAAAAATGCATTTTCTCTCTTCGAGTTTCTACCTCTGTCAACGAACGTAACTTATGAGACATTTTGAAATAGAAAAAAAAAAGAATAAGAAGGTGAGAGTCAACATAACCTTAGAAACTTGTAGGAAAAAGGCAGCAGCTGCCTTTTTTCCCCATTTCAGGAAAGTTGTTGTTGGAAAATATTTGTCATTTTTTCCTCCCTATGCTATTGCTGGAGAGTAATATTTTAGCTTCAACTGTTTCCCCAAGACCTGACTACGTTTTTTATATATTATCCCGTATCAAGATATTTCTTTAAACATAAATCACAGATACGTGAGGGAACTGAAATTTCAAATGATTCTTTCCCCCATAATGCAGGATGGAGATAAGTTTATATTATTTGCTCTCCTTTTTCGAAATGAAATTGAATGCTGTGGTATGAAAAGAAAAATTCTCTTTATTCTCTCGTCGTCCCAAGAGAAGATGAAAACTTTTATTTCCAAACAATGGCTTTTTCCGCCTTTAAAAACATTTGATTTTCCACTCGAGACGCACATGTGATACGGAGAATTTGATTTCTCTTTGAATTTTTTTTTGAGTTGAGAGAGGTGAAGTAAAAGTAGCATGATAGAAGTATCTTGCAAAGAAAATGTATAGTTTTATTCCATATTTTTAAGGGATAGTTTTGTTAGCAGAAGTTGAAGCACATAATAAAAAAAAATTTAAGGAAGTTCGAGCTTCTAGCCCACAACATCATATCATGATAACATTTTATATTTGTTCCATTTATCTTCATCTTACTTTTTATTTTCCCGTATATTAAGTATATAAAAATTAAATATTGCAATTGGTAAAAAATTCTAACTCCTGATTTTGACGATTCTTCATATTTTAGACATCCCTGATTTTATAAAAAACAGCTTTTGGAATATGTCTGTCTGTAAGCACGATAACTCAAAAACAATTTGAGCTAGGTTAATGAAATTTGATATATGATCGATCAAAATGTGTAGATTTCTTCAAAATTTTAAGTAGTCTATATGGCTGTTCAAATGTACAGCCGTCTAAGAATATTTGTACAACCATCCGAATATTAGTTAAAGCAATAATATCAAAATAACGAGTTAGATGGGTAAAATTTAGTTCACAGATTTCCCATAAAGTAGATGTGCATGTAATTTGCAGCTAAATTGTCAAAGGATTAATTGTCTATTGATCTATAATTTCACTGGCATATAAACGTGACAGTTCAAAAACGCATTGACTAAATGTATGAAATTTAGTATGCGCATTTTTGACTACAATTAGATTTTTGTGCAAAATTTTGGTTTCAATCGGTCGGAAAAAAAGAAATATTTGTATATTAATTACATCCGTATATAGTGTAATAATTCTATATCAATTGCAGTCATTGATTAATCATCAAAATTAACATTCTTACCAGGCCCTTACGTAACTATTGTTCGCCAGTGGAATACAGCTAATAGCACTAAGTACGGTTATTAAAGAGTAAGCGAAATGGGGAGACAATTACCTATGTTTTAAATTATTTTATTATTATAAAGATAACGTGTTCAGAAAAGATATAAATGTAAAATCATTATAAAGTGCGTTTATATAAACCCATTTACGAAAATAATTAAAAGTATATGTAATATAATTATTTAAACAGAAGAAAATACATTGATATAAAATCAATATAATCCCAATGACATTTTTTTGAATTTGAAAGTAACGGAAAAATAGATGCTTTGAAATAAAAATAACATATTTCAAACTTTTTTGGAAGTTAATTAAAATATCAATTTATCATTAATTAAAAAATATTTTAAAATTTTGTCTAAATTCACTATTTAAGAAATAATTTGCAACCTAGTTTGGAAGCTTTAAATTCAATTATCCGTTGACTGAAGCATTTTGCTTAATTTTTAGACGTTCATGTCGCATGTCATAACGTGCACATTGTAAGCAAGGCTGTGACAAGAATCATGTTAAAAGCTTTAAACTCAATCAATTATTAGAAGAATGTCGAAACTGACACACTGCAGTGTGCTGACTGCAGTTCCCATATATAATTTTTAAAAAATTAATGTATGCTTTGAAAAGTAAGAGTGCATAAATTAGAGAATTTATATATTTTTTAAAATTGAAATTTTTTATTTAATTTACTTTTTAAAAGCCTTATTGTATGAAAGCTTTCTTATTTGAAACTAGGACAAATTAATTTTCCAAACATGCTAATTTTATTGAAGCACAATATTTTCTGTATTATTTAGTATTTGGTGACATTATCTAATACGGTTTCTTAAAAAGGAATTAAGTTAACCAATTTCAGGTTGTGATAATTCAGAAAATATTTTTTGCCTTAATTAAAATTATCTTATTCTAAAAACTGTTTCAATATATATTAACATTATTCTAGAAAATCTACAACTTGGAATGCAGTGTTATTTTCCATATATATTTGAAGATAATGCTAATTTAATCTCTCATAATTTATAAAATTTTGAAAATGTTTTTTTAAATATTCTTTAAAAATGAATTTGAAGATCGACTCCAAAACTTCTTAAACTTTGGACAATAAATTTTTATTTATAAATCCAAATGATCCATAATAAAGCATTAGGTTATTTATAGATCTTGTCTGATAAAAATATTTATAAATTGCTGATATCGGAAATGATTTTTATCCGAATAGAGTAGAAAAGTTACAAAAAAAAAGAAAGAAAGAAATCGCCATTCCCTAGATGTTGTCTCAATCAATGAACGTGACCAACGAACCTTTTTCAGACAGAAGATGAAATAGGTTTTGAGATAGTAGTTGACTGAATCAAAGGAAAAGTCTTAGAAAAAGTAAAAAAGAAAAGGGGATTCTGCTTTTATCACATTTGGTGAAATAGACAATTATTGGAAAGGATTTGTCATTTTCTCTTCCTATGTTATTAGTAAAAGATAATATTTTAGTTTCAAGTTTTGTCAGCAGAGCTCCTTTAGATTTTCGCACAGCATTACCAATCTGTATATATCTTCAGAAGCATATCGCGGATAATGATTGCGGCGAAATTTTTAGAATTATTCTTATTCGGTATGTATCACAAATAATTTTATTCTATCTGTTCGTCTTTATTTGGGAGAGGGGTAAGGGTTCAGGATTTCATATAGAAGAGAGATTATTTTGGATTATCTTTTGAGGGGGAAAAGGTAAGTTTTTCACTTTCAAACTGTCACTTTAAAAATACCTGATTAAACATCAGATGTGTAGACGATAATCTAAAATTTTTATGCGTTCTTTATTAGTTTTGGTTATTAAGTTTTTAAGTTTTGTTTTTGAGAAAATGTATTAAGTTGTCTTTGTATTTCTAATAATGAAATAAATTTGATTTAATAGGAATGAAATTCATAGAAAATAAAATGAATAATTTTGAAATTTACCATTACAAACATCATTCCGATTTCTTTCATGAATCAAATGTCTTAGATTGCAATTTTATTAACAATATATTTTCCATGGTCATTAAAAAAGAATGAAAAGAACATTTTACTTTGAATCATAAGTGTTCTGTGTTTAGTACTTTTCTTATTAAAATTTTGCAAGTCTTCAAGAATCAACTACTTTAGAGACTATAAAATAAAATCCACAGTTTAAGCTAGTTTTTTTTATCAAAGCTTTCATCAGCAATATGTCACATAACGCTTTGCATCATGATGGGGCTTATTAATTCAGATACATAAGATTCCTCACAATGATCAGACAAGAAAACTTCTACTTGCAGTAGCAATTTATGAATGTAATTTATTCCTAGTAATAGTAGCAAAAGGAAGAAACGTAGATCGTAACATTTGGTATCAAGAAACTAAGTTAAATTACATTACAAAATAAAAATACTACACCTTATTTTCATTTTGAATAATCAGATTGTATACGGATCTGCTTGCAGTTTGATTATTTTATTTTAAACCAAGATGGATCTTTTGGCTGCGGATCACTGGATACTTTCTTATTCTTTTCTGAAAGCTATGAGTTGATAGTGTTTGATTATTTCAAGGATTTGTTTTGTTTTGTTTTTCAAGATTCAAAGTAATGTAGATTTAGGAACATCAGTAGCTTGAACTACTGATCTTATATGTTTATTTTGACAAGAATAATGTGTATCTTTTTCTTCAAGTTTTTTTTCCACTATAATTTTCCATATTTTCGTCCACAATTTTATATCGTCAAAGAATGGTCATTAGTATAAAATTTATCTTGACGATCATTTTCGGAAATACATTTCCAAAGTTTTGATATGGTCATTCTATTAAACTTAAATTGTTTTGCTTCTGGCATAATTTTACCTTTATGCAGCATTTCATTTTTGTTTTTATGCATCAAGAAATGAGCAATCTCAACTCGATCTTAGCTTGAAAACTCTTTTTTTTTTCATTATTCACATTCTTTTTTTCATTGTTTAACAATTACTCACATTTTCATTATTTACTTTTTTCGTTATTTATTTGTGTGCTGCGGCTGTAAATAAACGTCGTCATTTATTATTGAGGCTTGGTTACTATGCCATCATACACCCACAGCAACTAACCCGTCGATTTTATTGGAATAATTATGCAATAATATATTCTCAAACTCCAAATATATGCTAATTGGGTGTTGTTAGTATGATGGTATATATAGTACTAATATATTACATTTATCTTAAATTTCACATAAAATGTTTGAATTGAATTAATATAATATGGTTGCCTTTTTCTAATATTTAGTTTTATTCCTTATTAAATATGTATGCATACACAATATTCCATTTAGCATCATCTTTACATAAGTACTTATAAGGACAACTTCACTGGATATATTAACTGTCCTCGCTTTCACCCTAAAATGAGAAGGCTTGTTCAAGAATTTTGCTAAAATATTTCATGTTTTTACGAATTTTAACATTTTTACCTATTATTAATCAAAAACAAATACAGTAAAAGCTCCTTATTCGCTCTTTCTTCATTCGCGTTTTCACTATTCGCGGATTTAAAAAAATGCGACCCAATTCCTGTATTCGCGGTTAAAAATTTCTTTATTTGCGGTTTCTTTATTCAACCTGCCAGTGTTTTGGCGTGCTAATAAGAAAGCGTAGGTTAAAAGCGCTATTTTTTGTGACTGGTTCCGGAATTGTTTTGTTTCTGAAGTTGAAACTTATTTTTAAAAAAAACACCAGGATTTAGACTTTAAAGCACTTCTAGTTGTGGACAATGCACCAGGTCATCCTAGCAAACTTGAAACTATGCATCCAAATATAAAAGTGACATTTTTATCTCCCAACACGACGGCTTTGATTCAACCTATGGACCAAGAAATAATCAAGGTCTGTAAGCTCTATTACATTAGACGAACCTACAAAATCGTATTGGATAATATGGGATGTAGTCCTGATATGAATGTTATCGAATGCTGGAAGAAATTTGACACAGCAGAATGCATCGTAAACGTAAAAGAAACATTAGAAGAACTGAAGCCACACACATTGAAGTCATGCTGGAAAAAACTGGCCTGCTCTGACTGCGAAAAATGACGAAGAAACTGTGCAAGCTCTAACTTTGACTCCAAACATAGCCGAAATAGCGAATGGAATAGGACGAGATGGGTTCGAACAGATAGAATCAAGTGACATTCAGGAATTGCATGAATCGCAAGATGAAGATTTGACTGAAACCGACTTGGAGGAAATGTAAAATTCACAGCCCATTGAGGAGCCTTCAGCAAGCACTGGAAACGTAACGTTTAATTTGAAAAATCTTAGTGTTGGTTTAAGAATGGCAAATGAGCTTTGCGATTTCTTTATGAAAATTGATCCGTCTATGGAAAGAAGTCTTATTTTTAAGAGACAAATTGCTAATGCGACTGCTGCGTATCAGTCAGAATTGAAGGAGCTTTTGAAAACTGCCAAGCAAGAGAAAATTACAAAATTCTTCAAACCATTGCCAAATTCTTAAGATAATTAATCAAAATGCTCAAAAACTTCAATTATATATATATAATATTATTTTGTCACCTAGGAACGTATCCCCTATAATCCCATATAAATTACCATTCCGTATTCACGATTTCTGTATTCGCGGCATATTTATGGAACATACACCCCGCGAATAAAGAGCCTTTACTGTATAGATACATTGCAACTTGAACTTGATATATTTTTCAAATGGATGAGAACTTGAAAGAAGTAACTGGGATTACGATCTTGGTTACAATGAAACTGGTTGACAAATAGAATTAAACCACATCAATAAAACAAATGTTATGCCTTATTACTCATAATTTGCCAATTCATAAACATTTATATTTTATTATGAGGCAAGATTTTTATTTCTTTACAAATTTACTCTAATCAAAAAAATCTCTAATAATAATGAAGTGAATAAATGTCTGTCTATTGGCTTTCTGTAAAATAAACCATCTAGAATTACTAATTAATCCTCCATCTTCCCAATTCAATTTGGTTTGCTTAAAACATTTTATAAAAAATTAACAAAAAATGTAATATCTTTTTAATTTAAAAATCTTATCTTAAAAATCTTAATTTAAAAATATTTTTACAACTTATTAAAATGCAAAAAATAATACCAATTTGATTGACTATTTTCCCCGCTAGGAAATTCTTCATGATAAGCTTTTATTTTTTATCTCGATTTAAATTCTTAAAGATCTCATTCTAATTAATAGTTTTTCTAAGTTAAGACTGTTTTCAATTTATTTTTATTCTCTAAATCTTTTTATTCCAAACTCTAATAGCGTATAAGAAAATCCTTGCTTCTGTCGTTTCGCAAAAAATAGTCCCTTGTTATATACATAGAGAGAGATATATATTCCAAATAAAGATTGGTAGAGAATTTTGAAAGGCATAAAAATAACTTTCTTCCCTCTCCCAGGTGTTGCATCTGTCAACGAACGTGACTCAGGAACCTTTCTTAGGGAAAAGAAAAAAACAGGCAGGAGAATCAAGTCAACAAAACCAAAGAAACTCTTAGGAAATGGCAACTCCTGTTTTTTTCCACATTTCAGAAAAAAGGCTGTGTTCAAAAGGATTTATCATTTTCCTTCCCAATATTATTGCCAAATAGCAATACTTTAGTTTAGACTGTTTGCTCAAAGGACCTGATTTCGTTTTTCTCTTATTGTTTTCAATTTATATATATCCGGAAACGTATCTCACATGCACGTGAGATAGCCGAAATTCAAAGACACATTTTTCTCTTAAACAGAGAGCATAATTTTATTTATTTCTTCCTTTTTTTTTAGTAAGAAAGTGAAGGATTTCGTGAGGATAAACTCTCTTAGTTTCCGTCATCCCAAGAGAAGATGAAAAAAACTTTCCTTTAAATTAATTGCCTTCTCCACCTTAAAAGTATTTAATTTTCCTCTCGAAACACAGATGATTGAAATTAGATTTATCATGCTATCCTATATTTCTAGTTTATTACTGGTTTTGCAAGATTCTTTTGAATGAAACGTATTTTCCACATATTTGTAAAATTAAAATGCTATTGATTTATCAAGAATGAATTTCGGGTGAATAAATTTTATTTCTGGAATAAAGGAATTATTTTAGAATTAATCAACATATTAAATTGAAGTGAATAAAATATAATTTTTAAATCAACTAATTAGCTTCATATTGTAGAATTCATTTATTGAAAAAATTGATCATAGACATCATGGTATCATAGAATAAGAACTTCAGATTTAAGTTAAGATTTTGTAGAATAATTTAGACATTTTATATAATCACAATGAAATGGCCCATAATCTATGAAAAGATTAATATTTTAAATATTTTCCAGGCACTCTATAGAATGACAGATGAAAAACTGGCAAAATATAAAATATGTCTCCTATTCATTTCGAATATCAAATTTCGAAATAAAATTAAGTCAAAATCTTTCCAAATTAAATTATTTCTTTTCTTGATGCAACAAGAAGACTCGTGTTTTACTTTATTTAAAAAGAAATAAAATTCTGTTATGTACAATTTAAATCATTTTACGTAGTTTGAATATGAAAAATTTATGACATTCTTGCATTTTTTTTTTCAAAATAATCTCTATTTTTAAAGAATGCAATTATCATAGTCTTACCAATAAATTATCATAGACTTTTTTTACATTATCTAAATAGTATTTGTTTTTCTTATTGAATGCTTAGGTATTATTATAAAATGCCAATCGGAATTATATAATAATTCTCATATACCATGCAGTAATTCTATAAAATTCCTAGGTATTTTATAAAGCACCGGCATTTTTTGCATTGAAAATATCAAATATATTAAAATTTCATATAATAATTAATAAGTTTCTTCCAATTTATTTCATACGTTAAATAAGTTTTCCTTGTTATTTCTACATTCTAAGTTTCTAGATCAATTAATGATTTGATGTAAGAAATATTACTGTACTTATTCACAGAATATCGAAATTACTTTATGAATAAATTATCTCTTTTAATAAGTATGATAAAAAACAGATTCAGGGCTGCATTGTAGAATTTAGCTGTCGGCGTGATTGAGTATAAATGAGTATACGATACAGACAAAACGCGCAAAAAATTATATTAATACCATTTTAAATAGGATACGAAGTGAATGTTATAAAATGGGAAGAAAAAAAAAATGACAATCAATGACATCGTTATTTCAGTGACTTCATTTTACTTTCAGTAGAAAGGTTTTTGCATCAATTCATCATTCCGTTGTCATAATCTGAAACTTCTTTTTAAAAAAATAGTAACCTTAAATGTTTCTATTAATTCTCTCTTATTTTTAAGAGGGTGCATTGGTACAAGAATGGACGCGGTTGCCACAGGGATTGATAAGGACCCTGGTAAACAACATGAAACGCCTATTTGAGAGTTTGTAGCTGTTAGAGGCGACCATACACCCTATTAGACAAGTTTTTCTCTGACTGACAGGGTTCAGTCAGCTACTGGGCTGGACAAGTGTCCAGTTTTAATATTTAAAGCGAAAGTTGGGCCCATTTTGTTTACTCATATTATATGTTTTATATCAGATTACATTTTGACCTGGTTTGGTTTCATTTTCTTTGTTGGCTTGCAAAAAAACCGTTTGTCCCTTCGATTGTTTTCACTATTGTACATTGTTTTATCCTTATGTGTTAGTATTGTAATAACAAAATAAGGAAAAAAATTTAAACACACTTTTATAAATGTGTAGAAAGTTTTTGAAGGGTTGGAAAATTTTTTAGCAGAAATACAGTAGACATTAAAATAACATCATAAAAGCAAGGTTCTGATATATATTCTCTAAGAAAATAGGTATTTTATACACATTCGATGCCTATTTTCGAGCCTCACTGAATCTTTAAAAATATTCTACTCTATAATACTTTTTTCAGCTCAATTTCCTTTTTGTAATTCCTTTTAACTTTTGCTTGCTTTTTGTATTGTTCATGTTTGAAAGATTTTTTTTACCTCCTTTTTTTTCATTTTTTTTAAATTAATTTCTAAATTTCAGTGAATTAATAAAACCCGGTTTAAAAAGTTTTTTAAATGTTCTTTTATTTTAATCTTTTTTTATGAAA
Source organism: Argiope trifasciata (assembly GCA_026543055.1). NCBI lineage: Eukaryota > Metazoa > Arthropoda > Arachnida > Araneae > Araneidae > Argiope > Argiope trifasciata. The sequence goes on along the minus strand of JAPMOQ010065374.1, from coordinate 387,236 downwards.
TAATCAAATACAATTGATTGAATAGTTATCTTTTGTTTCTAAAAATATCAAATTTTGCCTGATGTATCCAGCATTTTTCGAATTAAGGGTTCAATTTTTTTTAATGATAAAATCCATTTAATTAAATAACCTTAAAACTTATAACAGAATCTTTTTAACAATAGTATTTATGAGCAAAATGTGAAGTAATAATTACATAACATAAATTTGTAACGAAAGTTATAAAAATGTGCATTATTGGATATAAAATGAACTAAAACATAGCTATTGCATCAAAGATTTTAAATCTAGTAGTTTCTCGAAAACTCATTGATTATATAAAATAATACAGTTTATATTTTATAATTTATTAATTATTTGTAAAGAATAATATAAACTTTAACTAAGCCTTTAAAATAGTAACTTAAATATAGATTTACAGCTTGCGTTTTGAATAAATAATAGGAAAGCTTAAAATAATTTTCAAATTGGAAGAAATATTTCTAATATCAATAAATTAAAATAAATTTTATTTAAATATCCCTCTTTCTAATATTTTGATTACTTTAAACCTATTTCACTAAGGAAATCTAAGTTGTCATCAAATTGCTTGTTTGTATAACGCTGAGCATCAGCAATGGAAAAGTAATTTCGAATTAATGAGAAATTTTCCTCTTTCGTAATTTATCTCTTTTTTCACTATAACCCTCCTAACGTTTCATAGTATTCATTAACTAATTTTATGTAATGTATAAGAATTTGAAAATCTTTGTTTTGTTTATATTAATCATAGAGCCAACTCAAAACACAGTATTGTGTCTTGAAACGGATGAAAGAATGACTTTCTTTAAATAATAAAATCGATTCTAAAATTATCGAAAAATATTGCTTGAATTAAGATCTCTTTTAATTCAATTTGATACATTAGACTAAAATAATCTGCAAATTCGTAGTAATGTATATAATCCCCCTCCTTTTTATACATCCCATGTATCATATGGGCATCGAATTATCGCTTCTTCAGCAAAAGTTTCAACCAAGACATTCAAAAACATTATATTAACACCCTGAACATTTTATAAAGCCTTAGAATAATTAATAGAAAAACATATTCCTAAAACAGATCTAAACATCTAATTACATAACAGAAAATTTAAAAAGTTAGAGGCTGTACTGATTTTTGTAAAGTACTATTAAACTATATGATTTTTAACTAAAAATGAAATTGTAAATTGTAAAGTCAACTTTGATAAACCAAACTGTTCTTTATAAAATTGTGTTGCATCAAATAATTCTTGAGAAATCCGAAGTTGTCACTAGATCCTATCATCTAACAGGAAAAAAAGCATCTTTTTGTAAATAACGAAAAATACTTTTATAGGGATAAAAAGCAGAAATCTTTGAAGGACAACTAAAATCATCTCCCATCACTCAGGTGTTTCCTTTTGTCGAACAAATACGCAATGCATCGACAGTCGGAAGAAAACAGTTTTGAGAAATAAAAGCCAACAAACCGAAAAAGCTCCTCAAAAAAAGTCAACTCCAGCTTTTCCCACATTTGACAAAAAAAGTAGTACTTGGATAGGATTTGGTACTTTTCTATCCGATATTATTGGTAAAAAGTAATATTTCAGTTTTGTCTGTTTACCCGTAGGCTATGGCGCAGTTTCAAGTGCATTGTTCTCACCTTTTGTATTTCTTGAAAAATATCTGATGCATGTATCAGCAAGTGAAACGTCAAAGATACTTTCTTCGTTTAACGTGACGAATAATGTTTTATTTGCTCATAGTTTTCCGGAAGTAAGTGGGTAATTTCGCAGGGAGGGAAGGTTCTCGTTTCTTCCTCTTCATCCATCGAAAAAAAATTATTCGACTTTAAATGGATTGCTCTTTCATCTTTAAAATTATTCCACTTTAAATTGGACATTCAGGTGAAATTTTGAGCATTTGATTTCTTTCAATGTTTTTGGTTTTGGTACATATGTAACAGATTTGGTTGAAAAACATTCTCAGAAGAAATATATTATTTCACTTTTCTAAAAGTTAAAATGATTCTTTTTTCAGTACTAGATTCCTTAGGCGACCAGCTGTTACCCGAAAATATTGGATACATTTAATTTTAAATCATTCGTTTAAATGTTACTTCATGTTCATCATACCAATAAACTGTCTGACATGAAAGCAGTGTTATTTTAATTACATTGTTCAAGTTCTATTTATTGTGTACATAATTTTTTCAATAGAAACAGTTTCATAATATCCCAGAGCCATTAAGAACGTAAAAATCCAGTTTATCTATTATCTAACCTCTGGTGAAATGAAACTGATATTTTGATTTCACAATTTTATTCATTATAAATAAATGTTAATATTTAATAAACCTCTTCTTTTAGTTTATATTACAGGACAAAATTCCGCTAAAAAATCAAAATTAAAAATTCCTTTAACAATTCTATTTATAATAATTTCGGTATGCAGATGTATGTGTGTATATATATATATATATATATATATATAT
>JAPMOQ010065374.1:293766-384639 GCA_026543055.1 Argiope trifasciata | reverse complement strand
TATATATATATATATATATATATATATATATATATATAAATTTTCTTATTGAAAATAACTATGGATACTTAAATTCTTAATGTAAAAAAGATCTTTAAAAATTAAAAGCAGTTTAATTTTAACAAGAAAAATTAAACTGCCAAAGAAATTCATTAACAAAATTATGAAAATACATTTAATTTAAAAAATTTTTATATTAAATTTTTAAAAAATTGGTACACAAAAAAAAAAACAATTATCTTTTAAAACAAAACAAAAAATATAATCTTTTGAGCATAGTCTTTTATAAAATCACTTTTAAATAAAGTTTCACTTTTATTCAAAAAGAAGAATAAAAATTACTAGAGGTAAAGTTGAAAATGTATGTCAAAACGCGATGACAACTAGGTATATTTTGGTTAAAAAAATAAACACCGGTGCAAAAATTGATTTTTGCACCAGTGTTTATTACAGGTAATAAATTAATACTTATTAATCCAGTATTCCTGCCATCATATTGAATAAATTTTTTTGTTCAATATTGTGTAATTTTATTCGTCACACAAAACAAATTCTATACAGAATCCTAAATTTCAGATATATATAATATTAGTTCAAAAACGATACACGGAAGCTCATTAAAAGAGGGGAGGAGGTCGTCAATCAATTATATGGTCGTTTTATCTGATTAAAATAGCCGCATCGAAAATATCTTTCACAGAAGGGAGTTTTGAAAAATAAGATAATGCACGTTCCATCTCCCAGCTGCTGCTGCTGTCTACAAACGTGACTTACGAACCTTTTCAAGAGGCACCAAAAAGACGCCGGTTGGTAAAACGAGAATCCACATATCCAAAGAAACTGGAAGAAGGTATTTCTCGTTTAGTCTGAATTTGAAAGAAGACTGTTCATCGAACATATTTCTCCTGTTTCTTTCTAATGTTTGCAGTAGAAAGCTGTATTTCACTTTCGAAAGTTTACCTGAAGGATCTGGCTTCGTTTTTCTCTTTTTTCGTTCCATATCTATGTATTTCTTTTTACGTATTTCACGGATATGAAAGCTATCCAGCGTTTCTAGAATATTTTTTCCATTCATGTGGGGAAATAATTTTGTTTTATTTGTTTATCTATTTCCCGAGCGGAAGTTTGAAAAGAAGGTGGATTCTCTTTGCTTTCTACTCTCATGGTCCCAGGAGAAGATGAACGTGTTCGCCTTTTAACAGATTGCTCTCTACGCTTTAAAAGTATTTTATTCTTGGCATTAAAATGCGAGCATGAATATTTGGTGTTTTTGGTATTTAAATGAACGGTAAAATTCTTTCGGAGAAATATATTTCTGCAGAATAATATAGATCGTCTGTGGTAAACACCTGGTTAGCAGACGGTATTGGTTAAAGTTATCGTCAGTTAAATCGTTTAGATATAATTTCATGTCCAAGACTCCGTTAAATTTCCAAACATTAAAGTCGTGTTATTTTTATTATTTAGCTTATGCCTTGTTTCTTGTGTATTTGAACATTTCTAATGGATGTTAGTCCCGTGATATCATAGCGCAATTAAAAGGGTAAATTCACTGTTCATCTATCCATTAAATTCTGCTATATTGTAACTTTATTATTTTGTTTTGTAAGCTACGCCGATTTTCAATGGGATACATTCAACAACGGGAGAAAAACACTCAATTAAATATTTGATACAAAGAAAATGATTTGTATTACAAGACAAAAATGCAAACTATTTGTGGAAATTAGATAAAAAATTGAAAATTTACTGAAATTCTAAAAAATGTTCTCGCGTTATTAAATCGGCAAGAATAAAAAGACAAATTTTTAAGTTTTGTAAGAGATGCAAAATTTATCTTTATTCATTAATATTTTCGACAGTTATCGTGGAAAAATGACAAAATTCAGTATAACTTTTAATTAATTGGTGTTCTAATGACTCGTTGATTGATGACGTTGATTTTCACTAAATTTTTATGGCTATAATGACGAAATTTTTTAGTATTTTTTAATTCGATAAATAAGTGTTACATTATTGATTTTATTAATTTTATTTCAAAATTATTAGTTCAATTTTTAAATATGTGACCCTAAGTTACTTTTAATAAGGATAAACCGTTTTTAGGGCTGAAAAAGCTTGTTATTTAAGATATATATTAAATCGCACCCACTTAAAATATTTTTCAAAACACCAAATATTATATTTAAAAATAGAATTTAACAATTTATAAATTTATTCATTATAAATAAGTATAAAATATGTTTTTATGGTAAGGAAATAACTTTTTAAAATTAGTATTAAATGTGTTAAAATGGATGGTTAAATAATATCTTTTAAAACTATTGTTGTCACAAAGCGGATTAAAATTGCTGCAAATTAATTTCACCGAACTTACTTTTTTTAGCAAAGATACGTTCTTAGATATTCTAGAATATATTAAAAACTATTTAGGAATAACCAATGAAGTGGACATTAAAATATCATCAAAAATAAGATTGATGAAAATGTAAAGTTAAACTGACATTATCATTTAAAATAAATATATACACTTATTTAGAAATAGGTTATAGATTTCACTTTGAGATATATATTAAATTACCTCGATTATTGAAATAAAAATTGGTTTAAAATGGAAAACTACTTATTTGCAAGGAGAAGAATTTTCAATAAAAAACGGCTTTTATTCAAAAAGTAAAAAATATAATATAGAATTAATGAAAATCTACACATTATGTATCAAATTATTTTGGGCAACAACAGTAAAAGATGTTATTGATTTAAATACTAATTCAATTATAATTAAAAAATAATTATGAAAATATTACACGAGTCAATTCAATTATGTTCATATGTTATCAATAAGTTGATTCATCATATGTTATCCAAATGCTGTGGATTCAAAATACATTAGTTTCAAAAATACAAATGCAGTTTCTGAAGCTAAAATAAATTTATAATGATGAAGTTTTACATTAAACACAATTTAGAATGATTTTAAATTATGTTTTATGAAGTTTTTATAATTAAATTTTAATAAAAAGTTCATCAAATTCAAGGATTTTTTAATAAATGATAAAGTACATCATACATTGATTTTGTCACGTATATATTATTTCATGAAGATAACAGACAATGTGTTAAGATTTTTAAGAGAAAATAAATGTGATATGGAAATTAAAAAACTTTTGATATTTTTTTATTATTTGAAAAAATATAAATATATCAAAATTAAAGAAATCTAAAATTAGAGATTGCATTATTAATGACGAAAGGAGGAGTTTCATGTGAAAAAAAAATCAATTAACTTTCAAAAAATGCTATTCAACACGCTAATAAAGGCAGTTATACTTTTCATTTGAAAATAAAAAAATATTGTAATTGTAAACGAAATAAGAAAACAAACTTTAATAACTGAAAACAGTTATTAAAGACTGTTTTTTTATTTCTTAAATCATTATTTCTTAGCAACATTTTAATAATAATTTTTGATTTTTACTAATCATATTTTAAATTTAAAAAATGGAATATTAATATTTTATCCTTTTCGACTCTCACATTAAAAAACTTTTTAATAAAAAAAGAAAAGAAAATGACATTATAAAAAGGGAATACTTATGCAATAAATTATAATTTTTTTAATGATCTATGACTATTTTAAAATAAAATTTTTTTGACGAAATATTTATATTTTTAAGACATAAAACTCGTTATCATAACATTTTTGTAATCATTTTTTGGGAAATTTTTTAATTTAAAAATGCTTTTCTACACTAAATACACTAAAATACACTAAAACAGGTTATTTTATATCTTTTATATTAAATTTTTGCTATCAGCTGATAATCTAGACAGGCACGTGACTTGTAAATTGCATAACACATGATGCAAAAATCAGTTTTTTGTAAATAAAAGATAAACGAATAGTATTATGAAGAATGGCTATAAAACAGGCATTCATTCTTTAAAATATATATTTTTAAAAATGTATACACAGAATACAGTAACTGGTGCAATCAAACCGGACAAAAACGAGATTGATGAAACAAGCCTAAAGATATTCTACAATAATTTTTCAGAAGCGGTGCTTTCTATACTTTTAATACTGATGTTTGAAGAGATTTCACTCCTTTTATAACGAAAAAAATACAGTTTTATACAGAATATTTTCTACTTGGAATTAGAATTTTTATATTTATAGATGGGAATTATTTATATAAATGTGTGATAAAATTTTCAAGTACTATTCTCTCTTTTGCAGAGTGGCACGGGCCTGGGTTTCAGCATCGCCGGCGGTGTGGACAACCCTCACATCGGAGACGACCCCAGCATCTACATCACTAAGCTGATAGCAGGAGGAGCGGCCGCCGCAGATGGCAGGCTGCAGTGAGTACACCTATTTCATTTTTGTTCATGTTAAAGCTCATAACAATTGAATATCTACTGCCATATTTTATTCCAATGTATTTTCCGGATTCCACATATCATTTATGAACAGGTAATCAGACATTGATTTGAACCTATATGTTTAGGAAACTATAAATAGAATATAAATAGAGGAATATATAAAGAGACACGTAGATGAAAGAAAACATAGTTCAGAATGCAATACATACAGTTTAACTATGAAAAAGTACCAGAAGTGGTAGATACAAAACGTGGCTTCACATAAAAAAAGTTCCTGGCCTATTTATAATGATGCACGGCTGACATCCATTGCTGCATGGACTGCTATCATTTTGGAAGATACCAGGAATTCCCTGCTCATTCATGGCATTGATAAATTTTAATATCCATGTTGCATGCGATGCGTATTTCATGAATAATGATCTTCCAGCGAGAGAGGACATCGATATCACCCTCAGGAAAAGATGAATAATGTCACCTTCGTATGTGAAAAATTTTTTATCAGCGTTCGATAAGAATTTATATATCGATGTTATTTGCCTTCCTTCAAGGACCTCGATAGCCTGCTTGTAAAATCTCGGTTTTAGAGCAAGTAAGTTTCATGTTCCTGACCAGATTCCACCGAAAAACTGTAAAATAAGCCAGTCTGATGCTCGAGAAATCCGTCGCGATCAAACGTTCTTCCCGCTGGTGATGTGGGAAAATTAGGAGACAGCCTTCTCTCCAAGCCTCCAGCCAGTTATCGTCCTCGTCATCTGACCACGGTTCAAAATTAAGAGGTTCGTCTTAAAATAGCTCTAGTGTTGCTTTAAAACGGGACGTTCATGTAACTAAACTAACTTGCCTTCCATCAAATAAACTTCTTTGAGGGAAGAAGAAAGAACACCAATATATAGACAATTTAATTATTTTAAATCTTATGTACATTAATTTTTCATTTAATTCTCATCAATGTATGCAATAAAATTTGAATTTATTTTAAGCATAAACTTTTTCTCTACAGTATTAATCTTACTAAGATAACATTACCTAAGTAACTTAACCTTACTAAGATAAGTTTTAGTCTTATTAAATTTTTTCTCTACAGTTTAACCCTACTAAGATATACGTTAAATTTTAAACTTGAAGAAATTCTCAAATGTGTTTTTTGTCTTTCGATCTATCACTTTCTTCTAAAATTTTAACCCCAATCACTTTTTTCAAAGCCTAGTTTTCCCTTTTTGTTTGGTAAATGGGAAGACACAATTACTAACTCTTCAAAAAAAAAAAAAAAACTCAAATTCTCTGTTGTAAAAGCAGTAAATCAGTCATATTTGCATACTTGATCTGACTCAAAAAAGGAGTTTAAAAAGTATTTGCTGAATAACTCGAGGAAAAGAATAAACTAACTTTATTTGTGCGAAATCAAGTCATATTTTTTTTCACATGGTGACATTTCTAGAAGATTATGTAAAACTTATAAACTCTATTTTTTAGTTCAGAAACTCTAGTGAAACATTTTTTAGCTAAACCAGAAGATGCTAGCAAATATTGCTGCAACACTACGAACAAATCTTTTCTCATACAGATCTTGATTTGTTTGCCTTCCATCCCTTTTCCAACATTGTAACAAAAAAATCCAAGAAAAAGTTTTTTGCTGCCTTTTCAATGTATTCTATCAATGATCGAAGAAAAATACCGTGTAAGATTTTCTTTTCAATAGAGGAAAAGAATAGTTTTCAACATTTTGTGCCTGTTTTTGTCGTTTGCACATCGTTACGGTTTCCGTTAGCGCACCGTCAAGAAATATTAAAAATCGTTGAGTATGAAGAAAAAAACTGTCGTCTCAGTATTTTTGTGAGTCGATGGCGCTCAATAACCATGCTGGTTAACTTTTGAAAAGAAAAAGAAATTCTTCAATAAAAGAAAAAGGGCAGAAGGCAGAGAGAGAGAGACAGGGAGAAAAAATAAAATTTCCAGAAAACTTTTTGAAACGCTTCAACCTCAATCTTTTTGTTCGAGGCTAGATTCCCTCAACACATTATCTTCGAAAATTTAAGTGGTCCTTCCAAAAACAGAACCTCGGTGAACAAAGGCATGCGATGAAAGGGAAAATGAGAAAAAAAATAAAGGATAAAAAAACGGTTTCCAGGAGATTTATGAAGCCAGAAAAGTGCTGCTTTAAAAACCGATGAAGTCATTGGAAACTACGGATCATCACCTCTGGCGATGACCCATCTGCCTGCTGCTGCTCGTTTCCGGATTGAATCCTTCTCAGATTCATGGAGTGGAATGAAAAATGTGCCCCTCTCTATTCTTCTCCGTTTTTGAGATAATTTAATTCGATCCCATTAGAAAACGATTCGATGGTTCTCTAAGTGAACTCAATGATGTATGAAGGCACTCATTCTCATCAAACAAAGAAAGTTATTTACGATTTCACAGTTTCATTCACCAAAAAATTTATTCCACTGATAGTCTGGTGCTTGCGAAAAACTCTATTTGAAGAAAACAGAAAAAAAAAATCAGAGTTTTTTTCTACATATTTGCATTTTACTTTGTTACCATACAAGTTTTATTATAAAATACATTTTTGAAACTTATTTGCATTAATAAAAAATTCTGACTAAATATTTTTAAAAATATTTATAAGTACTTAAGTGAAACACAGTTGAGATTAGAATTAATGAGTGAGAAGTATTTTGGCATTGATAAACCAAACAATTTACTGATTTTAAAACAGCCATATGCTAATCGAGAATTAAATATAAAAAGTTTTTCTCTTACTAGAGAAATAAAATCCCAACGAATATTGTATAAAATTTCTGGGGTAACTTCCACGGGAAGAGAATTTTGAGCTTGAAAAAAGCTTTGAAATTCGCTATTAACCTTTTGCATTTAGGAGGTAACTTATGGTCACCCTTCAAGGTAGTGCATCATTTTGGCGTTTTATTTATTTTTCAATTTTGACTGTTAAAAATACCTACAGAAAGGTTAAAAGATGTAAATTAACTTTTCTAGTAAATTCACCTTTAAACAATTTTATGCATTTATATATTTATTTTTCGGAACTATAAACAATCCTGTATTAAGTGAATAATTTTGCATGGAACTACTTTTCAGAGTACAAAGGGTTAAAACACATTCTATCTTTTATTTATTATAAATTATAGTAAATTTTGAATATTGTAAAAAAGGGATGGATTATAGGTAGCAAGAATAGTAAAGTCACGATATCGATTCTGAACACAACAGACAGTACTGAATTTATATACCCCTATATTTGTACTGTACGAAGATGAAATCCTTTATGAAGGGTGATTAAATCAAAATTTAAACTCTTATCAATGCATTTTTAGCATTTCACTTCCTCCTTATCTTTTTGTCCTGAAATCATTTAACTACCTTATGGAAGCTATTATTCAAAATTTACAGACTTCCTCCGTGTTCAAAAAATTCCTAAATGCAGTTTGGACACGGATATAATTTTGTGCAAACGAAATGGCGAAGTAATTTATTTAAGTATTGGAATTGAAGCAAATTCACATCAAAGTGTATTTACTTAACAAGAATGTCTATTAATCTTAATCATATCGTCTGCTTATTACGAATCCACTCCCATCGACGGGTATCTCAGGAACAAATATAAGAAGCTTCCGTTATTGTTGTCGGCTCTCGTCATCCTGCTGTGTATAGAAATGGTGGAGGTCAACTACCTCCTATCGATGATGACTTGATATGCTTCTAACTGGAAAGCTTGGACCGTGGCCGGTGATGGCCCTTAAGACTCACCATAGTTTCCGCCATTGCTGCCACGTCGATCTGGTCATTCCAATTTAATTTGAATGCCTTTAATTAGGCGAGGCAGAGTAGTCTGTATGGAAGCCCAAAATCTGAATATCCTGAACTCCCACACAACGATAATTCGCCACTGTTATTGAATGTTTGGTAATCTCACCCGTTAAATATCGATTATTCCTATTCATGTATGCCCTACGTGCATAAAAGATGCAGGTCTATGTATTAACTCCCTTTTTAGTTCCATTTAAACTGGATATATTTCCTCTTTAATGGATACAAACAGTGTCATGTTCTTAATTTATTTGAAAAAAATAGAGAGAATAGAGTAATAAAATAGAGTTCCACACTTGGCGAAAATAAAAAAGGCATAAACCGTTAGGAAAATAGTTTGAATTTACCGTATGTTTTCAATAATCAAACGATTGGGACTTCATGACTAACGAAACAAAGTATTAATTGAAAATAAGGTTTTAAAACGCATTTCAACAGTAAAGTTTACGTTTAACAATATAAAATATACCAAATTATACAGAAGATTATACTTTATATTATAAATATTACAAAATATAATTCAGAATTCTATTGCTTACATCGTACCAAGATTATGAAAATCTTCAAGCAGTAGCATGCTTTCACATTTAACTTTTCCTCTCGTCTTTGTTGAGCAATGGAAAAGAATCAAAATGATGCTGAACTCGATCATTGCAGGTCTACTGAATTTAATTTTAATCTCTTTATTTTCCTTAAAACATTGCTCCCAGCTATTCAGTTTTGTATATACTTGATTTTTCTTAATAATTGTTTATAGCAATTTAAAATTATTTGCTGTTACATTGTGCTTTTATAGAGTGAATTAAGTATAATAGAGAGCATTACATTATCGTGTCTTACAGAGTGAACGATATAATTGTGAAAGTAAATGATACCAACGTAGTTGATGTTCCTCATTGCGTAGCGGTAGATGCCCTAAAGAGAGCAGGCAACACTGTGAGACTGGTGAGTTAGTAATTTCTCTATACATTTTACCGTTCTTTAATAAATATTATCAGGGGAGGGCAATTATCAGCTATGATGAAATTTAATTGACAGTTTGTGTTTCATTTTTGAGAAAAGATCAAATACAAATAGAAAAGAAATTTAGCATTTCCTTTTAATTTTTCTAGATAATTTCAAATTTCTTCACCCGTTAAAGCATAGTCCTTTCCTTTGATGTCATGCTATTTTTTTATTGTGTAAGAAATGTTACAATGAATTTTTCTCTAGATATTCTTCATCTATTGAATAATATAAAAATGCCACTTTAATGATTATTTTGATCATGTATATGGTGGGATACCGACTTAAAAGGGTGTAACATAATTGTTTGATTCTAATTCAGTGTAATAATGTATTTGATAAATTGAATTTGTGATGTAAAAGCATTCCTTATATATTTTTAACATTCACCATATATTGAAATATCATAATACAAAGAAAATATGACAAACAAAACATTCTAAACGGAAAGAGAGTTCTAAGTTTATTGGCCAAGATGCATAGCATATTTCAAAATTTAAATTTATAAAATTAATATTACAATTAATTTTTTAGTTATTTTAGTAATAAAATTTTGTACTAACTGTATTTCAAAAAATGTGACTATTGATTGAAAATCTTATCAAATAAAAAGTTCAAAAAATGACATTTTCAATCTATTATTTTTTTTTTCTTTCCTCATAAATTTAATCCTTTCTTATAAAGAAAATCTAATATAATTTTTCTGTGTTTCTGAAGTTTTATTTCTTTTAAGCGAAGAATACACAAGGAATCTATTGATCGTTTTGGTAAATACAGATTCCTTATCATTCCAAAAAATGCTCAATTAAGTCCTTCTTTAATTCTGATTTAGTTATCTATATCTAATACTATAATACGAGGAATAGTTGTCAAGTCGAAAATCGCCCCAGAATTAATAAACTCCGGTAAACTTGGGGGTCTGGGGTTTTTGGCCACGAGGAATCGATTGGCGCCGGTTTTGAAGCGCTACGGTCGAGCAGTTCGGAGTTACAGACAGGATATTTTCAAACTTTATTAGTTCGCCATAATGGCTACTTAAATTTTCAAGCTGTAACGTGCTGCCATCTATAGCCAATATGGCGAACTAATAAAGTTTTATGTTTATGCTGTTATAGGTTTATAATATGTTTCTTATGTATGTATATATGTTTGGTTTTTTAAAATAAATTTGTCAAAAATATTGAACTTCAACACTCTTCAATCTTTACCTTTACTTTACCTTTGTATAGAATAGTTCCCTTTCCAAACTTTAACTTTGTTTAGAATAGTTTACAATGGTGCACTTTAACCAGTTATCTTTTCACCAATGGTTTCACAAATTTTCTTATGGCATGTATTGTTTTGATAAATCACAATTGAAAATTTAAATCTTCGAGTTAGCTTCGATACCTGTTTTCTCCGAGCGGTGCTCGGTCACCCGCTGGTAGATTATAACGCAATAACGCAACCAAACGAAGAGAAGAATATCGATATGTTCTGCACCCCAAAGTTACAGATTTTCATCAAATATTGAATCGGAACCTATAAAAGACGCTTTTCTAAAGCCTTTGAATTCTCTGCATTTTGAGCTAGAAATTTTAAAAAACTAAAATCATTGCTGTTAAGAATGAAATCTCTGCTTTAAAATTTGATGAAACAATAAAAATGAGTTGAGTAACAGTAGAAAAATTGTTGCTATATTCTATAATCAAGATAATTTTTTAAATTATAGTAACTCGAAGAGAATGATATAACAAAAAAAATTACTATATGTGAATATCAAAATATTTCAAGATAATTGAAAACTTCATAAAAATTGTTCATTTTAGTAATATACTCTCAAGTCATCATTAGGAAACATCAAAATTGGGCTTTAAAAAAGTAACTAAGGCAAATTTTCATTGAAAAAATTCATTTTTGTTTCTGTTTGTTTCACTATTCTGGGATGACCATTTCTCGAACGATTCCATCTCATTAAAAGGGGGGACAAAGAAGGATGAGTTCATTTTTGGAATTTTCTTCGTCAATTTTTACTTTAATTTTCGCTCTATTAGATTCTTTTTTGTTCAATTTTTTATATGTATGTAAATATCGCGTCGTTTCTGACCGTATAATTTTAATTCCGTCTACTAATAATCTGAGTTTATTTTATTATTAATGTAAACATAGTGATCGATCAGAGGTGGTTATTCTCTGATCCAAGTCTAGATTAGCATCTATGGATGTGAATGAAATGCATAAATGAAGTAAGCCCCGTAAAAAAGGTTGTGATGTGCGAGTAGCTAATTCGTATTCTTGATCCTAGATGGCGCTACTAAAAAACAAGAGATGCAAAAATTTCGGCTTAAAATCGATTATTCTTTTGTCAGCGGGCTTGTCAAGGACAAACACCGTTAGAAATAACAACACGTAAACATACCCTCCTTTTACCATTACTCACACACGTATTTTGACGAATTAAACCCATCCTACGCATCAGCAAACCCACCAAGGGTTTTACAATCCGTTGCATACAATGTATACAAGGAGTATTTACTCAACCCAGTCGAGAACATTACATAATATGTAATCACAATCATTTTCGACGGCATTCGCTAAATGGCATGCTTATTAGAAAATACATAATTCTAGAAAGAAAATTCCTTTGATGTTTTTTTCACCCATTTTAATATCATTCCCTGGCACATAATTAATTCTTTCAAATATGACATTACCTATGAACCGTGACTAATTGAGCAATGAATCATGACTAATGAGCATAATCTAATAAAGAAAGCATGCCTCATTTAGCTGTGAATGATGTCTGGTAATAACTCAATTCTTATGAAACTTTTATTTTATATAGCGTCGTTTTTTTTCTCCGAAAGTTACTGGAGGATATAGAACTTTTTATTTTAACGAATTTTCTTTTTTGTTATTCTTTTTAATATACTTTACTAGCCATAAATTTTGAATAACTTTCATTTTTCTTTGGGAGATTTTCAGCTATAAAAAAATTTAGGATTATGAAAATTAAAAAATTTAAATAGTTGTCTTAATCAAAAGTATACTCCTCATAATAGGACAGAGTAAACTAAAAGTGCACTTAGTATAAAGGGAATTTTGTAATTCTCATGAAATGAAAATTCGATATAGCATTCTAAAAATCTTTGGCATTTGGGTTTAAATTTAAAGATATATTTTGCTCCAACAAGCATTTTTAAAGTTTCGGAGATAAAAGAAATAAGTTTTATTTTAATTAAGTTAAAGAATATTTTTGTGTATTTATTTGAATTATTTACTTTTAAAACTTATTGATGATGAGATAGTTCTAAAATTTAGCCTATGTTTATATAAAGTTAAAATCGATTGCACTAAAAATATTGCCGCAGTTTCATTTAACTACTTTTATTTAAGAGCCAACTTAATAAGCACATTTTGCTTTTTTTATTTTATATTTGACTTTTTTTAAACTTAAGCAATATGAATACATTTTTAGGACATAATCTTTCTAAGAGAAAATGCATATTTCATTTACTATACAAAATAATAAATCTAAACGATATAGGTGGTTCAGAATATGTATTTTATAATAGCGGTATAATTGCTTACTTAAATTTTTAATATCAACCAAAAGAATTTTCCTTTCACAAATTGAAGTTAGGAAGTATTTTTTTATCAATGAAACATTCATCAGCAAAAACTTTTATCAATATGTATGTTTGCTTGAAAATGTTTCATAATTTTTGTTGTCGCCCATTCAGTTCTGTCTTTGTTTAGTAATAAAGAGGTTTTAACACTAGAAAATTCTTACTTGCTTCACTATTTTTACCTCGTTCTTATTTAATTTTTCAATAAAAAATATATTTAAGAAAGATCAAATGAAAACTATGTAGATTTTAATTGATATTTTAATTAAATATGTTTGAAAGATTAAATATTTTGAGTAATTATGCAGATATTAAATTTATTCATAAGAATTAAATTTTTGCTTTGAACACTTTCGTCGCATTTATTCATAAGCTCATTTATTTTATACTTAATGAATTTTAAACAAACAAACATCTCAAAATGAATTATTTTCTATTAATGGAAATCAAGAGGATCGGCTCTTTCTATTAATTTTTTTCCAAAGGCATCCATTATCATTGTTAGATTTTCTATTCGTATTTTAAACTTTGTTTGATATAATCCACAGATAAACGGAGCCTAAAATAAAATATAAAAATGTGAAACAGTATTTGATCCCTTTTCATTTGCATAGGAGAGCAGTTTTGTTTTTTTAAGACGAAATGATAATTAAAGGATTATTAAACGAAAACATCAATAGATATAATATAAATATTTGATTTTTTGTAATACTTAACATTTATAAAATAAAGATATGGAAATCAAAAAAATTCATTAATTTCACAGACGGCAATAGGCTTTTAAATGTTAATTTCCTTCCACATAATTGAAAATATGCTTTATTCAGAAACTGCTCTATTTGAAAATGTTATTTATCCTTTTCGTTTCTTTTATTATTAACAGAAATAAAAGGAATAATAGAAAAAAACCATTTAAAAGAGGTATTTTAAGGAATTCTTTAAAAACTTTCTCATTTTATTATTTTCTAGAACCAGTGTGGAATAATAATAATTGATTAATATTTAATTTTTAAACTAAGAATTCAAAGATTGCACTCATTAAAAAAATGTAGATTTTTTTAAATTACTTTTCATTCTGATGACAATTTTTCCATCTTTTACAATTCCTACTATTAGTTTATACTCTCCCTATATGTATATATCTTGTTCAAATTTCCAATCGTTATTAAAATACTTTTTATTCATCCACTCAAGTTGAAAAAAATAGATTTTTTTTAATTTGTACTTAATGACCCTTGATATTAATACAGTTTTTACAAACATCAATTCATAAATTTAATTAAATTTAATACTTTAAATAAGTTTAGCTGTTTTTAATGAAAATTGTAATCAACAGGTAAAATCAATCAATCAATTGGTAAAATGCAAGGATTTCATTATTTTTTAAGTGAAGGTAAAGAATGTGAATTCAATTCTTGCGATGAAAAACTATAGACCACCTTCAGCTACATAAATTAGAAACTGAATAAACAGTAACAAACAAAAATAACAGTCCAACACCATGTGCAGAAAGGAAAATTTAAAATTGCAAGAGAATTCGCTTTCTATTTTGCCATTTAATATTGTGATTCCATCATATATATATACATATTTGTATTCATTGTTGACCTAAGTAGGAATTGACTTTAAAAATTTATATTAATTGTTTCTGGTGAGAGCTCTTCCAACTATTTCTGCATTCGAATATTTCAACTTTTAAGGATTATCAAATTCAAAATATTTTTATTAGAAGATTGTTTGAATTTTAAAATTAGCATACATATACCGTAAGGAATTGGTCAATATGATATATTATGAGTAATTTTAAGACACAGTTTTTATACAAAAAATATTTTAGCGAAATAGTTTTATTTGCATGCTAATATGATAAACTCGAGTATAATTATAGATGGCATTCAAATTTTAGCCTTTTCAGCATTCTGCATGAAAGGTAAAGTACACAAAAGTGACCATATTTTGATATTTCTAAAAGTTAATGAAATTTAAGTCTTTTAATAATATTTTAACTTAATAAAATAACTTTAAAATGTTTATATTGATATTCATATTCAATTTATGTTAAAATAAACCATTTTGTAAAGAAATATTTACAGGAGATCGAACTTTGTCTTCATCTGAATTTTTAATTGAAGTTTTATCATCGAAATTATTCTTTATAACTAGTTTAAATCGTGTAAGAAACAAAGAGTTTTTCCTTTTTAAAGTTTATCAAACAAAACTATATGTATATTTTCAAAGCAAGTGGCATCGAATTTTACTACTTCATCATTGCTTTATAGAAAACATTCCATACGATATTGAAGATTTTAAAAATGAGTCCTATGAAATTTTTCTTCGATAAAACGCATTACTCTTTCAGAAAATACTGTGTTTAAAAAATATTCATTTTTCAGAAAAAATGTCAGGTTGCTATTTAATGTTTTCTCCTTCTTTGTATATTAAAATCAAATATGCGGATTGGATATATAAAAGAGACAATTGTATCATTGCATTTGGTATATCTTATAGACTTATTTCAAATACTTACTGTTTTTCGAGACAGTCGCTAATGTTTTAGCAAAATTAAGTTATGCGACATATCTGTGGTCGAAAATATATAGATATCGACACTTTTTTTTTAATTAATTCATAAACACATACCCTCCATTAGCTACAGAAATTAAGTGAAAATGTAGAATTACACGGATAAATAACAAAAAATTATAGAAAACTACAATAAACTGATAAATATGTATATAAAACAGAGAAGACCCCAGAATAAACTGAAAATACTCTCTTCTCGAATCCTCTCGTGGCATTAAGGATAGTAAAAGGCATTTAGCATCGCTAAAAAAACAAATTCAAAAACACTGCAGTCGGGCCTCATAACAAAAATAAAGAGGATTTGTTGGAATGTTAAACTGAGAAATGACGACTTAAAGAAAAATAAAGTGCTTATAATTTAATGAAATAATTGTAAACGTCTAATAAATAGCGTTAATTTATTTCATAAAAAAATAGTGTTGTGTGATTTAAAAAAAATATTTCACTTATATATTTAATCAATAATAAATATTTCAAATAATTTTGAATAATGCTTGAAAATATTTGTTTAAACTTGCAAAAATTCTTTGGAAATGTCTTTTCTTCAATTATTGATATTATATGTAATGTGATAAGAAATGCTACCGATAACTGGGTAAGCATTGTTGGAGGGTATGGTAGCAAATACGCCATCTATTTTCAAAGTAACGTTTTAACGACTTTTAGGATTTTTAAAATCCAAGTTTCATTTCTCTGCAGTTAGTAAAACGCTTGCGAGGTCCGCCAAGAATCATGGAGATCGAACTAGTGAAAGGAAGCAAAGGCTTAGGTTTCAGCATTGCTGGAGGAGTGGGTAACCAACATGTGCCTGGGGACGATGGCATCTACATTACCAAAGTCATGGAGGGAGGGGCTGCCCACGTCGATGGAAGGCTGCAGGTCGGAGACAAGCTCATAGCAGTGAGTGAACAGTTATTCTCTTAAATCTCAAGGTCATATTATTTTTTCACTTTTAAATATATATATGCTGCCAAAATAGAAACACGAAAAATAACAATATTCTTAGGTCAAATTAAATGTTATAAAATAATTATAATTTTGTATGACGTCGCTTTTTTTTGAGCAGTTTCTATTATCTAGACGATAAAAAAAAGAATAGTAAATAATATAAAAACGAGAAACAGCGTCATTGTATACAATTCATTACAATTGCTTGATTAGAGTCCAAATGTGATGCTATAAACTCGGGGATTCAAAAGTCCGTTAAAATTTGAAAATTCAATCATTGGTATATAACACTTCAGCTTTTAATTAATAATTTTAACTATTAAAAAAAAGGGATGATTTTTGCTTCCAAAATAGTCACTGCAATTCATTCATTCCAAAAAAATATACGTGGTTAACACTCCTTAGAATTAAGATTGCTGCATTCCATAGTGATGGCGTCTTATCCGTAAATGTTCGGATTAATGTTATTATGTTCAGGGGCTGTCTTCTCTTATTTCCTAACCATAAGAGATCGTTTCTGCTAACAGGTGGGAGATGTGAACCTGGAGCGCGTGACGCACGAGGAAGCAGTGGCGACTTTGAAGGCTACATCAGACCATGTTGTTCTGACCGTTGCCAAGTCTAGGATTCCGCCAGACTTCTTCGTAAACCATTCGGCCTCCACACCACCTTCCTACGTAGAAGATGCTTCATCACCGAGTATGTTTCTTTATAAAGCTATCTTATTGCATATTTACCAAATTCAATTAAAGTGAGTGAAGATTTAATGAAGACAAAAGTCCTGTTGGATGTTAAATAATAATTTTGAATACTATCTAATTTAATAATATAATCGAGAATTTTTCATTCACCCGGTTTAGATTTCAATCTTGCAAGGCCCAGTGGTATACTTTGTATTTTCAATTTAATGAAACTTATACTTAACTGGTTGTATCACGGTCAATTTCATCAGCTTTTATTCATTTTATATCAGAATTTTTCTAGAAAAGGCTATAAATGATTAAATAAATGGCATAATCTAACAAGTTTCAAAAAATAAAATTCTATATGATAGCGTATCATACACTTCATACAGATCTGGTACTTGTATGAAGAGGGCATTTATAAAATCCCTTTTCAAAATGAACGAGATTATATGTTCCTTCTGAAAAATTTCATCTTTTTGATGTCCATTTTGTTATCTTAAAAGATTTTCATTAAAAATTGTAGTGGCGAGCATTAGCTTATGTTGTTAAATATAAATAAAGTGGAAGTAAGAGGATAAATGTGTGATTTTCCAAAAGTTCATTTTACCATCGAACTCGCCACTTTCTCACAAATGAAAAGAGGTATTTAAAAACAATTCAAGACATTTTTTATTAATTAAAAATTAATTATAAGAAATTAAAAGCATTTTCTTCTTAATCTATATAAAATAATATTTATTGATTAATTTATATAAAATCTATAATACTAATTATGAATCTATATAAAATAATTTCTTTTGCAAAATGTTTTAAGTATTGAAATCATTTACCCTTCATTATCAATAAAAAAAAGACTTGTTCATTCGATTGACTTCTTCATTATCAATAAAAAAAGTCAATCAAATCTCTAATTTCAAACATGAGTTGAACTTAATGCATATTCAAACAAATATGATTTCCCATTCTTGACATAATTGAGCGATGCGATGTGGTATTTTCTGTAAAACATATTGTCAATTCACACTCTAGAAAATTTATCACAATGTTATGCAGTGCCTAATCTTGAATTTTTCAGCATCTAATATTAAGCAAACTGAGTTAAAAATGAAAATGCTTTGTAAAATAATCATTAATATAATTAAATTTCTACTATTAAAAATTAATAAAATAAAAAGAAAAACTTATCTATTATTTTAAATGTTAAAATATTATTGACATATTGGAAAGTGGTTTGATGGTTTAAAAAAGTTTCAAACTATACCAAATTATCTTAAAATTTTTTAATTGCTTAAAAATTAAATTCAGATTCTTCTCTATGAAAGAGGATGCTTTGAATTTAAAATCCTGTGTGGTTCTGTTAAAATGAAACTGATGTATTATTTTATGATAAATTCTTTTGTTATAAAAGTTTTATTTAGATATCAATTCTGCTTCAAAGAACTTTAAATTCACATATATATTTATATTACACTTACCAAATATATATATATCTATATAACATTTAGAAATATATTACACTTACCAACAAATATCCTATTTGAATGATGTTTTCATCCTATAAATATAGAAAATAACATTTCTTAATATAACATTTCTTATAATATATAACATTAACAGTTCTATATAACATTTTTTTATTTTTAGTATCATTTAAGGCCAAATATTATTATTTAAATTACCAGTTTGATTTGTACTTAAACCCTGAACTAGCAAAATTACAAAATGATAATTATCAGTAATTATAACACTCTCGTATTTTTGGTGGTGCATTTACCTTTACTCCAAATGCATCGAGGAACAAATTAATCAAACTAGATAAGACAAATCGTCGAGCCTTCAAAACAATTCCTGCTACTGCTTCAACAAGAGGCACTGGCTTATCAAAGATCGGCTTCATTTCGATTGGGACCGAAATAAACCGACCGACCGGACGCGGCTAATTACACACCTTCGATTACGCAGATGGAAGTGCTTACTGGAATTCTCTCATTTCAATTTCACTTCCTGTCACCTCCACAAGAGCCAGTAACCGTAACATCACGCAAAGATGAATTGTTCTGGGCCTTCGAAATGAAATTCACTCCATCGTGTAATCTACGCCCCACACTCAATTAATAGTACGGCCCTTCTTAATCAAAGATTAGAATGGCTGATGGTTTTCCTTGGGGACTTTGATGAATGCCGCCTTGTTTGGCGGAGACTATCGGGTTATCCAAACTCACGGCTGAATTCCTTTTGTGTCCAGCGTTGCACTGTTAAAGGAAATCAAAGTACCAAGCAGATATGCATTATAGGTTTAACGGTTTGCCTAGAAGCTGTCTATAAGCTTAATTTTAGACAGTTAGGGGCGGCAATAGAATGTGTGTTCCATTACTCGTTGTGTCATCTTTAATAAACTTCCCTTAACCTTTAATAGTTCTCCGGTATATATTCCTACCACCTACAGAAAAAAATTTTATAAGGGTTCAAAAAAGTATTGTATTTTGGTCTATAATTTTCATTCCTGTTTCTAATATAAAATGAAAACACAATATTTACTATTCAAGATAATATTTATTTTGCTATATAAGAAATCTTTTGCTCTACTATCTTCTAACATCTTCCGGGAAGCTTCATCATACCTTCTTTCCTAAGTTTTTGAGTTTTGGACAAGAATAAATCCTCGATGTGAGTATTTATTTCTCTGGTTGATTTTTAAAGATCTTATCGCGAAGATAATTTTTTAAGGGCAGAAAGAAGTTATAATAAGATAGAGTGAGATCTGAAGATTATGCAGGATGCGGTAAAACATCCCAATCAAACTGTAAGAGTTTCTCTCTTGCGACTAATACAATATGCGGTCTCGCGTTGTCATGATGAGAAGTAACGCTTTGTTGGTTCATTAATTCTGGCCAGTTTTTGTGCTATGGAAGCTTTCAATTGATCCGCTTGATGGCAGTATTTTGTAGAATTTGTTGCTTTACCTTGAGGAAGGATCTTGTAGGAAATTACCCTTTTTGTGAATCCCACCAAATGAAAAAAGGACTTTTTTTAGGGTGTAGTCCCTGCTTTGCGACAATTAGCCTACAGTTCTTACACCAAGTGACAGACGACTAATAGATAAACCTGCATGATTGCACAAGCAGAACCAGATATGGCCATTCATATCAACATGAGAAAGACACTTTAGGGACACCTTAATACATTTCATCCATAGTTAAATATCATTTATATTCAAAAGTGGTAAGTATACTTACCACTGCCCGTTCAGGATGTGAGGATTTTCATAACGACATTAAGTTCCAACATTTGTCATTAAATTTTAACTATTGTAAAGGTGTTCAGAAATGCAAACCACTATGTTGTGTTTTTCATATCTAAGATATTCTAACAATTAATTATCATTATTTGGTATTTAATTCGAATTCGACATTAGTTTTTAAAAATGAACAAAATTTGTTGATGCAGTTGGAATTTCTTAAAATTCTGAATCTTCCTGTCAATGTATTATAATTTTATCCATATTTTGAATTTATTTCTGATATATTTATTATTTTAATACTATAATTTACGATATTTTAGTTTATTTCTTAAATCTAGACGTAGCATAGATGTTATTAGTTGTATCAGATTGGAACATCTTTATAAATGCAATGTTACAATCCACCTGTCAGCTAACAAATGCTAATTGGGCTTCAAACTTTAATGCAAGACGTTACTAAACTTGTATTCCAAATAATTCTATAATGTATTTCTAAAAAACAGTCTAAAGTTGTTTTAAATTACCTATTTATCATTGAACATTCGATTATATTTTTAAACAATGCTGAGAGTTAAATATATTTATGACTTTAATTTTCCTTGATTTTTATTTTTCAATGTTCCGAAATTATACTCTATAAAGAGTTAAATAAGTATTGTGTATTATATATTTAGAATTTTATAATATTTATGCTATTATAAAAATGCCAATATTAGTGATAATACACAACCAACACTTGGTTCGTCCATAATCAAAATTATTTTCCGAACAGTTATCCAAATAATATGTATTAATAAATTCTTCTTATCTTTTGCTTATTTAAATATTGACAGCAACTCTCATTACCCAGATTCTTACTACGGAGTTAAAGAAAACCGATAAATCCAGGACGCGTAAGATAGACACAGATCTAAATAGATCAAACGTAAACGAAGGCTTAATTTTGTTTACTTAATCTGCATAGAGAAGAAATAGCAGCTAAATGGAAGAATTCGAGGAAGTAAAGTGTTGCTGCTAAAAAGGGTTTATGGTCTTTTTTTTAATTATTATTATTATATTTTCGCTTCTTAGAACCACTCCGTACTGTTTCATAATAAAAAGTTACCGTATACTTATTTTTGCTTGCATTTTTAAAAACTCTTAAATGTCTCATGACATTAGCATTAACTTGTTCATATCGCGCTTTGTTTCTTGTTTATTGTGAAAATATTGTTTCACAAAATTTTGTTCTTTACCCAATTTATTTCAACATTATTTTTCCTGTAATTTACTTTTTTCATGAAATCTGGTGCCATTTTCTTTTTTCTTCTTGATCAAATTAAACCATGTTGTTTTCAAATAAAAATAAATATTTATCAACATTCAAAATTATTCGACAACATTCGACTTTAATAATAAATTATAAAAATTTTCGTCATATTTCAAGAATTTTGTATCTTTCTATATAAAACATAATTGATATATTTACTGATATTTAAATACTGATTTTCTATAGCTTAGCAACTAGAAACACAACATAATTTTGAAGGTGAAATTAAAAATCTCTTAAAAACATCATTTATAATTCGAAACATTTCTACGATATTTCATTTCGTATGAACATCTTGTATATTTTAATGCTTAAATGCTTGTTTATTGTATCATCATTTAGCACGAATGCATTGTGTTGCAGCAAGTAAGCCATCAAATAATTTAATATAGTTTCTTTTAGCTTGAGGGGCATTATTATTTTTTTTATTCCAAATTTATACTTGTAACGTCCTTTTTACTGTGGAATAAATATATTTTTCTAACATCGCCGTCCTATATTAATAGCATTGTTTCAAATGAACCATTCTTTACTCCGTAAGTCAAATTCCCAAAGATAAAATAAATTACTCCTAATTAATTTCATAATTTTTCCTTACAGTTTATACAATTGATTAATATTTATTTATTTATTTTTAATTTTTTATGTTTATTTTATTTTTTATATTAACTTATTATTTATAGTAAATTATAATTTTCCTTATTTTGGTTATATGATCCTTTGTTTTGTTTTTTCTTTTTATTTTTCAATTCTTTCCCCGAGCAGAAACCATCTCCGTTAAGGAAAAACTACCAGAAACAAAAGAGGTTCCACCAAAAACACCAACAATGGATTCTCCGGACATAATACCTGGTAAGACTGCTTGAAAGTTGAAAAGTCCATCTCTCGTATAGAATTCAAGACATGATTTCAAACACAAACGCAAAGAATAAAAATTTAATTTATATACACATATTAGGCACAGAGAAATCAATCCATTTTTTATCCTTTTTCCTCTTAATGCTTTAAAGGAAATGCTAGAGCTTTAAAATAATACAATATATAATAGATCCAATCTTTATTAATAGCTTATGCTTGAAATAAAGCACCAACTTATTACTTCACTTCATGCATAAAGAAGGTATACAATTTATTTCCGTATGTTGATCAACATATTCTAGAGAAATTGAGGTAAGAACAGCTACAAATAGGATTCTCAAACAGCATAAGTTAATTGGTAAAGGAAGTTCATGTAAATCCCTAGCCCACACAAGTAGAGGAATTTGTATAAATATATTTGCGCCCTAAGTGTAAAATTCCTTGTAACTCCTTTTTGCCTTCGCAATTCAATTTCTTCAATTTTTTTAGAACTACAAATAAAAGAGTATCCTAGAATTTTTTCTTCAAATACTTTTTATTACCCCTCACAAATTGCGATGACCTGTTCAGTGTGTGTGTGTGTGTGTGTGTGTGTGTGTTATGCAACAATATCTTTTGGGCATAACCTTTTTAGTTATTTTCGAGGGAATTAATCAATTAATGGAAAATAATATAAATTGGACTTTAATTTAATTTAAACTAATTAATAATTGATTTTAATCAAAAAACATAACCTCAAAGCCATTTTTTTAATCTCGCTTATAAAGATTTACTCATTTGGGTCTGAGCAACAAAAATTTTGAATCGTTAAAAATTAAAGAACTATAGACATACAGCTATCATTTGCCCATTTATTTGTGAATAAAATTTGAAAGCAATCTTTTTTTACTTTATTTTTCAATAACATTTCTTATTTATATATAAATACAAGCTTGTGAAAAAAAAAATTCTTCTTCAGAAAAATATTTAAAATTCCGATTCTACAATCTTTGAAAGTTAAGGAGGTGTTACATTCTGGAAAGTTCCTTTCTCCATCATCAACCGAATATAGCATTTAGTTATTTCCCTTACATATAATCCTTAATTGGCACTACTCTTTCAATAAAGCTTTACTTCGGCGTATTGTGAAAAAAAACACGAATGCGTTTTGTAATTGGGCATTCACAGCTGTAGAAATCAGTACAATCTGAAGGTTTCTCTAGAAGAAATGTCCTTAAGCATTTCATGATTCAAAATATCAGATGTAAAATAAATGCATTAATGATCATATTTGCACGTTGAAAAAGTTGGAGTCTTCAGGACCAAATCGCCTATCACGACATTTTGTATCCTTTACAAAAACGATGCTTTCAAACTAATTAGATTAGCCTTTCCTTCAATCGTCTCTAACAAGTTTACTGATGGGAAGATGAATTGAAGAAATTTCTGATGAAAGAAGGTGAAAAATGAAAACATTTTTTTGAGGATTCAAGGGATCAAAATCGTTTTTAAAGCAGAAAGTATTGAGAATTATTATTGCAAACTCTCATTTTAAAAATGGAAAAATATTAGATTTTCTGAGGGGTTTTTTTTTTTGTTGTTTGTTTTTGCTGCTAGTAATTTAACAGAGAAAATAAAGGTTACATTTTAAGATCACTTTACACATCTTTATTAATCTTGCACTCAATCATTACTGAAAATATCATCTATAATGTATAGAAAACAATTACAATTCTGATATTCATGTTGATACATTTAATATTTAATTATCATTAATTTTTCAAACAAAGTCTAAATTCATGAAAAAAATTGTATGCATCTTTAGACATGAAGTAGATATAAGTTTTGTATTAGAACCTGGGAAGTAACAATTCAGAAAATTCAAATGGAAAGAGATCTTTATTGATTCTGAAATTCAAATGATTTATTAAATCCATCTTTCAAGAGTAAGGATATAATATATCATGTATGATACCAGAAATAAAAGAATAAATTATATATATAAACTGCCGTAAGAAGTGTATATGTACATATTTACATACAGTGTGTATTTACATACACTTCTTACTTCATATGGCATGCTTCTTAAAAAATATCCAACAAGAACTTTTAATAAATTTATAAATAATCGAACATATAGTATCAAAACTTTTTCGTAGTTTTCTTCGAAACTTTAAAAAATGTTTTAAAGAACACTTGTCTAGAATTCTTAAACTAATATTTAAACCATGTAATTTAGATCGATATTTTCGAAAAAATATTCCATCCAGATGCTGTAATACATCCAAACTGCCGTTATTAGCTTAAAAATAAAGCAGAATTTAATAGCAGTGCTTAGAATTCAGAAGCAAAGCGGTAAGTTCCC
Organism: Argiope trifasciata; assembly: GCA_026543055.1. NCBI lineage: Eukaryota > Metazoa > Arthropoda > Arachnida > Araneae > Araneidae > Argiope > Argiope trifasciata. Next base: position 359,840 of record JAPMOQ010065374.1, on the reverse strand, counting down.
TCCAGCGAGATACAAACTTCTTTACTTATATGAAGCAATACTTTCTTATTAGTTATTATGCATAAAAACCAAGTTTTCTGGTGGAAAAATGTATGGAATATCGTGGATAGCAAACATGTGTTTCATAAACATTTATTAACTGCTCAAAACCTTCATCAGAAAACTAAAAGATTGTAAATATCTGAGGAGATATTTTATCATATTTCTTAAATGTACAAGTATGTTTGCTTAATATGAAATTGTAACTTTTTAAAAAATAAATTCGGGAGATAGTTTCATCATGATTTGATATTTCTTTTGTCTGCAAAACAAATTTTAGCTAAATTAAAGCAATAAAAATATCAAAAGATATTCTAAATATATTATATTCCATAACCAAGAAAGAAAAAAATGAAACTGCACATAGATTAAATTGATAAATGCTACTTTTTTCAATTTCTTTCAATAAAAAATTAATATTTTTATGATTAATTTATTTATTACAATTCATTTTAGGTTTTTAATTTAGATCTCAACTAATTATCTTAATAGATCTTAACTCCGTATCACTTTTTACTATTATTTTTAATAATCTATCTTAAAATAGATATCCATGTCAATTCAGATTATAGAAACGATGAAACATGATAATCACAATAAATCAAATTTTGTGATGGATTTGATTTATGAAAAAATATAAAGCTTAATTAAATATTTAATGTTTCTGATCTTTGGAAAATTTGAGAGATGAAAGCATATATGCTTTTATCTCAAATCTCAATATATATTTATAAACATTTCAAATCTCATATACATATTTATTGAAAGGGAAAAGTCATGTGCAGAAATACACGTATTTAGTCGTGGATTTGGTTTATTTCTAATTTTCTTTTTTAAATTATCTTATAGGTTTGGAATATAAATTGGTTTTTATTTATTCTTAATTTCTTATTTTATTTTGCTGCTGAAACTCGGAGCAATTATCAAGGACAGCGACCAAGTGATTAAATATTTCTAATCATCTTAGAATACGATAGTGGAAATCACTTACAGTAGCCACCGCTGATTTTCAGAAAGAAATAATATTATCTGGGTTTGGGGCAAGATTATTCCGACTATGATAAATTTCGCAAACTTTATTTGTATGTAAAAAATAAATAAAATTTCAAATATAACTCTAAGAAGTTCTAGGTGATTCAAAATAATTGAACAGATTGTTTTATCAGCTATTCTGTACATATTTGTTTTCTTTCCAGTGAGTATGCCGATGTCGAAATATGGGAGTGATACTTTGATGAACACCATCCTCCCAAAGGTTGCCACAGATGAGAACTTTACGAGGTGAGTAGCAAACTTTTTTTCATGCATTGTAACTTACAACGTTATTGCTTCAGCGTTTGACAATTAATTTACAATGAACTCGTTGAGAAAAAAATGGTTTATTAGGAAGTAGCACAATACAACTGAGATCTTATTCAATTGATATTTCATATACATGACAAAATGTTCTTGAACACTTTACCCAGGAGAATATTTTTTTTGGAAATGAAATTAACTTAGAAACTTTATTTTTCAAAATGATAATGGTAAACAAACAATAAAATACAACAATCAGATATTAAGTACCTTTGTGTGAAGGATCAACACTCCAAGTATTTGGCTAAAATGTAGTCAATTCAACCGAGTTAATACTTTCGTAAATTTTTTTGAAAACATTGATGCCATTCCTGTACAATTTCAACTTGGTCATTTTCAGATGTGCATTTAACCACATTATCTTTTAGAGGGGGAAATGATTACAGTAAAAATCTTATCTATTGCCATTGGAAAATCGCAAATGAAATTCGTTTTTTTAATGATATTAATATTTAATTTATATTTTTAAATGGGAAATATGTCCAGATGTTTTTGCTGCTACTAAGAAATTAGCACACAGGTAATCATAATAATGATTCTATTCATTGCACTTGTATACCGTAGTTTATAATTTATAAAAATTTTCTTTCAAATCTTGCGTCGTTTTCTAAAATTATTGTTGACAAATGTTTTTTCGATTGTAGCACCATCGATGAAAACAAATAATTGTCGTTCGAAATTCATTTGAATTCCACTTTTGCAGTAGTTTACTGAATTTTAAAATAAAAAAACAAACACTTTTCCTAAAATATTTCAAGATTTAAAACTAAAATTCCTTCACCCTTTTCAAATTTTTGAATATTATTATTCGAACTTCTCTAATTTAAAATAAGAATGATCAAAGTACAATTTATTATTTATTTTCAATTAAGGGTATTCCTAACGTATTCTAGTTTCCTTCTTTGAATCTCTATAGGGTAAAAATTACCTCTTCGCTGATTTGGCAAAGGGCCAAACCAGCTAATCAAGAAATTATTATGATCATTTATAATTTAAAATCGAATAGTAACATTTGCAGCAAATTTTCTTATTTATTGCCTCCTCTTTCTTTCAATGCTCTTTCATTTTTAATTATTTATTTCAACAATTATATTTATAATATAACTGTTGTCATGAATAATAAATGTACAAAATCAATATTTTTACATTTCATTATTTCATGCTGTCATGGTTTTAATTTCTCTTATATTCATAAGTCATGTGCAATGCAGTGTGCGATCTGCTACTCATGTACAAACAAACTCTACTCATGTTCTTACAAATTGCAGTTTTATTCTGCTTACTATTCTTGTTAAAGAATTCAGTTCTTAAATCGAACCTATACGGGAAAAAATATGTTATTGCCATTCTACAACAACAAAGTTTCGATTTGCAAAGGAAGTTTTATTTTCAAAAATCGAAAACACAGTATGTTTGATTATTAATTAAAGTAAATCGCTGTTGAAAAATAGTACCATTTATAATAGATTTAAATAGTTAAATAAACCTACAAGTCATGAAAAAAATTGGACACAAAAATTTTAATAAATGAAGAACATAGAATTTATTCAGAATAGTTTAGTGCACATTATTTTAAATGTATATTTATGACAGATCATTACAACTGAAATTTGAAACAATAAATAAAAGTTAATCATATTTAAAAAATAATTTGTGTGAATACAACAGATTCTGATATATATTTACATATATTAACACTTCTAAATAGTGCAAATAAGTCTTCCCAACAGAGAGTTCTTCCACCATTAACTTTGATTATTTCAGAGACTGAGTTTGGCATCGAATCATATAATTTGAATCATTCTTTGACAAATATTTTGCAATACATCTTCCAAAGCTCTCTGAAGCTCAGTTATAGCTTTAAACTACTTTTTTTTAAAGAGAAAAACAATCTTTGCTTATATGTTCTTTACAATATCGGGTTCGAACTTTTAGCAATCCAGTGCAAAACCCAAACATTATTTGCTGCAAACCAATATTTAACCCCAGAAGCTGCATTAATTAATGCTCCTTCTTATTGAAAAAACCGGTCATTTCCTACGGAGAAAGAAATCTGAATTCAAAGACTTGATTATAGTCAGTGTTTTTCTACCTGCCATATAGGAAAACTAAGAAGGTTCTTCCTCCATATCCGAAAACTAACCAAACCATTAAACTTCCAACTCCAATCTGCCAATTAGAAAGAAGCCTTTTCTTCATTGCCGAATCAATGCAGTTGGCAGACATCTGGGTCGTCTAAGTTAATTTTTTCCTCATCAAAAAATCTGAACTTCGGGACATGTAATTGTTAGTCTTCAGACATGGGTATTCAATGTGACTTTTAATCGATTTAAGTTGTTTAAGTTTGTGCTTCATTTCACTGAATGTAAACTTTTTAGAGCTTCTTATGTAGTTTCAAATATTTGTTCTTGAAACGTATGTGACTCCTACATTATTTTGAATTTTGTTAACACTGCCAATATTTTTTTCAGAATATTTTTTCTTTGATTCCATTGCGTCATTTTTTTAATGTTCTACAGGGTTTTTTTGGTCCCGAGACTATAGCATTTCTTAAGAAGTTCAAAACAATGTTTAGAATAATAAGTATCTGGCGTGCAATATCTTTCACATATTTGCCGTCACTTTTGCAGGTGATAATCAGACCTTTTTGAAACTCCCTTAAACGTTTGAATCTAAAACTTTTCAACTTCGAAAAAAGAATGGAGTTCAGTAAAACAGTACATATTTTTAAATAAAACAATTAAAAGAGAATGAAACGTTTATTTTTATATTTTTCAATATCTTTCAAAATAGTGCCCTTTTACCTTTTTTTATACATAAAAAATTTTTTAATATTGTTCGTTTGTTTTTTCATTTTTATTTCTGGCAGATAAAATTTATTCAGTTCAAAGAAAAGAAAAGTTAGCCAAACAAAGTAAAAAAATTAGATCAATGAAATACGTGTTGTGAGTATTAGAGAAAATAAAATCAAAATACAAAGCCAAATTTAGAAAATATGAGCGTCCTTCTATCTTTTTCAAACTGTTTATTAAAGCGAAATCTCAAGGTTGTATAATGCATTTCCATCTTTTAATTATATTATTGAAATTGTTGAGGCTTTTTTTTTTCATTTAGTAATATAAATATCCGAATTCGCTCTCTTTCGTTTTAAATATTTGTTCTACACATTTCTAATCATCTCATTGAAAACTTTTAAATAAAGACTCCTGAAAAATGAAAATATTAAAAAAACTAAGAATATTATTAGGTTGGTGCGTATGAAATGTCGGATTCTCTTTACATGCGGACGTTTGTCTCCCTGTTTTCGTTATACTTTTGTCTTTGGCATAATCTCATTCATAGTCGTATTATCCATTGCCAGAGACTCATTTCAGCAAAATAGGTTTTCTCGAAGGTCTTCCCTTTTGTTATTTCTTTTGAGTTTATTGCCGATATGAATTCTGCCGACATTCGCGTCATTTTCTTATATGAGTACAAACTTGGTAATAGTGCTGCAAAAGCTGCACGCAACATAAACCAAGCATTTGGGGAGAATACGGTTAACGATCGGAAAGTGCAGCGTTGGTTCGAAAAATTTCGGACTGGCGATTTTTCACTGCAAAATGAGCCGCGCGGAAGACCCAAAACGTCTGTGAAGAATGATGACCTGAAGGCTCTAGTGGAAGCGGATCCAGCCGTATCCACGAGGGAACTTGCTATCAGGATGAAAGTTGACCATACAACGATATTGAGACACCTTTCTGAGATTGGCAAGGTTAAGAAGATGGATAAGTGGGTACCGCACGCACTGACAGAGCGAAATAAGCTGGAACGAACTGGAATATGAAGTTTTGCAGCATCCACCCTATTCACCGGATCTCTCGCCGACCTATTTTCATTTTTTCAAGCATTTAGAGCTGTTTTTAAGGGGAAAACACTATGAAAATGAAGACAGTCTAAAAAACTCGATATCAGAGTTTATTAATTCTAAAGACCAAAATTTTTTTAAGACAGGCATCTACGCTTTAAATTCTCGTTGGGAGAAGTGTATTGAAGCGAATGGAGCATACTTTGATTGAATAAACAGCTTTTGAAGAAAGATATGCAGTTTTATACAATCACTTAAGAATCCGACATTTCATACGCACCAACCTAATAATATTTAGTATTGTATACTATACCCTTCTGTTTCTTTATCTCTTGAAATTGAAATAAAGATTGACAATCTCTGGGTGACAAATTGTCTGATATGTCAAAATTAGAGAGGGTTTTTTTAAATTGAAAATTATGTGATTAGTATATGTAAGTATTTTTGTAGCCAAAAATACATCTTCTCTTCCCCGCTATTTAAAAGGATAAAACGTTTGATTTATTCTTCTAATCTTATAAAGAGACTTTTTCAAGTTTTTTTTTTATTCTGATTTTCGAGCAAGTAATAAAGACAAAGCTTGAATGCTCTTATCCAAACTTTAATATGTCTTTGTTATTAAAGATTTAGAATCCATCACCAAATTTCATGATTATGATCATAATTTTGATACTATTTAAATAAAATAAGCACAATGTCAAGAATTCTAGTAAAAACAAAACATTAATGTCGATAATCTTTTTGAAATATATGAGAACCACTTTGTCTTAATGTCAACTGATATCGAAAAGAAAACGTAGATGGTATTATAACAACATCTCGATTGTAGAAGGGATTTAAGAAAATTCTAGGGAACACTCTTATTTAGGAACGAGCAAGAATGGCCATCAGCAAACCGACAACAGGAAATTTTTCGGCTATCATAAATCAACAGTGATTTATCGGACGAGAATGTAAATGAATGAACTGTTGATGGAATCCTTGAAAACCATTCACCGACTTTTTCTTCAAATCTTGTTTTAAATATTTAGAGATAACATCTTGTTTGAAATATAGTTAGAATCAGTGACATGCAAGCACTTTAGAAAAGGGTACAAAATTGATCTTTTCAGGATTTTAAAAGTGGTTTGTAGTCCAAATGAATAAAAACAATGGCTGAAAGCCTTCTTTCTAAAATAGACATTACTTCAGCTGACTTGCCATTTAATTCATTTATATTAATGGATGCTATATCCATTCAAGATTTTTCAACTAATGTTATTATACTTGCTAAGTCAGAATACATAAAGAATCTTCGATGAAGTAAATATTCGAAACTTGAGTTTTCAAACTGAGGGAAGTGTTATGAATTTTATAACTACGCCCTTCCCCCTCCTTACTGACAGAAACTCTTTAAGGCACTAATTAAAATATTCATATTCATCAGTGCTACTGTCAAAAATATTAAATATCTAACAGGTATTTGCACATTTCTTGAATGGAATTATATTTTTTCATATTTTTTTTGTTAATATTTCTTTCGAAAAGATGTCGAGGAAAAAATTTATTGTCACTGCAAGAGTGAAAGCCTGAAGCTTGAAACAACCTTAGAAAACCTGTAGCTTGTAAAAATAAAGCATGCTAGATGCATAATTTTTGATATAGGATGTATATGTTGCATAACTCGTAAGCACACATTTAACATTTCATTAACTTAAAATACCCACGTAAAACTAGCCCTTAAACTTTTCCTTTTCAGAGATCGCTCCATTTATCCCTATCAGCAGACAACCAACTGTAAAGAATGGCTTCTCCAAAATGGTTTTTGAAGTATTATGCAAATATTTTTGCTAGTGATGTGGGAAAAAAATGGTTCTTGCAGATGGAACAGCGCCATAAATCCGCGTAACGAAGTGAATTCACTAGAAAATGTAAATGCAAAATCCATCAAACTCTCGTTTGCGGCGCTCAGCAAATGGTTGAAACATCGAACAGCTTAGCCTCTTTTTACAAGGCGTTAAAGTATTTGTATTTTTATTCACTTTTCCGGTACGTAACGTGCTAAAATTCTTATCAAGATTTTGCTACTTTCACCTTTGGAAACTCATTCTGTTTGTGATACGAGTCTCTTTATTTGTATTTGAAGGTAATTTGTTGTTTTGAACCCAATTTCGTCGAAGGTATAAATAAATTTCATGATTCGATTTTTTTTTGAAATATTGTATCATTTTTTGAGAGGAAGGGGGAGGGCAAAGAATTGAAAATTTGCCTATCAAGTACTGATAATGGTATGTATAAGCTTAGACATATAATGATGTAAGACTAATTCAATTGTTATTAAATATTTAGGGTGTCAGTTTGTGTTATCGAATGAAACAAATACTAAATATTTATGAAGTGACATTTGACAGGGGAAACCTTAGAATATTAAATGTAAAAGTTTGTGCTTTGTTGATACAAATCAATACTGTAATAAACTGTTGCAACAGATCCTTAGTACAGTTCATTCAAATTCATCTTTGAACTCGATTCGCAATAGATTTTGCTATAATTTAATTAATTAAAAGAATGCCTGAACTGGAATTGCCTTTTTTCAATTTTTCCATCACCCCTAACAGAGGACGCCTAACTCCAACAAATATAATGTATACTGTCTTCTCTTATAAAACTGATCATTGGTATATTTTCACGTAGATAGAACTCAAAAGACACAGGAACTAGAGTTAAATCAATTTATTAGCTCAATTCTGAACTAAGAACCCTATGACTGAGAGATCCTCAGCTTTTATACAAATAGGGAAAGTTTCAGAATATCTTTCTGGAGACTGTAAGAAAATTCCAGAGCACTTATCTGGTAAATTAAAGAAAGGTCCAGAATCTTCTGGAACACGAAGTAAAGGAAAAACAAATTTTAAGTATACTAAGATTCGAACACATGATGATCTCCTGACTATGTGTCCAGCGTCAAAACCATTCAGCTATGCAGACTCGGCAATGTTTCGTTTCGATGCGGTAATATATTTGGCTTCGATACTTCAGCTCTTAGTCTTTAAGTCAACATTTTGATTTTAGTCATTGAGGTTGTTTTTAATTAACAAAAGTAGAAAATTAAATGCATAAAATATCTTATTTCAATATATTTTAGTTGTCTGTTCTCTAAACTTCTGAAATCTCATCATTGATACAACAAAAAGCTCAAAATTCTATTCTCTGATAAGTATATTTCACATGCATTAACTCAGTGTATGCAATGAAATAGGTCAAAACTTGACCCATTGTACCTGAAAAAGTGTAAATATTATTTTTGAAAGATTTCATCTTTCTTAATTTATTTATTTAAAAACTACAATAATAACATTTTAAACACTTCAACTTACCTGTGCTCTTCAAGGCGCTTGCCTAATCGAAAATTCTGAATGCTATCTATCACACTGATTATTGCGCTCTTCAAATTGAATATATCTCTCAAACAAAAAACAGAATTTCTACCGTCTGTGAATTATCGAGTCAAATATAATTCTAGAAATAGTTTTCTCTGATTCATAGAGATATTAAGGGATAGAGAAGTTGAATATCTTGAGGATATCAATACTTTCTTTTTGCTTACATCGCATGCGAGAAACGTTCAAAATTGTGTACATGAATTATAAAAAAAGCAACTGTTTTCTAAAATTTGTCGAAATGCAATTAAATATTTCAATGCGTATTTTTAATGAAGTGTATTTCACATCAAATACTCCTTAAATTATATCAAAAGGAATGAGATAAATCCCCAAAGAGCACAATTTCAATAAATTTCGTATCGTACGTTCTATTGTACAAGAGCATTCTTTTGAGATATGGAAGCTTATGTTTTGGCCGTTGAATATGTAAATATCCTTTCCTTTACTATTCTGAATTCATGTTTATTCGTCCTGAATTATACATATATGCTATCTTGTTTCTTTTCTTTCATTCGTTCATTCTCATTCCTTTTTATTTGCCACTTCGCTATTGGTTTGTTTTTAATGTTTCAAATAGAAGTGTTCCCCTTTTTTTGAGAATTGCATAGAAATGACAGCAAAAAATGAAATGTGTCATTTCAAAGGTCTTTTACAATTTTCGACTGTTTTCTAAGGAAAATAAATGTCCAGTCTTTTTTTAAGTTTTTGAGTATAACCGTAACTAAAAACTTGGGTAGTTTCGTTTTTATCCTGACGAATAAAGCCGCTTTTGAAATATCTTACAGAAAATTTTCTCAGTATTATTTATTTGAATTTTCTTGTCATGGAAGATTTTAAACCGTGTGTCCTGCATATAGAGTAAATATTTCTATCAAATTCAAATAAAGATATACATTTTCCTTTCTCGCAAGAATAAATTTGACACTCGAGAAGATTTTCTTCTAAAAACACTGTATTATAACAATTCTTTGGAAAAAAATAAAGGATGTATAAAGTTTTTAAAATTTTATTTTACAAATGGCAAAGTATATATTATTTTATAGAAAATTTAATTCTTTCCAGTACAGAAATTTTTATACAGCATAAAAAAATTAAAATACGTTTGTAGTGAGACGAAACTCATTTTGGCTTTATTATGAGGTAGATGAAAATAATAGTTATAAGAATAATTTTAGGCTTAGTTATTTAATTATTTTCTAAGTTCCACATTTCCCAAGATAAAATAAGCACGAACACGATAATAGACAATACTAATTTAGAATACGATCTAATAATGAACCCCTGCCCCCTCCAAAAAAAAATCATAGGAATTATACCTTGATGTTAATAAGTAAGGTAACGCCATTTGTTGTATCAAAAGCAAAAGTAAAATTCTGACTTTCTATGAACTATTAGTAGAATTATAAACAGAACTGACATGAATAAATTTAAATTTTTGTTAGTATACCATAACATTCATTTCCCTTTGTTCTAACATTGTTAAACAGTCTTTTATAGATCTTTTTAATAGGAAACTTTTTTAAAAATTCTGATTCCCTACAGTAAAATTATTCTTTTAATTCTTTTATGATTTGCCTATATCAAAATCAGAAAATCCATTACTTTGCTTTCAACCGGTAATTTTACTTTTGCTTATAACCGGTGGAATAAAAATCTATGGAACAAAACAAACAATCAGGCAAAGCAGCGGCCCAAATTTGGGTTTTGCAAGAAGCTATGACAGCAATTGTTTTAATAGTAGCTGGCTAAATAGCTGGAACAACTAAAAAATTACACATGATTAACTACTTAAAATACTGATTATTAATTAAAAATCTTTTTAAGTAAAAACGTAAAATAGTGAGGATAAAAGCAAAATAAACGGTATCAATTCTAAAGTTATAGAAAACAGTGAAAACAACTTGCTATCAAATCTTGCTTTGTCTAATCATTTATGCGAATAAAAACATATAACTCTTGAGCAAGAATTGTCATCAAATGCTTATTCTTGTAAAAATTTGACTGAGTGTGCTTTGAATGTACTTTCTTTTAAAAAAATTACTTTGCTTTGAATGTAATTTCTTTTTAAAAATTACTCTTTCTATTTTTCTCAAATTCAGAAATAAATTTCTAAAATACTAACTAAGTAGCAGATTGTTATTAAAAGTGTTTTATTTAAAATATTGCCACTTAAATTTTAGTAATATAGTTAATTAAAAATAAAACAGCCAAAAAAGTCTCCAAATTTAGTTATAATCAATTCAAATAGTTATAAAGTAATAAAAATTTGATACTATTTCAAGAATTTTCTGTGGTTCTAACTTGCTCTGTAATTTTGTTTTTATTCTTTTCAGGGAGCCCCGCAAAGTTATTCTTAACAAAGGCTCTACAGGCCTGGGCTTCAACATCGTGGGCGGCGAGGACGGGGAGGGCATCTTCATCTCTTTTATCCTGACGGGGGGACCAGCTGACATCAGCGGAGAGCTCAAGAGAGGAGACCAGATACTCTCAGTAAGTGAGAAAACATAAACATTATTATTTAGATAATTAATGCTTAAATAAGCATCAAAGTGAGAAATATAAAATATATCTCATAAGAGATATTCGGTTGCAACTCATGGTATATAAAAATTCAGAGGAATTCCTACTTCTACGAAGCGCAGCTTCCGAGAAAAATGCCATAAACTATGAAATCACCTTATGCTTATCGTAATAAATGTGTCGGAACTACCGGACACTGCAAAATGTATATAGAGAAAATCTGATGAAATTTGTCTATCGATTTTCCATTTATTTTTAAACGCATTGAGAGTAAGTTTTGAATTACAGAAGGTTTAATAACTAAATAAAATGAATTTATATGATGAATGAATTCATTTACATTATTTATTAGTATTGTTTGCACAGTTCCTAACACGATCATATATTGTTTACAGGAAGCAAAAGTGATTGTAGGACGGGTAACAGATATTTTTATTCTTTGTTCTTCTTGGAAGAAAAATCTATCCATTTCTTAAGAATATGTGCAATAAGGAATGAGTTAATGTTGACTAATTACTGAACATTTGTGATAGCAAAATGTTCTGAATGTTGGATGAATGCTAAAGGTTGCTGCGCCCTACATGTCCCTATATAAATATTTGTCACACCACATTTTGATGTCAGAATTATTCCTCACCATTTTATGTACCGACAAACTGACAAGGTCACCCGATGTAATCAGATGTATTTATATTTATGAAAAGATATAAACACTAGGCATACGCATCAAATGTTAAAACTGTGTTTGATTTGTAAAAAGCCATCTAGTGTGAGATTTAACAGATTCCTATTTAAGTAATACGTGCTGCCATCTGCCGCATGTATATAGTGCAATCAGATGTCAGGGCAACAATTCATACATTTGAAACATTAAAATATTTTTTTTGCTATTTTTTTATATGTTTGTTTTCTCTTTTTCCCTTTGATCTCTCTAGCTTCATACTTTTTCCAGCTAAAAATGTCGCTCTATATTTAATATATTGTTATTGTAAAAAAATAACTTTCGTTTAAAATTTTGAAATTTTGCTACTGAAATTGTAATTGCGGGAACGCTATGATTATTTTAAAATCTTAATACTGTATTCAAAACTTTGTTACATTCCCTAAATGATAGGTCAAATGCAGGTCCTATATCGACAGCTGTATTTAAACAATAAACATTCTGAATTTAACTCAGTCTTCATTTGGCAATGTAATTTTATTTTTTAAAGAGATTAAGAAAAATCAATAAAAATTCAATCTTTATATCAATATATTCATCATTTTCCAAATGCAATTATTTTTTCTTTCAAACAAGATTCAACCAATGTTAATAATCATATAACCTATTATTAAATGGAAAATTTCCCTTAAAATTGCATTTCTAAGTTACATTATAATAATAAAAATGTAAATCTCATCTTAGTTAAGTAGTATATAATTTTAACTTATATTAATGTGCAAAACTTAAGTAACAAAACAATTTATCATTATACAGTGATGAAATTGTAGAAAGGCGCTATTTGCAAGTATTAAAATTAAAAGCTGATTCGGCGAAAGGGAATGCATGTGCAAACATCAGAATCACAACATGACAGATGTCCCAAAATGCGCCATAGAAAGAAGGAGGAAAAAAAACACTTTTAAATTAACAGAAGTAATATCGATGTCTAAGTAATTTAAAATGTCTCAGTTACTAAGTAAGTAAATATTTATGCATTTTAGAATGGTCAGGAGATTAAAAAAATCATATAGACTAGAAGAAGGGCAACAAATGTTGCCGATGAATTAGGAATAAACAAAAATATTGTTCCACCCGCTTAAAAAATGTTCCAGGGTATAATTGTAAGAAATATTTCTAGTGGACAATTGAGGAATGAAATGGCAAAGGATGATTGTTATATCGCCATATTGGCTAAAGGATACTAAAACTAATCAATGGGTGACTATTCAGTACTTTCATACAGTAAACAGATGTCCTAGTTTGTTATAACCATATGATTACTGTTCGTCGTCCAGTATTATGACCAACAGATAACTAATCCAAATGCTCATTGAGGATAGATCTCAAGAGTTGCTTTGGGTTTGAGAAACTATGCCAAGCAACCGTTGCAATTAGAAGAGATCACACTCCTTATTAAAGAAATCATATTACAATAGTTGTTTATTGCCATCTTCTAGTTCTTTTCACCACCATTCTAACAATAAATCCTTTATCTATTTCGTTTCCTAATATTTACATCTGATTTTGTTTTTGCTGATTTTTTTTGTCCCTTAAATTTTATATCATATATATGTAGTATGGATTTCATAATTACATTGTAATCAAAATAATTGCTGCAGTTTTGCAAACTAGCATACGGCATAGCATTGCATTTTCTAATAACGTAAAAGCTCATTTTGCTTTTTCTGAGTCCATATTGTATTTTATAGGTAAACAGTGTTGATCTTCGGCATGCCACTCACGAGCAAGCGGCGGCAGCTCTCAAGGGAGCAGGACAGACTGTCACCATGGTTGTACAATACAGACCGGAAGGTAAGAACGATCAAGTTTCTTTTTAATAGCTTGGTCCTTATCGATTAAAGTTTACTCAAATCACAAATTGTTATAGGATTATAAAATCAATTAAAATACTTTTCTTGCAACCTCAAACCGTAAAAAAGTTAGAGAATAGAGGAAATGATTATAAGATGTAGTTTCATGTATTTCAAATAAGTACTAAAGTCAAACAGCAGATTTTAACATGAATAATTGTGCATTGTATATTTAATCATTATGAATATCTTGTCTGGAAATAATATTGAATCCAATCTTTTTTTACAATACTTTTTACATGATTGATGCAAGTATAAAAAATTATTTTCTCCTACAGAAATGTTGATCCATATACTGCAGTTCTAATTTTATGATTATGTTAATGACCTCAAAGAAAGGCCTTTACAAATGGAAGAGCTTTCATATATTTATGTGTAATTTTTAGACTTTTATTACCAATTCTGATTATCATTACTGAGTATGAATATAGTTTTTTAAATTCAAACCGGAAAAAAGTCTGTTTAAGAATCATCATGGTACAAAAAAAAGATTGTTCATTTCTAATATTGATCATCCAGACATCACTTCGTCAATATAGTCCTTGGGCTACACATTTTTATTTCCATTTATAAGCTTCACCTGACTGCTTCAAAGGGCAACAATGAGTGGCTGAAAATTCTTTTCTAAATGTGTTTTGATAAACATTTGCAGGAAACACTGATGTATGGCAAAATTGGAATTGGAATTAGAATTAGATTTAAACCGGCAATATAGAAAGATACCCAGATGGTTGTTATATGAATAATTCCACTACGAAGAGTACTACCAAAATATTTTCTTTCCATTGTAAAAGATATATTGGAGAAAAGGGACTTTTATTTTTATTGCAAAATTGTTATAACATGATTTATGACACTAGGGTATTGTTTAATTCATAATGTAGCCAACTAGCAAGTTTTAATTGTTTTGTTGAAATATCACCAGAAAAAATAAATATCCTTTTTTAATAACTTTCTTAAATTATGTGCAGTGATTCAATCACCCAGTATAGAAACAAGTTTTTTTTTTTTTTGCTTGATCCATATAGACATGTATTTTTTCATTAAAAAAAATTTAAATCATGCATTCTAGGATTAATTTATACCAAGAATTAGATATAATAATAGATAAAATTATTTGTACTTTTAAAAAACGAAAAATAATATTATACTGTTTTTTGCTTTTGTTAAATTTAAGTATTGTTACTTTGACAAGAATAAATGTTGGACGTAAGTGAACTTTCCTGTATTAAGAACTAAAGATAACAGTTAAGTAAATGTACTGAAACTTCCATTTCATATTTGGCTACTTGGAACCTCAAACTATAAAGTGTGGTGTTTGTTCGCTGTTTTCCTTAATAACTTCACGAAACTTAACATATACATTCTCCCTTTTCCGCAGTTAATATAAGAGTAAGTTATCTACTACCGCTTGCCTCTTGTTTTTAAACAGACATATACCAGGAGTTCCAAATTACTCGGAATCGTTTAACAAACCTTTGACTAGGGTTTTCCTGGGTGACAAATTATCCGGAGCCGCAGCGTAATTGAATTAAGCGAGGTGCTGGCTCACACTCAGCAGTCTGTTCTGCTTGCTGCTGGAAAGAAAAATAGACTTCTCCTTTTATCGGGTGTAACCAGAAAAGAAACGGACGCGTAATGGACCTGATTGCTCCCGTCCTTCATCATCGGGTCAATCAATAGACTCCTTCTTTTGTTGCTCAGACTCCCGGAAGGCTTTCAGATTATTCAGTCTGAAGAATCTTTCGGATCTTTCACAAAGATTAATCGGAAAAGCCTATTTTTTCCTTTGCTGACCCAACTTGATTTCTTTGCTCTATCCATACAAAATCATTTAACTCTGAGGCTACTTGTGATTTCAGTTGTGTGCTTTTCCAAATAAAAAGTTCGACGAAGGATGGAATCTGTAAATATTTACTATTGGCTAATATAGCTCTTATAATAATGGCAATTAAAGAAATTATAATATATATAAAGTAAATAGAATTCTTTTACTGATTAAAGTACAAATTCAGAAGAAGACTTAAATGCTATTCTACTAAATTGTTCATAATGAGAAAAAAAACAGTACTACCAATGAATCAGCAATCGTGATGAATCATGTAATGTTCTTAGCATTATTATTGTGGAAAATTATGAAGATAAATCATTAATTCATATATGGTTTTTTATAAAATGAAATGATGCAGCATAATATCATATTCCTGGCAATCATTTTTCCTTGGAAGTTATAGATGATGAATGGGAATTCATAATATATCTTTGAACCACTCACCCTTGTTACGTCACTAAGTAGCGCAGAATCCATACGCTAACAACCTCAAATGCGATGAGTGAAGTTAAACAGAATTTCTGACTCTTAACTTTTAGAGAGGTTAGATATTTGATACCGACAAACGCCTTATCATGACTGAATTCCTGTTTCAAACTTTGTTCAATCATCTCTTGCCAGTATTAGTTCCTAGCTAAGCACAGATGTCAGTTATCTCCTTGTATGTCCAAATAATGCAAGAGAAAACGTGCTCCCATAAACAAAGACATTTATCAGCATAAGTTGACTTATCTACATTTATCCACAAGCATCAATAACTTATATAGATGTTACCATAACGATAACATAAGCAAAAATAATCTATGAACTCTGAATCTATGTATTTGAATATAAGAAATGTTACACTTCCCTTGGTATACTTTTTTCATTTATAGTATGTTAAAAAATTTTAGTTACATGTTGGCTCTGTGTGATTATTGCTTACATTTATTTTCAGTAACCTCAATTCACTCATAAATGATTATGATTCATTTTTTAAAAATAAGCATGAAACTATCGCATGCATTTAAATCCGTGCTATTATAATAGCCTTATATATGTTTTGCTTATCGTGTTTATGAGTCGCTTAATTGAAGTCCCATGATATGATAATTCGTTTAAAAATGTAACTGCTTAATTCATTTATCTGATAATTTTCACGGTATTATGAATTAAATTTTTTTATTTCTCATAAATGACACATATATTAAATAGGATTTCTGTTCTTTTCCTTAAAACACTAAAAGAATATTACGTATTATAAAAAAACAATGAAAAGTTTTGAATTTGATTATCACAACGAAATATACAATCAAAAATTAAGGAAAAAAGATTTTTAAAAAAATTAAATTTAGGAGAGAAAATAGTAAGATAATTAGATTTGTATCAATAAAAAGGAGATTTTTTTATATTAAAAAGGATGCAATATTCAAATTTATGAAATTTCAGGTCCAGGAGTTATTGTGAGAAAATTATAAAATATCCTTATTTTTAATTAATTAAAATTTCAAAAAATCTTTTCAAGCCTAAAAATTATATTTAAGCCAAATTGTGTGGCTCTAGGCTGATTGATCTGTCTTGCATAGTGCCAGCAGATACTCGCACGTATGCTCAAATAAGTAAACTTTATTCCTATATATATATAGTAAAAATTTAATAGCTTGAAGGCAATTGATACTATACCAGAATGAGCAGCTTATTTCATTTTAACTTTCATTTTCTGAAGATTTATTGAAACTTTTTGGAAAGAGACCTATTCCGGCAAAACGAGTGACATGATATACTGAATTAATTATAATAGCAGGAATACGAAATATTGCTTTAAGATCAAATGTCCCTTTTCATGCACGTCAGAGTAGATTGATCAGTATGTGTTTCTATCTGCCATGAGCACAATTGATCTCTAGAATTCAAAAATAAAATATCGAAAGAAATGAAAATAAATAATTTATTCAGTCTTTTTGCAATGCCTTTTCTAGGATGTCACAGATTCTGCACTCTTATCTAAAACGCATGATATCATGTCGCAATCTTTGAAAAAAAGCACAAATTATTTAGTTCAATGACATTGTATTTTTGTTTTTTATATCTTTTTTTCCAAGAACAAAAGCACAAAAAATTTTATTATAAGAATTTATTCAGTCTTTTTGCAATGCGGTAGAAGCATAAGACACGGTAGAAGCATTCTTGCTGAATGCAAATAAGAAACTCCAATCGCCTTTTGGTCTTATGGCTAAGATGAACACTTATTATATCATACTTCTATAGTATAGATAGAATAAGTATGTATTCTGTTATCATTATATGGGCTATTTATCTGTGATTCTTGTATCTGTTAAATTCAGCAATGATATTATTCAGATTGATATTGCAAATGAGTTGATATGATATTGCATATCCATTGTGTGCCATTTTTACATCCAACAGATGATAAATATTATATTTTGATAGCCACTGTAGTGTTTTAATAATTCTAAAAGCATGACAATTTTGTGAATGTGATAAGCAATGTCATACTTTACTGTACCTCCAGTTACTCATTCATAGTTACAATGGGTTGTGATAATGAATGTATTTTTCATTTTCAAGGTTATTGAAATAGGTTCTGCTCATATTAGGCATCAATATAACGAAGTATTTTCAAAAATGGCGTTCAACCATTATGGTATCTATTGATACTCTGTTGATAAAATAGTTATATTAATTAGTAAAATACTTTATAATTTATAGATGCCTTATTAACCCTTTGTACTCGGAAAAGTAATGCGATACAAATTTATTCGTTAATACAAGGACTTGTTTATTGTTCTGAAAAATAAATATATATAACTGCTTCACTTTGAATTTCTAAGAAAATTTAATTTATATCTTTTTATCATTCTGTAGGTATTTTTAATAATCAGAATTGAAAACAAAGAAATAAAACGTCAAAATGATGCACCGTCTTAAATAGTGGCCATGAGAGGCCTCTGGAGTATTGATGGGTCATTATGGCAATAGTAAAAATCAAACATCTGGGAAAGCAATATAGAGTTAACTTTAGGGTAATGCTTTTACTTAGAGACACAAAAATTTGAAATACACTGCTTTTTAAAGGACAATATCCTAATCAATTTTTATATCAATGAATGCATGGTTTTACATGTAAATCTTACCTACGAATTGAAAAATTGTCCTTTTATTATGATAATTTTGAGTGCATTGATGAAGCATCGATTGAAGTTAATATCCGCCATCAATTTAAGATAAAAGAAACTTATCTGTGGATAGGTAAATATATTACTATCACTTATTTTTACTTTCTCCTATACGTAATATAGAAAAATTATAGTAATCATTAAAAAAATTTTGAGCTCGAGATTTGAAAATTTTTATCTCTGTTTTAGACCACCCCGAGCTGAAAAAGCACATATTTGTAAGATGCCTATCTGTCTCTAACAAAGATTACTCACATTTACACTTTTATAAAATTTTAATACAGATAAAATTCAGTACCTGGATTTAACATTCATAATGTAGACACCTGTCAGATTTTGAGCAAAATCCAATATTGGGTTAATTTTCTGTCTGTTTGTACTTTGAAAAACAAGTAAATGCGATAACTCAAAAACACATTTTCTTAAATATATCAAATTTGGCAAGTTATTTTGTGATTACAAGATCAGTTTCAAGTCCAATTTTTGTTTCAATTGGTTGGGAAAAACTTGTCTAAACCCGAAATTCAATTTTTCAATACTGTCAACACATGTCAGCGATTAATTGCTTAATAACTCTTCAAGGATGACACAATAAATTCAGTAAAAATGCTAAATTCAATACAAAAATTAATATTTCGTAACTATTGTATTTCAGTGCCATGTACGAAGATATCTGGTAGGATAAGTTTATTACAGAGTATGTGAGAAAGTTTTAAAAAGACTTTTCCCATTGTTTTTAATATTAACATTCTTATTTTGAACAAAAAGATTTAATGATATTTTTAATAAGATTTTTGGATTTCGTTATGCTATAGCAGGAGGAACGGATTATATCCGTGAATTAATTTTTCTATTAACGAAAGAATTAATTCCGTAAATAATAAAAGTAATAAAACATTCCTCTTTGGGCAGCAAAATATAATTACTTTCTCAGGTAATGAGGTTACTCATGAACTGGGAAACAGCGTTATTTTCTGTGAAAACTTTTTCCGGGTGCAACTTAGTTATTTGAATACGAAGCATGCACCTTGAGTTCATTATTTATATAGCTCATATCGAACCTTTTCCTTCTATTTCTGTAATGGTAGTGTGATAAATAAATTTATTAAACTGACAATAATTTATGAAAGTGGAAGAAAGCAGAGCGCGATTAACACTGGACGCTTTGTCAGAAATCGTATTTTCCAGAAAATGGGCTTTCTATACTATTATATGTATGTGCCTATTGTTTTGATCATTCATCACGAACTTCTTTATTTTATACCTTTTCTTGCTGTGAGTAAAATTCCATTCTCTATCATTGATAGTGTTTTCAAATTCATCCATTTTTTATCAGAATCTATGCATACCACAAATTAAACAATTTAATTGACTATAATTTTACTAACTATTCTCTGAATAGAAGGCATCAAACATTTGCTTTTAAAAGATTAGAACTATTTTTACGATCCCCATTACTAATTCTCACTGGCGCGACTAATGTGAATCGGAGCGATGGGATGCATTCCATTTCCCGGCACGCGATGTCAAACAGACATGTCCGTTCCAATAATAAAGTGATCTGTCCATTACAACACAGCCGCAGGACATCTCTTTTGCGATGAATAGTTTCTGTCGATGCAAACGTATTAAATTTGTCGTTGCTAGCAGAGAAATAGAATTGTAGGAAGAATAATGTTTTTCTCTTAGACTGCAAGTATTTTGTTAGATGGAGCTTTTATTAACCTTCCATTCAGTCAATGGAGTTTGGGCATAATGTGCTTCAGATAAAGTTAGTGACAAATATTGTTGCCTTCGTTTATATTGAGGAAAATTTATGGAAAATTAGACATGAAAATATAATTTAATAGAAATGTCTTTGCATTTGTCTTTGTCTCTATAAATGGAAAAGCAAAACACAAAATGAAGTAATTAAGATGAAATTGGTTTGTTTTCCAATATTTTACTGGTTATAATTTTAGCTGTTAGCGAAAATTATTAATTAATTTGGACACCTATAACTTCAAATTGGTAAAATTTTGTTTATCATTTGATATTGTGTTATTTGAAATTTTAGATAAAAACATAAGCTACAGTTTACCAAAGTCTATTCGATGTCTATGGACCTTTTTTCAGTCTACATAAAAAAGAGGTACTTTTATTTGGAATAATCTCAAAGGATTTTAATAAACATTAAATGCTAGTAAAACATAAAAATATAAATTAGTTTTTGCTATCATAAAACAAAAAAAGCCAATTTATTGGTTAAAATTTATTGCATAACCTTCTCTATGCACACCAATAAAATTATGTTTAACTAATATTGAAAATTTCTAAAAGCATATCATTAATTTGAATTATTTGGAGATGTAGAGTTTAATTTTGGTTAAAGGTAATATAAAGTATCACATTGATAAAAACTCTGTACATTATTTCAGAGGTCTTGTTGCAAGATATTAGACCGTTGAAATTATTTTAAAGCATAATATTTTTTTAGCCATTTTTCGAGCAACTCATATCTCCTATTTCTCTTGAAGTGATTTCTTTAATTCTTGTTGAGAAATTAAATTTGAATAAATATTATCTATCTGTTTTGTAATCAGATCTATAATGAAATCTTTGACCAGCAACTGGTTATCAGAATAAATATTACAAAATGGGAACTCGAAAACTGACAAGTCTGATCGTTAAAGGTTTTCTCACCAAATTCTCACGCATGAATGGTTGTCAAAGGCTTCAGATTTGGCTCGTTTCCAGGCAGATGGTCTTTATTTCCGAAGCACGTGAAAACTCTTCTTTGGCACTTCTAAACTAATCCAGCTTTGTTCCTGAAAAATAGATGGTTTATTTCAAAATGTAGGATTAAAAAGTCTTAAAAAATATAGAGTAGCAAAATTTTTTGTTTCTTTTCGTGTCAAAAAGTGCTTTCCTGAAGCAACTTCGATAAACCCTTAATCCATAAGTTATCGATTTTTTATATGCCCAAAGCATTAAGATTTGAATCAGAAGTTCGAGAAAAGTATAGAAGAGACTTATTATGAGAAAAGTTCTCCAACCTTGCTACTCAACAGATGCCGCCACCGATCACACCCCGCAGTGACGAAGCCACTGCTTTCTTCCTCCCCTCGCCGCCCTTTGTAAATCGTCTGAAGTGAATTGTCGATCTCAGAGTCCACCTGCGCCCCTGCACTGTCTGTCAGAGAGCCCCTTATCAGGTAAGCCCCTTGCTGCCTTCAATTGGGGATCTGCCAAAAGGCACTGGATATAGAATTGGCAAACAACAATTGGGAAGTGCTCGCTCCGGGGCGGGAGTTTTATTGATTCGGGGGGGCGCCCTTGCTCAGCTGACGTTGGGAGGGAAGGTCAAGTGGAGGGGTGTGGTCAGGTGACTCTTCATCCCCCTCCCTTTTTGCAAAGATAGAATGGATCTAGTTCATGAAAAAAGAATCAGATTCGTAAATTTCTTATTCCTTTTTTGGCTATTTCTATTCATTCATATTTGAATTTGGTTTATTCCCTGAAAAGAATTATGCAGTGAAAAATTGCAGGTGCTGAATGCTTTTCCTCTCCATTCATAGGATCAGTCAGAGTTGGATCGATAAATATGATTTTTGAACCGGTTCAAAAGCAAATCACTCATTGGGTAGGAGATAACTGCTGTGTAAATTTTTATTAATAGATTAATATATTCAAGCATTTCATTCGTGGATGTTGTATTTCTCAGTAATATTTAACAGAAGCGTTCGATAACAATTTTAATATCATTTTAGATGCTTAAATATCGATCTTTTATGTTTTTTTAAGTGTAATTAAATAACTTTGATGGTGAAATCATTTTACGTAGATCAGTGAAATATGGAGAAGATACACGAATTAAAAGTCTGTTAAGCTTTCCCGTTGTGTATACTTTAGGGATCAATTTATATTGACAAATTATATATATATATATATATAAAATATTGCTTAGAGATTGATGTATTTGATTTTCTGTTTCGTATGATTTGAATTGTATGACATATTAAAAATAAATATTTCAAACCAAAACAAGTAATTTAAATTCATTGGAGATAAATTCTTGGTATTTGGTTCTGATTTTGATATATATAATGAATTTTGTAATGCAGTTGTAATGTAATGTAAAGCTAGCAATTCTTTTATTCACTAATGGAAATGTTCGTTTTATTTTTCTCATACATTCATTATTGCGATTCTAATTACATGAAATTTTAGTAGTTATGTTTCCTTTAACATTATTAATAGTTTTGTTTTTCAAATTAAATTGAGAAATATAAATTTTAAAATATCTATAAAAATGATTGCTTCTGTTTCATCTTAGTACCGCTTAAAATGTTCAATATATAAATAATAATCTCATAGCGTGCATACGTGCTATTTCATTTACAGCATGAATTCCGAAAAGAAAATTATTTAATATGTATTTTTTAAAACAATTAAATTTTCAGTTATGCACATTGCACCATTAAATATTTGTGTATTTGAATAAAATTTATATTAAAGTAAACATTTAAAAGAGTGCTTTAACGTAATAAAAATAAAATAATTTGAAATGAACAATTTTTATCATTATCTGTATATATTAATTATGTATTTATTGGCGAAATGACAAGGTAATAACGACACATATGAAATGGTATTAATTGGCAAATGAATGATGTAGAAAACTATAGAATGTTGGTGGAAAAAAAGTAGAATTTTCTATTTCATTTAATTTTTATCAGTTATTTGCCAATTGTTCTTGAGTTTATAATCTTATAATCTTTATTCTTTATAATTTTTATTCCATAATATATGTTTGCTTTTAATATACACTAACTTTGTTAAAAAAATTTCAGTCGCCCCTAAATTGATCATTACTACAACTAATTCTTAAATATTTGCCATATGGCTTCAAAGAATAGAGTTTCAATATCTTTCACTGCATGTTATTATTAGTAGTTTCATCATTAAATCCTTTTCCAAAAGTACTTTAAAAAATAAATTGCTAATAGATATTTAATCCTTAGTGCTCCGAAAAAATAATTCGATGGATAAATATTTGCCGAATAAGAGGACTTGTTTATTGCTCCGAAAAAATAATGTATCTGATTTTTTTAAGTTGAATTTTCCCGGAAAGATAATCTACATATTTTCACAGCTCTCAAGTATTTTTACCAGTTAAAATTTAAGAAAATGATTAAATAAAACGACAAAATGATGCACTTCCTTGAATGGTGCTTGAGAGGAGACATCTCAGTGCTAAGGGTTAAATAATTTTTTATATGCCAGGAATTAGAAAGAAATTTCCAAATATGGTTTATGGTTCAAACAAATTTAATTTTAAGTTTATATTGAAACTATTTAAGCTAACTTTGAAATTTTATCCCCATGTCCGTAAAAGCTAATTGCTATTTTATTCACAACAACAACCTTTAAATATCCGATTTAAGTAATCGACATTTGGCTTCTTTTTTGGTCAAAATCTATTAGAATAAGATATTTTAGAACATTGCTACGCTTTCTTCTCTAAATAGTTCTGCATACATAATATCCAGAATATATAAAATTCGGTAAGTATCATAAAATATGTTGTACTAATTGTTAAATATCAATAATGAGCTAATGGTATCAAATCAGTTTTGTAAAATCTACTGAAAATGTCAAATTCTAATTTCGTTTTACTGTCTACTCTTCCGATTTGTTAGCTGCTTTAAACAGCAGTAACTCGTTCAAAGCGAAAGCACCGAAACATTTTCATATATCACTAAAAAAAGTAATTATTACGTAAATATTCAAGCTTGCGCAGGCAAAAACTTCGAATTTGGTATTTTCAAAGTAACGTCTAATCTTTAAAATAAATAATTGATACCTTCAAATAAAGTATTGAAATTTTAGAAACTCTTATTAAAAAAAATTTAAACCGGAAGTCTAATGTCAGAACAAAAGTTTTATGAAGACAAAATATGCTAACAGAGCTCGTTCAAACACTTGGTTTCTCGCATTCAGGGTTCATGAGTTCAGATAACTTCAAATTTGACTGTATTAGCAAAAACGAAAAGATTACTTCGAAACTCAAGTCTCAAGAAAATTTGAAAAAATAAACATATTTTGCATATAGAGGGGCATAGTATACCTTTTTATCGTTAGTTTTTATATCCATTCTACAATCTGTATTTTTTCCCCTTCATGAACCCTAATTCACCAAGCAAGTTTTAAAAAAAAATCCCTAGGACCCTGTAAAACTCCTTTATTTAGCTGTTTAACAAAGCAAGATTCTTACTCTGTACAAATTTTTGTTTCTTTTGTGTCGAAAAGCCCTGCTTTTCTCAGGTGCGATAAGGGACGTCGCTTGCAATCTTCCTTGCTTGTGCTGCGCAAGAAATACGCTCTAGACGTTTGCTTTCCGACGGAAATTAGATTTTGCAACTTCTCAAAGGACTCGATTTCAATCTGCTGCAGTCGTTCCAAAGAGATTCGATTAGTCGAAGATTTGTTGTAAGACTTGGTAAAATCTAGCGAAAAGGTTACTTTTCACTGTAATTTTATAGTCCCTCTTTCTCCTTTCAGTGGCAATGAAAAGGAATATAACTGTGAGGTGACAAACATAGTATAACTGCTTTTACATAGAAGAGTGTTAAGCATACATGACCTATTTTTGTAACGACATGCATTCATTATGTGTATCTTCTGATACAAAACAGCACTAAAAATAACAATTTTTATTTTAATAGTATGTTATTTAATTTTTCCTACTGATTTTCCTTTAATATTCAACTGTAAATGCTTAATAACATATAATGCGATGGCAAATAAAGAATTAATCATTTGAGGAAAATAATGTTAAAATTCTACAGGAAATAAATGTTAAATTCTGATATTTATTTCTTGTAGATTCATTCAAAAAATTCTTTCAGACATTTAAACCATAAATATAATTGATTCCCAAACATATACAGTTTAAACTGTAAAAAAAATATTTCAAGTAAATTGCATATTTTTTGCTATTAATGTTAGAAAATATAATGACAAAAAAATGCGCTAGGTAATCTGTTTAAGGTAAGGAATGACAAAATAGTATCAAAAGGTAAATTTGTTTGTTTTCATTAAGGGACTAAGAATTAATTTCCAAACAAAGAACTGAAAAAATATATAAAAATAAGAATCTAAATTCTTATTTATATGCGGAAATTAGAGTCAAAAATTATGTTCAAGAAATTGATTGTAAAATACGTTATACAGGTCTGTCGATGTTTTAAGTATCTTTGACATTAAAGACTATCTCGAAAGATATTTTATTTAATAAAATAGAAATACTAGATAGAAAATAATTTTCAAATAAACAATTCTTAGTCAAATTGAATTAATCTGCTTAATATTTCATTAATTTGTCGTTTAATGACAACAAAAAATAATTACCTTTCCTTGTATTAAAAGGGTGATTAAATTTTGTGTGTCAAATTAAAAAATCTAAATATTGGGTTGTTCGGAAAGTCATTTCGTATTTTTTTGTCAAAATGAAAAGAAATTTTCGTTTAATGAATAAATTATTTATTAAATTATAAAATTGCCATTCTGGTCTAATACCTTTTGCCATATTTTTGGTAGTAACATGATTACACGCTCATAAAAGTTTTGGTCTTTGCTGTAAAAAAAACTGATCGAGGTGGTTTTTGGTATCCTCATTTGAAGAAAAAATTTTGCAAATCAGTTCTGGTACTGATGTACTGTTAACACATCTTCTCCACACATATTGGCTAATTTATTTCTGGCTTGAACAGCATTTTTACCTTTTATAGCAAAAAAGAAAAAAATGACGAAAATGCTGTTTATTGCTCTCCATATTTAAAAGGGCACCATCCAAAAACTACTACGAAGAATCAGCTGCATTTTTTCACACTCAAGCCTTGCTATATCAGCTCTTAAAACCTAAAAGGATTTTGAGGTTTAAGTATGAAATTGGGTGCGAAAAATGCAATTAAATCCTTTGTCAGGAAAAAACGAAATTACTTTCCGAACGACCCAATAGAAAACTATAGAATGTTGGTGGAAAAAAGTAGAATTTTCTATTTCATTTAATTTTTATCAGTTATTTGCCAATTGTTCTTGAGTTTATAATCTTATAATCTTTATTCTTTATAATTTTTATTCCATAATATATGTTTGCTTTTAATATACACTAACTTTGTTAAAAAAATTTCAGTCGCCCCTAAATTGATCATTACTACAACTAATTCTTAAATATTTTCCATATGGCTTCAAAGAATAGAGTTTCAATATATTTCACTGCATGTTATTATTAGTAGTTTCATCATTAAATCCTTTTCTAAAAGTACTTTAAAAAATAAATTGCTAATAGATATTTAATCCTTAATGCTCCGAAAAAATAATTCGATGGATACATATTTGCCGAATAAGAGGACTTGTTTATTGCTCCGAAAAAATAATGTATATGATTTTTTTATGTAGAATTTTCCCGGAAAGATAATCTACATATTTTCACCACTCTTAAATATTTTTACCAGTTAAAATTTAAGAAAATGATTAAATAAAACGACAAAATGATGCACTTCCTTGAATGGTGCCTGAGAGGAGACATCTCAGTGTTAATGGTTAAATAATTTTTAATATGCTAATTGTAGAAAGGAATTTCCAAATATGGTTTATGGTTCAAACCAATTTAATTTAAAGTTTATATTGAAACTATTTAAGCTAACTTTGAAATACTATCCCCATGTCCGTAAAAACTAATTTGCTATTTTATTCACAACAACAACCTTTAAATATCCGATTTAAGTAATCGACATTTGGTTTCTTTTTTGGTCAAAATCTATTAGAATAAGATATTTTAGAACATTGCTACGCTTTCTTCTCTAAATAGTTCTGCATACATAATATCCTGAATATATAAAATTCAGTATGTATCATAAAATATGTTGTACTAATTGTTAAATATCAATAATGAGCTAATGGTATCAAATCAGTTTAGTAAATTCTACTGAAAATGTCAAATTCTAATTTCGTTTTACTGTCTACTCTTTCGATCTGTTTGCTGCTTTAAACAGCAGTAACTCGTTCAAAGTGAAAGCACCGAAATAGTTTCATATATCACTAAAAAAAGTAATTATTACGTAAATATTCAAGCTTGCGCAAGCAAAAACTTCGAATTTGGTATTTTCAAAGTAACGTCTAATCTTTATAATAAAGAATTGATACCTTCAAATAAAGTATTGAAATTTTAGAAACTCTTATTAAAAAAATTTAAACCGGAAGTCTAATGTCAGAACAAAAGTTTTATGAAGACAAAATATACTAACAGAGCTCGTTCAAACACTTGGTTTTTCGCATTCAGGGTTCATGAGTTCAGATAAATTTGACTGTATTAGCAAAAACGAAAAGATGACTTCGAAACTATTTTCCGCAAGTCTCAAGAAAATTTGAAAAAGTAAACATATTTTGCATATAAAGAGGCATAGTATACCTTTTTATCGTTAGTTTTTATATCCATTCTACAATGTGTATTTTTCCTTTCATGAACCCTAATTCACCAAGCAAGTTTTTTTTTTTTTAAATCACTAGGACCCTGTAAAACTCCTTTATTTAGCTGTTTAACAAAGCAGGATTCTTACTCTGTACAAATTTTTATTTTTTTTGTGTCGAAAAGCCCTGCTTTTCTCAGTTGCGATAAAGGACGTCGCTTGCAATCTTCCTTGCTTGTGCTGCGCAAGAAATACGCTCTAGACGTTTGCTTTCCGACGGAAATTAGATTTTGCAACTTCTCAAAGGACTCGATTTCAATCTGCTGCCGTCGTTTCAAAGAGATTCGATTAGTCGAAGATTTGGTGTAGGACTTGGCAAAATCTAGCTAAAAGGTTACTTTTCGCTGCAATTTTATAGTCCCTCTTTCTCCTTTGAGTGGCAATGAAAAGGAATATAACTGTGAGGCGACAAACATAGTATAACTGCTTTTACATAAAAGAGTGTTAAGCATACATGACCTATTTTTGTAACGACATGCATTCATTATGTGTATCTTCTGATACAAAACAACACTAAAAATAACGATTTTTATTTTAATAGTATGATAGTTATTTAATTTTTCCTATTGATTTTCCTTTAATATTCACCTGTAAATGCTTAATAACATAATGCGATGGCAAATAAAGAATTAATCATTTGAGGAAAATAATGTTAAAATTCTACAGGAAATAAATGTTAAAATCTGATATTTATTTCTTGTAGATTCATTCAAAAAATTCTTGTGGACATTTAAACCATAAATATAATTGATTCCCAAACATATACAGTTTAAACTATAAAAAAAATATTTCAAGTAAATTGCATATTTTTTGCTATTAATGTTAGAAAATATAATAACAAAAAAATGCGCTAGGTAATCTGTTTAAGGTAAGGAATGACAAAATAGTATCAAAAGGTAAATCTGTTTAAGTTTTCAATAAGGGACTAAGAATTAATTTCCAAACAAAGAACTGAAAAAAAATATATATAAATAAGAATCTAAATTCTTATTTATATGCATAAATTAGAATCAAAAATTATTTTCAAGAAATTGATTGTAAAATACATTAACAGTCAGTATTTTACAATAAATACACAGGTAATATACACACAATAAATACATAATTAACAGTAAAATACACAGGTCTGTCAATGTTTTAAGTATCTTTGACATTAAATACTGTCTCGAAAGATATTTTATTTACTAAAATAGAAATACTAGATGAGAAAATAATTTTCAAATAAACAATTCTTAGTCAAATTGAATTAATCTGCTTAATATTTCATTAATCTGTCGTTTAATGACAACAAAAAATAATTACCTTTCCTTGTATTAAAAGGTTGATTAAATTTTGTGTGTCAAATTAAAAAATCTAAATATAAGAGAAGCAAAAACAAAACTACAAACTTCATGATGTTAAAGCCTATTTTTTATTTGAAACCATTGCCAAATTGTCTAAACAACTAACATAGGGGGGAAATGATAAATAAGACTATTTTTTTTTTTGTCTTTGCTACTTTTTATCATCATTAAAGGGCGTGTAAAAGGGCGTTTACAGGACTTATGAAAACTCATTTGCCTAAGTGGATTAGCTAAGTGGAAGGCTTAATTTAGCCCATCACTTACACAACTTGTCAACTTCGCTTAGAAAGAGATGTCATCTCAACCCTCACATAAATGAGGGGAGAGTAAGCTGCCTGCTTCTGCTTCTTATCATGCGTTCATAGAAATTATATTTAGGTGTTTCTTCTGGGGACAGAATTGCTAAAGAAAAAATAAATAGAAATTTACGAAACTTTCAAAAACATGCCGCTTTTAAAAATGTAATGAGGTGTTTTCAGTCTTCCACGCTCTTTCTTCTCAAATTCCAGCTGCTCGAAATATCAATCCCAATCCTTTCGCGAAAGGTACCCTAAAATATCCGTCTGCGACTTTCTTCTAAGTTGTGCAATAATTGCAACATATGATGCGCTTTCCATTGTTGCAGTCTGTTGATATAAGGGAACAGAGTGTGCAAAGCAAGTAGTAAATCCTTTAAACAGCTAATTTGATAATGAAAACATTGAAAATTAAATAAATCCTCAAATTGTAATATTTATTGATATGTTGTATAAGAAAAACTAAGATTTGTATTAATATATCCAGTTGCACAGAGCTGAACTATTTCATTTTTTCAAAAATGTCTAATATATTAATATACCATAGGAATAGGATAACGTCCTGGGCTGTACCAGTATTGTACATTCCATTATTGGTACATTCTGACTAATGCAGAATTTGACAGTTATTTTGCAGTGTTTTAAATAAAGCTCCAGAAAACAGGAAGATGAGCATTTTGGAGAGCTCATATTTTGCATTTATGAAGTAACATGTTTAAAAACATATTATTTAAAATTGAGACGACGAAAATAATATATCAACAATTAGAAAGATTTAAAGAAAATTTTGAAGACGTATACCACTGAAAGCCATCGGATTAGAATTGAATAAAGTAGAAGTCCCTAAAACTATCCCTCTGAAATACTTCCTGCGGAAAATGTCGTGCATTTGGTTGTTATTAATGATGTTATTCTCTAAATTACTAGTTATTACAAATAGTGCAATGGTGTACACATTTGATGCATCAGAAGTTTTTTTTTTAAACTTTAGTGAGAATGATCACCAAATGTTAGTTTAGTTCAACATTGCAAAACATCAGAGTTAAATAACAGTTCTTTCAAGAATTTTTAAAAACTGAGTGTCTAGATAAGATTTTTTAAAATTATTTTTAGAATAGAAAATTATTATTTAAAAATTCACAAATATTACTAAAGAAATTTTTTCTGCATCACATCATTAAAATAAAGATGTAATGCAGAAAAGAAGTAAGACAAAATTTATTATGAAAATGGATGATCGAATGTAAAACGAAATACTTTTTTAGTTTAACATATCAAATTTAGAAAAATATCTTTTTTTGTTTTTGTTATTATTACTATTATTTGTAGATATAATTACTAGTTGTAAGCCTTTTGTAAAAAAAGAAGAAAAAGATAGCAGAAAAATATATAGTATTATAGTGAAAAAATTATTAATTATATAATTTTTTCAAATCAGGGCTTCTATTTTTCATCAAAAATCAAATGTTCAAATTTTATTTGTAAATCTTCTAAAATCTTCAAATAAAATATTTCGGGAAATAAAACATATTTTTAGTCCAACAACTGTAAGGAAACCTTTTTATTCGAAAACAATTTACAAAAGCAAATTGTACAAAAGAAAAGCGGAGCTTTACTTAATGAGTGCTGTTTTCAACTTCTTTTGTGAAAATAGAAAAAGGAAGAAGTCAAATAATTGGAAGGATGGTGTCTGCAGGCAAACTATAATGAATAAGCCTTCAACCGGAATGGGGATTCAATGCGGAAATTAAAAACATGGTCTCTCATTATTTTTCCTTTTTCTTTTGCCAAAGAAGCATGTTTTTGTTTGCTAAACTACTACAAATTATTTCTTTTATTTTCATCTTCTGTCATCTGCATGGGACTCTAATTAAGAGCTATTATGTTAAATTTAAATCTCTCAGAAAAATAAGTAGTTCTGCTTTCCTTTTAAATTAGAATTGTTTTTAATATAACATATCTTCGTACAACATATTTCTGTATTTTAATCATCTTAAAAATTCCTCTTTTCAATATTAGAAATTCGTAAATAGATGCAACTATTTAAAATGTCATTTACTTTATCATAAATTTGATTTAATTTCTATAAGAACGTCTATTTTTATATAAGAATTGTCTCTTTTAAAGAGAGTGTCTATTTTTTTATAGAAAAAAAAAACTTTCTTTCTGCTCTACAAAATTAAATAATTTTGACGAGCTTTTCGATAATGTTTTCCTTGTTTGAATATTTTTATCTAATTTCAGGCATTTATATTTTGATTGTTTTTATTCATGTGTGAAAAAAAATCTTATAACTTTTAACATTCTCCATCTAAAGGACCTTTCCTCATATTACTTTAAAGTTTAGCATTAGAGGTCTCAGTTTAATAACACGCTTTTTAAATGCGCAAATCTTGCTATGCAATTTGTATTTTTATTTTTAATCTACTCTATATTTTATTGATGATCTAACTTGGAAATAATACAAACTTTCTAAAAAGATCTCTGCTTTTTAATACTATTACAGAAATATAAATATCATTTAAACTTTTTCATAATGTAGAACTTCTGGGATTTGAATCGAATAATTGAATAGAGTATTAAATCGTTGCCAGTTTTGACCCTACTCGCAATCAAACCCAATTCTACCAGTTTGACCTGTACGTTTTTTAGTGATTTAAAAAATTACTGATTTTTATCACAGCTAATTCCTTTTCCTTTTTGCGGTTATTTCCAGAATTAAAATCTTTTTGAAATGAGTTATTTTTTAGCTGAAGCTTAATTTTAAAATTAGCTGTGAAGTCATTATTTTGATTCAAAATAGAATTAAATGTTTCAATAAAAGAAATACATTCCCTTGAAAACGATTGTATATAATTTAAAAACAAATTCTCTAAAACTTAAAAATGCATCCTGCAATTTTCTCCAGATTTACCCAGAGTAAAACACTGACTTGTGAAATTTCTTGCTCCTTCCTGCATGCTTAATAATGCACGTTGAATACTCTGTTCTAAGGTTATGGAACGTGTAATATGAATACGAGGCAGATCTTCTTACGAAACTACGAAGTTAGCTTCTATACAGTTGTCTTCTCAAGCTTGTTCTTTGCATCAAAATGTCTTTAATTAGTACTTTAAACTGAAACAACTATCCCTTCTATTTTCAAAGTTAAAGTCATTGGTTTAACTCGTTTCACAACATCAATTCGCCTCATAATAAATACCCTAAGCTCATAGTAAGCGTTTTTTAATTAGTTAGGAGTTCATTGATTTTGAAAATTTTTAAGATTCTTAGGATTGAGTCACTTTGAATTTCCAATTTGTCTTATGAGTTTGTGGCTGCTTCTCGTTCATAGAGTACAACCGCTTCGAGGCCAAGATCCATGACCTGAGAGAACAGATGCTGAGCACCTCCGGCAGCCTGCGCACCTCTCAAAAGCGATCGCTCTACGTCAGGGCCCTCTTCGACTATGACCCATCCAAGGATAGTGGTCTGCCGAGCAGGGGTCTGGCCTTTCAACTGGGCGACGTGTTACACGTCATCAACGCCAGCGACGACGAGTGGTGGCAGGCCACCAAGATTCTGCCCGGGGGACAAGAGGAGGGCATCGGTATAGTGCCCTCTAAGAGAAGGTACCTGGAGATCATTTTATTGAAGATCTATTCAAATTTTCTGTTGTGTATAAAAAGGGATATTTGCAACTATTTTCCATCACAT
This sequence comes from Argiope trifasciata, assembly GCA_026543055.1. Taxonomy (NCBI): domain Eukaryota; kingdom Metazoa; phylum Arthropoda; class Arachnida; order Araneae; family Araneidae; genus Argiope; species Argiope trifasciata. The sequence continues at coordinate 326,228 of JAPMOQ010065374.1, read as the reverse complement.
TTCAATCCCATTGTTAATTGCAACAATTTTTGAAGTTTCATTCATGGTGAATTATTAAAGGTATTAATGGTAATTAAGAAAGATACCTGTTATAGATATTATAATACCCGGTGTAAGATTTTTTCTTTTATTGCATACCAATTAGTTCCTCACCCCCTCACATTTAAGGAATGTGCAAAGATAGGGTGTGAGGATCATCCAGTGATATTTTTTAAAGTTCGCAACACATTACCAATCAATAAATTTACATATTTTTCAATTACATGAATTATTCTTACGAGTGTGAAATTTTTTGAATTTTCAATATGATGATCCAATTGTTTCTTAGACCTATTTTACTATTCATATATTATATCAAGTATGCCATTTCATTTATTATTTTTTATCTCCATATATGGTGCTTCGTTAGTATCAATATTTTTCCTACATTTAAATTTTAAGAAAACAATGAGATAAATTTCTTTTCATAGATTACCCAGAAAGTTATCTCCGGCAAATTTCTGGAACGGAAGGGGAAAAGGAGTCCCTAAAACTAAAATTCATTAAAAAATTAAATAATTAAATCCATTTAAATGTAGGATTTCTAAACACCTTCTTGATTTTAAAAACGGATGTCCTTTCTAATTTTTTATCATCTTAAAATAACGAAAATATATAAAATCATCTGAAACGTTAGCGGTTTTCCTACTGTCATTTTCATCAAAGTATATTAATCATTATGTATTTCGAGAATTTTTCCCAATTAATATCTTGTTTTTCCTGTGCTTCTTATAGGGTGGAGAGAAAAGAAAAAGCGAGACTAAAATCGGTTAAATTTCAGGGAAAGAGCAGCGTAAACGACGGAAAGGTAAGTCGTCATTCAACGACACAAATATATTTTATAGAAATAATGCAAATCTAAAGAAACATTGTATCCATAAACTTGATATAGAAAGAAGTGTAATGTCTAATAATACATTGCTGGGTGAATTATGTTTATCATAACACTTAAATTAGAAATGACTCACAGTGCCAGAAAAACTACATACAGAGGCATCATTGACAATTACGAAGACATATCGAAATCTCCCTGTTTTTTAACAATGGTAATTCAATTTTTGAAATTCAGACTATCCTTATCACATAAAAATGTTTATACATATTTTAAGAATCCAAAAATATATTCGCGATATTGAAAAAGTTTCGTTTCGAATGTTTAGTTTAATTACATGCAATATTGAAAACTAAATCTGTTCGAATTCATCTTTCCTTAAAAACATTAAATGTCAAAGCCTGATACGTAAAATATTTGTTGGTAGATAGGGCAAATGCTTTTAAGTAATTAAAAGATTCTAGGAATAAAAATTATTGAGTAAAAAATTATTAGTTTTCCTTTGATTAATGACATAGCATTCCTTATATCAAAAGGCATTCAAATCATAATCAAAATTTTTTTTTTTAATTGGCAAGTATCAAATAATTTTTAACCATAATGTCTGCACTAATTGACATAATGTCTGCGTTGACTATAATGTCAGCACTAACTACATATTGTCATCTATACATCTGATTCTACAGATGTTGGCTATATTTAGTTTCTATTAAGCCGCTTATATCTAACTTCGTTGATCCATCATATTGCCATACTTCAAGGATTCATTCTGTATTTGAACTTTTCGAATAAAGATAAGCTCTATTTTAATAGCATTATTAAAAACGTAAATGTATGATTGGGGTATTTTCTAAACTTCTAGGTATTGTAACTAGGTATTTTTTATTGATCTTGTAAATTTTACAAATATTTAGTAGAATCCTTCATTAATTTTAAACAATAAATTGATAAAAAAAAATCATGATAAAACCATGAAAACGGTTTGAATGTCAGGGCAAAAATGCTATTAGAAATTGTTAGAAATTAAAATAAATGTTTTTAAAAAAAATACAAAAATTTAGAAAAATCTGCAAGATTAATAAATTAATAATATTTAAAAGGTCTTTTTTAATATTGAAGAGGTGTAAAATTTAATTTTGTGCAATAATATTTTTAGATTTTATTACTGAAAAATGGCACGATTCGGTTTATTTTTAACAAATCAAAATTTCAAAAATAATTGCTTCGAAATGTATATTTTGCTTCTCCAAAGTTTGTGAGTGCCAAATTTGGTAGTTCTGGATCAAACAGTCTGCATTCTACATCACAAACACTCTCATTCCCATACAGGTACATTCTTCTTTATTAGTAGTGGATGTTGTAATTATGTGTGTACTATCGAAATTTCAAGCTAAAATTAATCAAAATATATTAGAAAGTCCTCCATCCAGCTAAAATATAATGAACCTGTCTTTTTTTTTTTTTTCTTATTTCATTGCGCTGTTATGAGTAAAATAAAATTACTATACTAAAAGTTACTTCATAAGCACGTTAAAGAAATGATGATTGAATTTCTTATTTTCTGATCAAATAAATTTGGCATGTATTTCGGCATCAAATGACGATGTACATGTTTTGATATTTCCTTTGAGAAAAATTTATCCTATATATGGAAATGATAAATATAAAATGAAAAAGAAGAATTTTATAGAATTTAAAGGTAACCATTTAATTTGGACATTTATTTTGTTTTTAACCTATAACTGCCTACTATAGCACAAAGTAAAAATAATCTGAAACTTTGCAAGAAGTTCGCCCTAAAATTTAAGTCGAGTATTGTTGTTTTAAATGCTCTAGTCCAGTTTGAAATTGAAAATTAAAACATATGTCATTCAAAGCATTTCTCAAAAAACTATTATCAACATTCTTACAATAATTTATTGGAGAAATAAATTCAATTCAAAATGGCAAATCTCTGAAACTGGTTCATCAGTTAAGAAAGATGTAGAGTCCACAAAAATCGAAAAATACGATCCTTAGCACATAGCCAAAAATATAAAGTATCTGGGTGACAAATTGTAGAAATTGAAATTAAAAAATCATCGGTCCTAATAATGCCAATAAAACCAAATTATTGTTTAGTTAAAAGCTTCAATAACTCTATTAACCAGAGATAGTGTTTTCCCATGAATTTACGTTTTGCGCTTCGTACCTATTATGAAGAGAGTTAAACATGCATTTTCCAGGTAATACCATATTGTTTGCACTTTTTATCCAATTAGTGGAGAATTTCGATATAGATATGTAGTTTCAAAATTACTTTTACTCATCAAATTTCCTTAATTTAACTTGTTAGGATGTTGAGCTATTGTATTTACATTTATGCGATAGATTGTCACCTGTTGGTCTGATTTTGGTTCAGAATTTTATATTACTCTCCAATTTTAATGATAAATGATATGTTAATTCTTTTTTTTTTGTCTTTTTATTTGGGCTTTTATATTATCGTAGTCACATGCACGCTGGCGGAAAGACAGATAAAATTCTATAGAAAAAGTTTGACCTATATGTGACAGAATTCTATAATTTGGTTGATAAATCCATTAGCCAAATTTAATTGGTTCCTTTTATTGCTTTTAACTACCGTGTTAACCAATAGAAATACAGGCAATAAAAATATCAAAAATGCTTTTTAAAAAGTCGTGATCTATAATATAAAAATATTTATTAAAATCTTACAAACAACTTTTTTTTTGTAAATTACAAAGTTTCTGTATGTGCACTTCGTATCTAAGAAAATTATATATATATAAAATTTTCTTAACTTGATATTATTGATTATTCGTGAAATACATCCGATACATAAAACAGTGAATGAGAAATAATATTTCAAGAACCTACTTTACGTTGAACGTTAATACGGAGATCAAATTTGCGGTTTAAGAGAAAAACGATCGCTGTCCCTGAAATAACTATTTCCTGTGTTTTTTTCAGAGCACTCTGGACCGTAAAAAGAAAAACTTTTCTTTTTCTCGCAAATTTCCTTTCATGAAGAGCAAGGAAAATGCGGGCGAAGACGGCAGTGACGTCGAAAGTAAGAGATAAACCCTTTAGTATCCCCTTCTCTTTATCTTCTTTATCATTGTACCTAGTGCTGAACAGTCACTGAAACAATAGGTTGTGTTGCTCGCTTTTCTCAGTTATTTCGAGAAAGAAACTTCAATAAATTTTCTAAGTTATAATTTCAGAGTAATTACAGTTTTTTTTTTCAAACATTTTTGATACTATCACAAGCTAACTAAGATCAAAATAAATTTAATTAAAAGTTACTAATGCTAAAATGGAAACGTAATATAAATATTTCACTTATTAGTAAGAAGTCGAATTGAAATAATAAAAATGGAAATAGTGACGTCAACATTGTTAGTAAAAATACACTGGAATTTAAACTTTCTGTTACCACTACTATCTGCTATCTTATTTATCATGCCATTGAATTTAAATTGATGAATTCAAACTTTTCCTAGTTAAAATGGAAACAATTCTTTTATTGCTCTTAACTTATTGACTGCCAGTCATCTTATAATATATTTGGCATTGGCATCAGTGCTTCTCTTCCAAATCCCAAGCATCTAAACCTTGTCTTCCAAATTTTATTCCTTAATTTTAGAAATATATTAGTGAAGCATTATTTTTCAGCAACTTAAAATATCAGGTAATAACTGAGTCGTCTTTAGAAATTTAAATTATTCACTTTCTCCATTTGTATGTTTTCCCAAATACGTTTTTGTCTACAGGAGATTTTTGAAGTCTTCAATAAATTAATATACTGACTATAAGCAACACAGCAATGGACTATTAATAGTTTATTTTGCATTATCTTATATATTTTGATACAAAAATAGCAGCAACAATATTTTAACTACACTATGCCAAAAATATTAAAACCTTCGTTTTTAAATGGATTGAAACGTGACCATCAGAAGTTGAGGACCTGCATAAGGAAGGATTCTAGGTGATTATTATTCGCTTATTAAATAATTTTCTTTCTAATTGCTAAGAAACTAAATCAATTCTAGCGTATACTTTAGCTCAACTCTTCGAGTTTTAACTGTATTGGTTATAAGTCGATCAATGAAAAGTAGTCCATTACTTTAGACAGTGCAAGATAAATCTAATAATTTTCAGTCTACATTATCCAGAAATAAAAATATATGAATGTATTCTTAAGAGATTTTACCTCTCAATTCTTCACGATTTTGTTAAGAACTCTGAAATTTTTTTATCTCAACCACTTAGTAATTTTCCTTCACGTGACTGTACAGCACTCTCTTAATTTTAATGTATCTAAAAAGGATTATATTATTCACTTCCTTTTCCTTGCAATTATCCTAATGTTTAGTTTTCACATCTTCCTGAATGTTGTTTTCAAAATTTTCTAATACACAAACACATTTACCTCCATTCCCCTAACTAACTTTCATACTGAATGTTTGACATCGTGGACCATGCTTTTATGTTAGTTGCAGCACTTTTGTGTGTGATGCTTTTTACTACAGTAGTTGCTTCATTTACATTTGGCATTGTAGAAAGTGTAGAGAATGCATGTCAAAGAAAAGCATGATGACATTTTTTACAGGAATAGATAATGCACTGAAATTGAAGCTTCATCGAAAATATTTTCTAGAACTAATCTATTTATCGTGGGAAACGATTCGAATTTCGAAAAAATATCTGTTTAAATTGGCTTGCAAAATTTGTTTCAAGTTCATAGGAACAATAAAAAGTTATTATAATGTACAAAAAAGAATATTTAACAAAATTATTGCATCTGAAAAATAAGGCCAATTTCATCTGTAAAATAAGTCCTGTGATCTTTAACTTTCATTATCATGAGTAAAGTCGTTTTTATTTAGATGTCAAATATTAAATGTCATCAGACAATATTCTATCTATATAAGAATGTTTCTACAAAACAACAAATTTTTCAGCTCACATCAGAAAAAGGTATTTCTCTATATCTTCAGTAATTTTTTTTAATTTTTAGTTTAACTATGAACTATGGATTACATTTGCTGCTCATTCAATATAAATATTTATAGACTTATTTCTGTTCTTAATTCTATTATGGTGTGATTTTTTTATGAATCCAATAACCTCTGGCCTGTTGTCTTTCATGTGGTGTCCTTGCAGGAGACGGATCGCCAACCAAAGGTTAGTTGAATTGCCAAACCGACACAGGTTCTTTTTCTCCTTTTCTTATCCAACTCTGAAATGTGTTAACACATTGATGACGGCATTCTATGAATATGTTTAGACTTAATAATTGTAATATTATTTAAGAATACGAATTCTAGTCAAACCCAAGAAAAGTATTTATTAAACACGTGGATGTTTCAAAGAGTTTCCATCCTGTTGCTAAAATAGTTATTGCATTGTTAATTAACACGATTACCTTGTTTTAAAATTCATTATCCTCATTTCCAGAATGTCACCAATAAGTTTAAGTGAGCGAGTCATCAAAACATTCTGTAAATCTTTGGATATCGAAAACGGTGAGAAAAATGTGTACCTCCATTTTTCGTGCCTCGTTATTTTCGATGAAATTAAGAAATTCATGCGAGATAAAATAAGATATTGGGAATAGTGTGGTTATGAAAGTTATACAATGATAAAGATACTGAAAAACTTGTAAGGAAGGAATTATTGCTATATTATCTTGAGAATCTAATTCTTTATTAATCCAGTTGCTTTTAATAAGCTTTCTTCCTCACATATCATACAATTCGTTTTAAAATTAAGATCTTTAGAAACAAATTTGCTATGACTGTCCATGAATGTTGAACTATGCATGGAACATTATCCTTATTACATTTTTATTAAAATCATCACCTCCAACTCATTGTTCACATTATTTCAAAATTGCATAAATAAATTTGATGTTTTTGAACTTATTTTGTTATTTGAGCATAATTTTGCTTCTTTCTGTCCAAAATATAAATGCGGATCAACTCGTACATGTAATTCCAAAAACCTTTCTGCAATAACAAGGACGTTAAATTCATTAACTGGCAATCAATCGTCAATAAACACTACTCTACCTTTTAATACCACATTAATTCTGGAACTTTTTGGTACATCTGCGTGTATAAATAATAAATGAAGTTATCTGGTCCCCATTTTTTTATTTGGTTTAAAGATAACTTAGTTCTTTTTATTATACATATAATAAATTTATCTGCTTAATGAATAATAATTGACGAAGCAAATAATAATAAATTGATGACATTATTTGTATAGATATTTAAAGCATCTGTTTTTATTACTGCAATTTTACAGAGATTATATTTTACTTCTTTCATTTGGAACAATCGCTAATGTACAAAAAGGAAAATTCAAAATTTGTTTTCTTTCTACATAACTAATATTTCCGCTATTGGATAAAAGTTTTTCAAAACATGACTAATTATACAAAAACTTTAAAGAATATATGCAAAAAAATTATCCATATTTCTATAAAAGATGCTGTTTTAAGTATTATAGCTTATATATGATAATAAAATCTTGACAAGTGAATAAGTTTCAACTATTATACTAGAATATAATGCAAAATATCACCGATTCGAAACTATTTCTTGTATGTGTTACCATCAACGAATGAAGTTCAGGTATACCCTACATAAACTTTAATGCGGGTTTTTTTTTTACAATAAAATTAGTTTCTCTTGACTATATATAAATTATTAAGTATTTGATACAGTGTCACTTTTTCTGAGCTTTACTAAAAATACATTTTTGAGTATAAGAAATACGTAGTAAGTTATGGTTTTTTTCTACATTAAGAGACCTATTCTACTAACTTTGGTTCTAAAAGCTAGATTGGAATACTTTTTGAATTACATTTTACTGTCATGTTTCTACAAATATCAAATTATTTAGCCCCCACCAAGAACATTTCTCAATATTTCTCAAACATATCATCATATGCTTAACATATTTTAGAATATATTTTTGAAAAAGATATTTTACAACTTACTTTGGAATTTCAAAAACATTGCCTGAATTTCATTCAGTGGCATTGATATACAGAGCATCCATACTTATCTTGACCCAAGTACTTTCTAAACCCTTATAAATTGACTAGTAATTCTTATTGGAAAAAGGTTTTAAATCATAAGATGTTTTATATTATTCCTGACAATAAATATATTTGTCAATAAAATGCTTAATATTAATTTTTAAGCAAATCCCGATCCTATCAATTATAGTTAGAAAAATATTTTTGACATTGTAACAATTTTTTAAAAGAATCCATTCTCCATCGACTAAAATTGTTGACTTGCGAATGTTGGAAGTCATTTTAGAAGAAGTTTACAGATAAATTTGTATTTTATATTAAGAGATCTTTTGTGAATTGAAGTAATATAACATTGACTAATTTTAAAAGTTTTTCTTAAAATAAATTTGATTATGACCCCATATAAATAGAACATCTATAACTTGGTCAAATTTATTCATAAAACAAATGGACTTTTCTTTATCTTAAGTTTTTACTGATCAATATTTTTATTAACGTAATTGGTAAGACCTGGGGTTTGTATTTAAAAAATTAGAATTCGCACTTTTTTAAAATACGTTTATTAACTCAAATAACATAAAATACAATTCTTTCTACTCTTGAGAGCATTTTTTCTAACTAAAATTGCATGTCTGTCTTTGGTAGTTTAAAAATTTCAACGCTACCGACGAGATATCTTGCCCTTTAGATATTTCCAATTACAGGTTTTTGTAGGCTAAAATTTGTCTCTTATCTCAGTTTAGATATTTTAACCTTCTAATGCATGTCCGAAGAATGCATTTATTTTTGTATAAAAATTGTCAACAGCTGGAAAAATTATTCGAATTTATATCTCGTCGGTAGCTTTGAAAGAGTTAAATACTAGCTCTTGGGTCATGATAAAAGCGGACATTCTGTATATTATTCAGTTATAATTGTAACAAAGACGTTTTCTTATTTCTAATTATATTATAAAACTACATTTATCGCCTTTTATTATGTGATAGGATATCATAACTCTTCAGTAAATTTTAACTAATCAATATAAAAAATGTGTGAATTTCAGTCAATATAAAACATGCGTAATAGAAGTGAGACTTTTCGTCTCCCGTCACCAATGTGTTAAGCATGGTGCAGAGGAAACTTATCCCAAATGGTTTTTCGCATCGAATATTAATCATCTGAGCTCTGCCCACCGATTCGTGCCTCACAAAACTGAATTCATTCTTCATAGTTTTCTGAATGCAGTTTGAACGATGAGTAATGTAAAGCAATTGCCCAATCGGTTGTGAAGTCTTCAGAAGAGTATTTATTGCTTCAGTTAATGACCATTTATTTATCTGAAAGCTGAAAAATGGTAATTAGTAGTTGAGCATGTTATCCAAAGTTATTTACGAACTTTTTATCAATAATCGTACTCTCATTTTTTTAATACAAGTACTAATTAAGCGTTATACTAGATATGTTTTATAAAAAAATTTTCATGTGTAATTGTTTATGTTAGAATATCGGAACGGGTAATTTCAGGATAGTAGAATGAATATATTGCATTGGTCTTTTTGGCTGATATCATCCAGGTCTTTATTATTCTAGAAAAGGGATAAAAGAAAACAATTAGAACTATTAGATGCGAAAACAGTATTCTTAATAATTATATGAGCAGTATATAGAAAAAGAATCATGATATTTGCAAGACAGGTTCAGTATAAGGGTACACGGTGTCTCTCGGAATAAAAAAATGTATGCAACTTTTCACGAGTATTGCCAAATAAAAAGACTCCTTATTTAGAAATTTATTATGATTATTTTAATTTATGAAATTATTTGCTTAAAAGAAGATACAATTTTGAGTAATATTAATTCATATGCATTTTAAACATTACTAATTCATTAAAATATTTATAAATGCATTTAAATTTATTGATAGAAATGTGTTGCAAATCAGTATTTGTTATGGAAAATGAAAGCTCAGTGAATAAATTATCATCTTTGTTTGGTTTTTGTGGGCAAGTACTTATTGTTGTGTCACTCAATTATATAGTCAACTATTGGCAAAACTGGTTCTGATAATAAGGTGTTTAGAGCAAGATATAAATAGTTTTGGTTCTATTTTCAATTTTTACCCACTCTTCAAAAGACAGTGGACGGACAGTAAGGAGTGCTAGAGTTACTTTTTAGTGGATAAATAATTTTTCTTTAAACATATACACCTAAATTTTAAATATCGTCTCCAAGATTGTGCTATGCTTATTCATGATAAATTTAGATTCGGAAATGCGAGTATCAAAAATATAATTCAAATATTCAAATGCTTTTAGTAATTTCCGAATCAAAAAGTATTGTGATTTTGTCTGTGGATGATAAGATATGAACATGATATGGACGGATTATAATCTTAATTTTTAAGGATAATTTATAATCTTAATAAGGATATATTATTATCTTAATTTTTAGAATATTTAATGAATGAAATAAATTTGCGACTATACTCTGGGTGCCTCATTAACATTTTAGTAAAAGAGCAACTGGAAAACAAAAATTGGTTTCGAAACTATTGCTTTTATTTCATTCTGATTCTAAAAAATAAGACATCAAATTTAGAGATAAATTTTTAACAGCTTATTTCGTTTGGAAATGCCATGCCGGAATGTAAAATACTTCTTCATAGAAGATACAGTTTTGATTTCAGGATAATCAAAAAATTTTGATTAAAAAAACTATGCTTCAGCTGAATTTTTTTTTATTTTGCTCCTTATTTATATTATGCTTTTTTGCCATTATTCTTTGATATGTTTTTTATTTGTGTCGCTTTTTTTTTATTCTGAATACATTTTCTTCCTATTCAGCTACTTATGCTACACATGTACTCTTCTTAGGTAAAGAATTTTTTTTCGCTTAATTGCTAATTATACCCCTTAGCTTAGAATGAAAGATAATAGAATGAATAAAAGCATGTTTTTATTCTCTTGAAGAAAAATAAAACAATCACTTCGAATTAACAATTTGTAGCAAGTTTAACATTTATTAAATATGCGATCAGGGGTGGTATTCGTCTGGATGGAATGTGCTCGGTTTAACTGGGATTTCAGTTACCTAACTAAAAGCCTAAATAAGAGCATTCTTTTAAAGTTAAAAAATACTTTCCACGTGACTGAGGGGGTTTCGTCTATAGCAGCACTGAATATAATATTTACTTTGACTGAAAAAAAAATCTTATATCCATGCGGCATTGTATTAGACGGATTTATATGAAATCTGACCAGGAGTTCAAATTTCTTTCCCTTTAATCTCAGCTGTGCTCCTTTATGAGTAAAATGATTCAGATAAGAATATTTAAATAACAAAATTTTACTTGATTTAACAAACGGCTGTTTAACTTCATTCTTAGTACCTTCTTATCAAATGCTGTTTTACTACACAATGGGCAAAGCATTATATGATACTTATAAATGAATATCTCGACTTTGCGAATAATAAATAGTTTGAAAGAAAACTAAATAAGGAAAAACCTTGTTTTTCATCAAAGATTACAAATAATAGTTGAAAATGTAAATGTGTCATTACAATAAGTGTTAATATAAGTACCTCCAAAAATATAACTTATATCAAGGCAATATGACAATTCTTCCTATATTTTTTCGACATTTCTGAAGTAATACTTAGAATCCTGCTGATATTCATGTCTTAAAATTTGTCATCATCAGTTGCTAGTAGGGGACCAAACACCTGCTCACTGATGTAGCCACGGAACAAGAAAATCAAGCATCACGCAAATTTTCAACCTTTGAAAATTTCACACCAATCATGAAGAAAAAATTTAAGTGAATTATCGTACTAGTTTGATAGCCTTCATATTTTTGTAAAACCTCGCATTAAACACTTATGGCTGCGTTGAAGTTAAAATTTTAGTTAATTTTTTTATAACCGATGGCTTTTATAATGAGGCTGTACTTTTTTCTTTTAACAGACCAGCAAAGTTGGTATATTCATTTATAAATATCCTGTATAATCAGAATAATATTACTTTTAAACATTCTTTTTTCATAATTTTAATTAATGCACCATTACAACAGCATTGAACATTATGCCGTTGAAAATTAAATCAGAAAGTAAATACTAGTTCAAGACAGTCTGGCAAACAAAATATTTTAATGAAGTTAATTGGCCAATAGGATGTCTTTATGACGTCACGTGAATGAGTAGAGGCATTGTTCTCCTGACCAATGCCACCCTATTTTTTCAAATTGCCAAGTAACAGAATCGTGCTTCTGTTTTCTTATAGTGTTGTATCCACCCTTAAACGTCTACTTTAATGCATAAATCACAGTGTAGAAGGCCCTCTTCCTCTTCTTCTTCTTCTACTCTTTTCTATCTTCCTGTGTAGCATTAAAGAAAAAGATAAGTTTCTACTTTATTTTACAGCTATATTCTACTTCTCATTTTTTAGTTTCTTCCTCATTTTCTGATCTCCAGTTTATGAAACTGTAAAAAAAAAAGTGTAAACTACTGAAATATTATAATAAACCATATTTTCTCACTTGAGTTTGTCGTCTCCCTTTTCTTTCTCTAACTTTTAGTTTGTATGTCGATTCTTTTTCTGTTCTCTGATCTCAGTTTTTTTTTGTTTTGTTTTTTGTGTGTGTTTAATTTCAGGATGAAAACATGAAGCAAAATTAATGCGTAGAATTTTGAATTAAAAAGATTAGCTTAAAAAATAATAAAAATCTAAGTACCAAGAATAAGATTTTTGATAGTATTTAATTTAGAAAAGGTGGTATAAATATCAAGTAATAATAAAATAATAAATAAATCTAAAATCAAACGGAATGAAAATTGGAAACGTAATTTAATCGTCAACTCTTCCCTCTGTTCTTAATATACATGACAGTTGCTAGAAATTTTGAAAATAAAGTTTTGAAGATTCTGAGAAAAAGAATATCACTTTAATGAAAAGATATTAAAATATCAATTTTCTGTTACGTTCTCTTTTTTTAATTGATAAGGGAATATTTTTGGATAAAAAAATGTTACAATTAATTATTTAAACTCTAACTGAGGAAAAATTATCAAGAAAATCGACAGAGCTTTTACACATTTGCATAATTGAAATTGTTTGGTTATGTGTGCATATAAAATATATGAAATTGATTTTTATTCTTGGTTTCCTGCTAATTATCAAGCAGTTAAATACTACATTATGATTTTAAAGAAATTAAATACTCATTCAACATTTTTAATTTTCAAATGCAAAAATATTCAATGAGGCATAATGGATTCTATTACCAAAAAATGAAAGCAATGATATATAACTATATTTTTTAAAATCCAGTGAAAAAAATAATAAATGGTGTAAATAAATCTTGTTCTAAAACTGTCAGAATAAATTACTCCTTTAAAACCTTTATTTTAGAGTTACGAAACATGTTTTTATCTGTAACAACAATACGCTGTTAATTAAAACTTTACAATGTCGAAGTCAATTAATTTTATTCAAATTATAAACCAAAGCAAATCAATCCGAGTGAAAAAATTTAAAATTGAGTGAATGGGAAATTTTGTTTAAAAAAATACAGATTAACTGAAAAATATCATTCTAAAGCATCAAAGTAATTAAATTTAATCTGTTACTAGTATTAAAGAAATTCAGAAAATTTATAATATATTTCTTTCGATATATATTTCAAAAAATGAAATAATTCAAATATATCTTATTTTTGATTTTAAAAAATATTATGCTAAAGCTTCAAAAACTTTCTTTCCATTTCAATGTAACGCTAACTTTTTTTTTTTGAAAATAATAATCTACCAAATTTATTTTGGGTACTTTCACAACTCGATAAATACTTACGTATTCAATTCTTTTTCAAATTCATTATAGTTAATCTCTTAATATGAACTTGTTTAAGGCAACATCTGAGTAAAATAATTTTTTCAGAAAATCCTTATTATGATTATATTTTTCAAATGTTTCAGGACTTGGATTGTTGGGCATATTTTTTTACACATTCTCTTAGAACTCTATAGTAAAATCGATTGTCAAATTTTAAGTTAGTCTTTTCATATTCCTTTATCATTTCATTGGTAAAATTGAAATTTTTATTTCCTATTTTATTTAACGAAATTGAAAAACCAATTTTAAATATTTTTTTAATTTAATCGAAAATATTATAGTTCCATTTAGAATTGCTTTTTAGAAATCATATTATAAAGATACAGAATGCTTATTCTTTTTATTTTTTATTATCTTTTTACAACTCTTTTTCATCTTTATTAATATTGCTCAACAAACGAAATTTTCTTTAAGATTATCATCAGATCATTTGATTTGGCCAAACTTTATAAGTATTATCCATTTTTCCAATTATTTTTAAATTATTTAAAATTTACTTGCAAAATTTTTTTTGATTTAAATGTTAAGTAAAATAGTCACATGCGTTGAATAAATCTAGTTATCTTGATGCTTTCATTTATATCGTTGTCTTAATGATACTTAAAATAACCTAATTGTAATTTTAATACATATATCATTCAAAAATATTAAAACAAGTGAAGAAAATCTGAGTATACGTAAAGATATTGAAAGAAAAAAAACGATGGATTTAAAGCTGAAAATAATAATTTTTGAAAAGCCAAAAGCAACAAAAAGAAAAATATACTTAAGAGAAATATATAATTTCTATATGAAATGCTTTATCTCTTTTTAAAAAATTATTGTTGCATATTATTAAAACTTAAAATGAGTTGCTTTTTAAAAATACAAATCGCTTATCCAATTAGGAGGGCAGTTTAATTTAGTTGCGTTCACTTTTAAAATTACTTCTGAAGTACCAGCTGCTTGTGGGCAAGAATTCACTTGTACGAAATATTGCATGTGCATGGCTGTTCGATGTGCTTTGCCGTGAGCAAAAGCTAATACTAATCATAGAGGAAAGTGTTTTCAAATAAGCCTTTTCTTTTGATTTCTGCTGTGTTTGACCTCAGTGTGATTTTGTTCTTTTTTGTTGCATGCAGAGATGAATGTGTCCAACACCAGCGATCCTGAGACCAGTAGCCTACGTAAGTAGAAACAATGTTTGTGCTTCATTTTATATTATCATTGCTTTTTATACTATTTGTTTGCGCGTAAATGACTTGATTTGACATTCCAATACTACGAAGATAAGAATTCTGCATCAAACTCATTTTTACTGTAAGAAATCGGCTAAAATCACACATTAATTATATCTGTGTCAGTTTATCAGATTCCAAAATCATAATGGAAACAAAAGAGCTTTTATTGCTTTTTGAAAGATATGGCAGCACTTATCAAATAATTCATTTTCGATGTTTATGAAAATGTAATGTTTAGCTCACAAATTAGCAAAAAGTATAGGTAGATATGTTCAGATTTTTTGAAATTCCAATGTACAAGCCTATTTTGTTCACATCAGTTATTGACCAATGCTAGTTGAGAAGCTTCGCTTTGCTGGTTGCTTTGAATTCCCAAATGCATCAATATATCAAAGCTCTATTTATTTTTAAATCCTCTGAATTAAATATGGCAAAATTTTCAGCCATAGATGAGCCAAATTTCAGACAAATTTCTGTTCATTGATTTAATTTTATCTTTAAAAAATCGTTTATAAGCCTAAATTAACCTCTCCAATCCACCTATCTCCAGAAATTGATGTACAATGGGCTTGTTTGTTTTTAGGCTCCACGACATTGCGCATTTTAAATTTTATTCATAAATACAAATTCATTTAAAATCATTTTAATATATAACAAAAAGCTATAAGTAAATCATTAGCCAAGGAAATATAAACGAAAACTTACTTCTTTTAGCGTACCTGTATAGAGCGGACCTGAATCTTAAAAGGTGAAATTTATTATATAGAATAGGATTCTTTTCCTTTTCTTCCTCCTCTTGGCAACATGCCTCTCTCAAATCCTTTGAATCTCTGTCTTATTGAAACATAGCCCATTCTATCTTAAAATAAATTTTCGGAATTCGAAACTAGAAGGAGTAAAAATTGATCCTCCAAAAGTACTTCCGCCTCTTTTTTTTTTATTGTTCTTCTTATACATATGGATATATCAAATTAAAAGTAATGCTTTGAAACAAAAGTAATGCATAAAAATAAAAACTGATATTTAAGAATAAAATCCTTTGCTACTTCTGAGGAAGTCAACATCTCTTCTTCATAGTGGAAATGCATTTTCATATTCATATGTTAATGCTGCTGATCTCGTAAACTTAGATGCACGTAACCAGGTTAGCGCATTGTGACAGTCAGTCTATTTTTTAGAAAACTTGTCCAAAAACAGAATTATTACAGAACCTGGTTTTAGTATGATGCTAAGTTGCTTTAACCATCGTTAGCACATTTATAACCAATCAGAACTCTTTCATTAAAATTGTTTATATTGCTCTACTTTTATTTCCAATACATTGTTTCCGATTGTTTTAAGAAAGATTAATTTTCAAAAAAGTGAATTTGCTGCTGCAGCTGCTTGTGTAGAATTACTCAATTGAGAGTTGCATTGTTTACTGTAAACCTCGTTAATAAACCTATAGTACCTAGTTATGTAAAATTTCAATTTTTCTTTCTTTTGTAAATATGCAAGATAGAGCACAATAAAATGACACTTGGAAGTTATAAAAATTGCTATAGTTAATCGAGCAAAACGGTTTTTTTTTTATTACTTTAAATAGATCAATATTGAAAATTGATGTAGATGGCAGAATTTAGAATCCCCACTTGTGATAATTTCTGCCTTTAATATTGAGATTTAGACAAGCTTTTTGAAGCCTATCGACAATTTACCAGCTCCGTTGAATTTTTTCTATAACCGGGGGAAAAAATTGAAAATGTCATTCAAATTTTAGGCTTAAAAGACAATTTAAACTTAATTATTTCTGTTTAGTGTTTTAAAATAGTCTCGACAAACATAAGACAACGTTTTATTTTTGAGTCAGAAAAAGATTCAAAATTTATTTGTAGTTGCATATGGTTTCAGCTTAGCTATAGTTTTCACGAATCTATGGTATCTATCTAATTAATACGTTATTTACATTTATTAAGCCAAAATATTATTATTAATACCAACTTAATTCAAGAATAATACGAAGTTTTATATCAGTTTAGTTAAATAAACGTCATATTTGTAAGCAATGATTCTATTGAGATATACATGACTAGATCTATTTAGATATACAAAAGTTTAGGTGTAATGTACTGTCAACAAATATGTGTCTAAGTATGCTTCATTCTTTGGACGATTTTGATATTATTTAAACATTATAGATTCCTCAACTTTTGTTCCTTTTCTAACAATGAATGCTTTGCGTCAATGATTTTATCTCGCTATATTACCGACTCGGTTTAAAATTTAAAACTTCAAAGTGAAAAAAAAAATTAGTGAAGAGATATCACATATGGAGTCATGATAATAAAGCTTACAGAATAAGCTCACAAAGATTTGGAAATAATTTCAAATCAAAGCTGCAAGTTTTTTTTAACTTTGTTATGCTGTTTGCAGTGACAAATTTCTGACTAAGCGGCCTACGCAACTATCTAGGATTTCTAGGCTAAAGGTAGGGCTGAAGCAGGCTAATTTTTAAAATATGTTTTTTGTCTTTGCTGTAGTCAATTGTGAAAAAATAAGTTTTATGAAAAAATGTAATGAATTTATCCTTCGATTAGCATTTTCGATTGGGCATTTTGTTGTTGTTGTTGTTACTTATGGCACTTTACAAGCCCGCTGACAGAACGCTGTCATCGATTAAAGCCTAAATTAGTGTCTCTTGTTAGTTCAGTAGCGCCAACTAGGGCCAAGAATAAAACTTGACAACTTCATGCTTCACCTTCGTTTGTACAATCCCATTTACAGGGGGGAGGAGCAACACAACTCATAGAGAGAATACAGAAAACATACAATAGCACATACAACTCACAGATAGAATACAGAAAATCAACCATGACCAAACCGGGACGCCCTGATCACGAGGAAGACATGCTACTCCTATACCAGAGCGCCGGCAGACGGGCATTTTTCTATCCGCTCTATTATGCGTAGCGTTTTATTTCAGTATATCAAGCGCAATGTTGCATACAGTAGATGCGAGTCATAGTAAATAAATAAAAACATAGCATTTCATAAACATTAAAATAAAAATAATTATAAAACAAGTAATTAATATGAAGCTATAATATCCTTTAGTTTTGACTAAAAGTGGGACCAAATAATTTGCATTGTCTAAGATCGCAAAATGATTAAATCCACTACTGATTATTTTTGCTTGCTTCGCTGGATATATTGTTTATTTTTATTCAGCATTGAGAGAAACATATAATTATAACTAACTTAGATTAACAATTTTTCATTCATTTATTAGTAATATTGAAATATTTTGCATTTTGTTTTCTGTGTATAAAAAAATCCTTTTTCAATTTAAAATGAAAAAGCAAATTCGAGGATTAAATATTTTATTGATTCAATGGCATGAAATCTACTGTTTCGTTTCATGTAATTAATAATAAATTAAATATCTCGCCTTATTTTATGGATTAGAGTAAAAATTATTCTTACAAATCTGATAACAAAATCCTATTTATTGCTCTTACCTTTGAAGGGCGATAAATAAATTTTTGATCTCTACTACGTATTAATATGGGTTCTAAATATGAAATTTTCAGCAAATATTTCTTAATAATTGAATGCTTTCAAAGCAAAATACATGCTAAATTTCTTAAATCAATGAATAAAAAGAATTAGTACTAGTAATAAAATATATAACTCATGATTAAATATTCAAAAAAAAATCAAATTCTGAGAAAGAAAAGTATTTTGCTTTTAATGAAAGTTTATATCTTGTAGTCAAATTTTAAGGCATTGACAGGCATTTTTACAAAATGCTTTGAAAATCGAAGCATTTTGATAGTAATTTATAAAATTCAGGAAGAGAACTCTTGAATTCTTTAAGTATTAATAAATAATCCTAGAGCCCTTATACCATACACAAATGTAATTATCGCTTCTCATACTTTTAGACTAAAATTACAAATATTCAATGCAAAAATTACACATAATCCACATTTTAAAAATATTATGAATCCAAACCGAAAACCTATCTTTATAGAATTTTAAATGCATTATAATCATTGGTTATCAGCTGAAACAAAACAATCCTCAACTGCAGGAATTCGAAGTTTTAATTAAGGTGTGGCAACTGGAATTTGACCAAATTTTGACCATAATGACATTTACGATGGAAGTTTCTCAAACTTGAATTCCTAATTTATTGTGGAATGGTAATCATTTCGGTTTATGGAAAAGGTAAAGGAAAACTTTTAGCTTTTAACTAAAAGTTTCATAACACTGGCTTAATGCTTGCCAATTTGTGGATTCAAACTAATTGATTTTTGAAACGGTGATATTGATCAATGTCCATGCAAGTTGAAATATTGTTGATAGATCTGAAACTTCTGTTATGCTGTTTCTAATCAGGAAAACTTATTTCACTAACTTCGGTAGCCAAGTCATGTATCCGAATCTCGGGATGACAGTTACCATTAAATACTAAATAATGTATAGTAGCCATAAATGGGAAATGCATAAAATAGTAAAACATTTTTATTAGTCATAACAAAGAATGTAGAGATATTGAGTGATTACAAAAAGATTTGCCTCACACCCAGCATCTTGACATACTTGAGAGATATGCTAGCGTATATTCGAATTAGACATTTTTGAAGGCAATTCATTAAATTAGTGTCAATTAATCTGTTCTTTTATGTTGGATCCTTCCATTCGCAATCTGATAAGTTCCAATACATCTTTCTATTTTAACCAATGTTTATGTAAAGATAGTAATGATTCGATGTCTATGAAATAAACCCTCCCTTAATTTTAAATCAAATAAACAATTTTTTTTTTCATCTACAAGGCGCAGAAATATCATACTGACCAAAATTCATTATCTTTAAAGTTGTTTAAGAAATCTAAGCGTATCTAAAAAATAATCCATTATAAAAAAAATTATAAGGCAACTTATTGGAGCTACCATCTTAATTAGCTTAAGATAAATCAGTTACGATCTAAGCAACGGAGTGGAAATTTTGCTGAAAATATTACCAAAAGCTTAATATCTTTTTATTCGAAATCATTGATATGCCGATCGGAAATTAATATAAAAGAGCGATAAAATCTCAAATTAACTAAACTCTATAATTATCTGAAAAGGTGAGTCGGTTATTCGGGAATAAATCAAAAAACTTTTATAAGGCGTTAAAGAATCTTTTTCGAAGATATTCACCGAGAAAAAAGTTAAACGAAAGTTTATAATTCAGAATAAAAAAAATTACGTCATTTTGTTTTGTTATCACAATAAACAGTGAACTGGAATTTAAGAAAAGATGCCTTCCCAGGTACCCTAAAAAAAGATTCTAATTGGAGTCCAAAGTACGAAATTGTTGGAAATTTCAGATTAAATTTTAAGTTTCAGAAGGAGTTAACAGCTGTTTTTCATGGTTATCATTTAACTAATGACCTGCTATGCTTTTTTTATAATTCCATTATTCTTAGTATAGTATGATTTTAATAATGTATATGCTTATAAAGCTTTACGGAAGTTCACAATCATATTTTAAAATAGTGCTTTCAGTCTAGCAATCAAATGAAAAATTTGCTGCAAGAAGGAAATAACTTGTCTTTCAATTTGTCGAAAAACATTAAAAATGTTTGAAAATTTAGATTCCTAAGTTGTGCGAGAATATTCTTTTTGATAAATTTCCTTAATTGCTCTGGTTTGCTAGGAAAATATTTTCATTCACAAATATTTCCCCGTCATCTTCTACCTTTATTTGTTCTCCCATCTTCTAGTAGACCCCTCTTTCTAGCCACAAAATCTAAGTGTTCCTAAAGCAAAGATTTTGCAAGGAAATATATAATTATAGTAATATTTTACTGAAAAATAATTGAAATACGATGTATTTAATAAGTAATGCCGCATGTCTCAGTTTCCAAATTTTACAATATTAAGTCAAACCAAAATTTTTTTGAACAAATGACAAATAATTCTGGCATTTTTTTATTTTACGTTTCGTATTAGCATCAGATTTTCTATTCTTATAGATGTGAAAAAAATCGAAAATATTCTTACATTAGGTGCGAAAAAAAATTCTTTTTTGTGGTATTTTAAAAATTTAAAGGGTTCATGTTGCTTAATGAGCAATTATATTCAAAGTGATCACTAAGTCTTACTCTGATTGCAAAATATTATTGTAAAAAAGATAATAATTTAGTCTATGGATAATAATTAGCATTGTTTGATCGCTTATAAAGTTACTTAGGTTTAAATATTCCATCATGGAGCACTCTTGATATCACGAAGAACGTCAAGGTAGTATTCCAATTCTCGCAAGTTACTATTCAGAATGGTCTATTTCAGTTTATGGAATTAAAGAATACATTATATCCCTTCATTTACCCCGTTTTACTAACAATCGAAATGTTAGTAAACTGGCGTCAAAGAAATTATTTCTACATTTGCTGCGCTATCTGTTTAGAACGATTATTACAAAGCAAAAATCTTACAGAATTCTATTCAATGTTTTTGTATTAATTTTAAATATTCAAAGAAAGACTGTATGACCATCCTACAGTTTGGTTTTGCAAAAATAAAATTACATTTTAAACATCGCATTATTCAGTTATAATGTCTGGCTCGTCTGTTGTGTTGTCTAATTATTATCCATTGCAAAATCATGTGTATTTGGTTACTTTCATTACAGTTTATACACTGGAATCTTAGGTGATAGGGAATTGAAGTCAACATACTGAGGGTTATTTAAAACTAAAGGGGTAACAAAATGCAAGTAACTACGGAAACTACTTCTACCGTACAAAAGATAAAGCATCTTGCTTCATCTCTCAAATATTATAAAAGTCAAGATTGTAACCCTTGAATTTTAATTACTGTTTTTGTCTCACGATACTACATGTAATTTAAAATAGTTCTTTCTCTTTTTTACAACAAATCCTTCTCCGTATAAGGCACAAAAGGCAATGTTTTAAAAAGTAGCTCATTGAATCTAGAGCTACTAGGGACTTTATAAAAATTATTCTACAATATATATGACTAAAGGATTGTATTTATTTTTATTGTCATACCGATCTATCAAATAGATATCTAATTGTTTGAGAGAAGTCTATCACGATTTCATTGGATAGATATTAAACTATTTACAAAATCTTTTTCCTTTCTTCAAAAAGCAGCAAGAAAAAAAATGCTATTGATCATTAACAGAAAGCAGTTCTGTAAAGGAAAGGCATTAAGCAATACACCTATCTATTTACTTAATCAATCTATTAATGGGGTGACTTTATGTTGAGCTAATGGCCCCATTCATATGTTGCATTCCTGGTAGTTTGTTAGAAAGAATGAAAAATACCTAACCATATTATTTTGCAGCTTTGAAAAATACCTAACCATATTACTTTATAGCTAGTTATTACCTCCTTAGGTGACACCTCCCATTTCAAGAATGTGCTGTCTTACTATATCAATTAACTATCCGTAGAATATTTGATGTTTATTGATTATTTGTAACTTCTGTTCTAAATTTTAATAATTTGGAATAATGTAATATCATCTTATAAATTTGTGAAACAATAATTCGATAACGATAATTATGTGATCAATTATTAAAAACTCTATGCTGGAATGGGGCTAGCTATTACAATAATTCCATTTACTATAAGAAAAACTCATTTCTATAAAATTATAAACGATTTTTTAAAAACCCTTCATCAAATAATAAAATTTGAAGTATAAAGATGTTATGAAAATCTGAGTTTTTAAAACTGCAATCTTTAAGTTATACAATCTTTTACTGAATCTTTCCTGTTTAAAAATTAGATACGAATAACACAAGAACTCAATTGATCTAATCTGTAAACTTTAATTATAAATTTTAAAAATTAATATAAGGATCATTAATTTATTAGATTTATTCCCAGTATAGCTGGAAATCAAATATTAAATACAGTATAACTGGAAATCAAATATTAAATATAGTATAGCTGGAAATCAAATATTTAATTTTGAAATTTTATTGAAATGGAATAAAATGAAATATTTTTTTACCTTGTCAGAAAAATTTTGATGGCTCTGAATTTAAACATTACTGTTCAACAAACAGGGCAATTACGCTTAGTTTATCATTTATTTATTACTAATTTATTACACTGGGTATTTTGTTTAAAATGTATCAAAAACGAAATTTTTCCATATTTAACGAAATGCAAACATTTCTTTTAACTAGTCGATATATACTAAGCTTACATTATCTGAATCTCGTGATAATCATTGTTAATAGAAATGAAACACCGATTGAAGCAACAAAATTTTTGATATTCGAAAATGCATGTATGATAGATTAGAAAACTGTAAACGATGTAATATAATTATTCAGAGTTATTTTCTTGAATGCTTCCATAGCACACAAACATCAATATAAGAAAAAATTGCATGATTTATCTTTGTGCTCAGATAAATAGTCTAAATAAGGCGTTTAATATAATTATAAATATTTTATATATTTGCACAAAAACTAATATCAAATACTTATGATCGATATTCTATGAAGCAAAACTTTAAACTGATGACAAAAATTTGTTCATTTTGTAGATCTCTTTTTATGATTTTAAGATCCCTACGTTCCTGCTTACGCCATTCACAGTGGTAAAATCTCTCATAGCTTTTTGCATATCAAACAAAGCATATGACCTTAAATTTCCATTAATTAAAATAAAAAATGCTCTTTACACAATATTATTTCGAAAAGCATCTGGGTATTTATTCTACTATTGATTTATTTTTTATAACGCAAAATTAATTTGTTTGTCAATTAAATAGTAAATTTTATTTCGAAGCAGAAACACTTTTGAAACTAAATGCCTGGACATAACCTATTTCAAATTCTCTAAGAAACTTTAAAATATTTCATCTCTGCTTTCACAAGACGGACAGCTCTTTAATTATATTTTCGTTACAACGTCAAAATATATCTAGAAATTTATAACGTTCCTTTCACCATTTTCATCATTACCCTTTCCTAATAAAATAAGTTCATAGTAACGTGAAATATGTCAAATAAATTAAGCCATTGAATTTAAGAATTTATTGCAAATCTTTTAGTGCGAGAAAGAACCTAGTGCAACTGCGCAGTTAGTTAGTATGTGTTTAGATGCTAAAAAAAGATGCTCTTATTATCATGTAGCTAGGAGTAAAGCAGTACTGGTTTTAGGCATTTTGCGGCATTAGGCATTGCGCATCATGCAATAATTTTTCAATAATTGTGGTAAAAAATTAATGTTCAATTTAGTTTACACTTCAACATATTTTTAACTTAAAATTATATTAATATTTAATTTTAGTTATTTACTGAAAAAGCTGGGTTTTTTTAAAAATTATAATTAAGATTCATGATGGAAAAGCATGCACGTTTGTATAAATATAATGCAAGTAAAGCGCTTCAGGAGCATAAAGGCTATTATAACTCACTGAATGTAATGAAACGGATGAAAACCTGGAAATATTGATAAATTCGTCATAATACTTTATAAATAATTTTTTATTATTCTAATTGCCAAAGAAATATCTTTTTAATAGCTTGGCTTCAGCTACCCTTATACTAGCAGAACCAAGCAGCTAGGCTAATCGGAAATCCATCACTTCTTTAAAGTGAACTGACAATAAAGCACAAAAATCTATTTTAACATGTGAGAGAATGATGTTGTTTCATTTTGAGGTTTTTAAAGTCATAAAATGCGTAAGCAACAAATTGTTGAAGCGTCGAAATGCATAGGTTACAAATTAGTCATTTATCGCTTTGGCAACGATTTTTAGCTTTCAGGGTTATTTGAAAATACAACTTGATTTAAATTATTCATTCTCTGAATTCTCACAAATTGTATTTATTAATTTAAGTCATTAACCAGTTTAAACTGGGCTGAAACAATCACGAGACTTTTAGATTACACATGCATCAATAATTAGAAAAATGATGGAGGGTTTTTTCCCATCTCAAAATCAATCGAGTTCCATTGTTTGCAGCTGGAAAAAATTTAAAATGATTTTTTTTAATCATCATTATGTATATAGAGAGAAAAAGAGGGGAGGGAATAGAGACTTATAGAGAATTCTCGTGATTTTGTTGAACCCGTTTAAACTGGTTAATGACTTAAATTAATTGATAAATAATGACTTTAAAAATAATAATAATCTTACATGATAACTTGAAATTTGTGATAATAGATTTCTTTTTTTTTTTCAATAAAATGTTAAGGAATTAGTCAACTTTTGAGTTACATTACAAATGAACGAAAAATAAAATAAATTGTTTCAATAAGGAAAAAAAAAGGGTAGTTACTGAAAATGATAAATTTAAATAACAAAAGATAGACAAGCGAAAATTTTGAGTTCAATCTCAGATTTTAAATAATATCGAGGAATATTATTTAGTTTTTTTTAAAACTGTGCAGTTTTAGAAAAAATACAAGAAGTAATTTTAGATTATCCCTATTTCTAATATGCCTTTACATTATAAAAAATGAAGTTTCCATTTTCCTTTTATTATGAGAATTTCTTTAAATCTGATAAATAACTCACTAATCTTTTTCTACGATCCAAATTTCTAAAGTTGTAGAGCAACTATACAGCCTTACCTATCTAAAAAGATTATTAAATATTTGGAGTCCAATTTTTATTAATATTCTACTAGGAAAAAGTCTTTTATAAAAGAACACAAATTTTTCAGAAAAACTTTCTACCTCAGAAATAACTATACGGTAACTGAATTTCATCAATATGTTTTACTAGCCTGACGTTTGCTTTTGTTTATGAGAATGACCCCAAAAAAATTGGAACGATGCGAATGAAGCATTAATAGCATGCGATACATTAATTAGAATTTCCATTGAACTAAATTCTGATTAAAATTCTTGCAGATAATAAAATTATTTTATCTTCTTTTATCTTTCAGGAGGAATGATGGAAGATCCCGTTCTATCGTACGAAGCGGTAGTGCAACAAGAAAGTAAGTTTTTCTTTTTTTAAAAAAAAAAAATATTTTAAAAATTTCATGTTTTTAATGAAATTTCAAAAATGAATTTTAATATATTTTCGATGAGCTAGAATTCTAAAATTTTGTAAAATTTTAGATTCTTGATTTAAGTGCAGTATTTTAATATTTTTGGAGAATAATTTTGAATGCATCAATTTATTTAATTAAATTTTGATTTCATAAACCTGGCGCTACTTAAGAAATATTCATTTAATGATTTCTAAAATATTTATAAACGTTCGCCTTTGGAGACCAGCTGGCTCACTATAATTATGTTTAATTTCAATTAAATTATTTAGATCATAAATCCTTCGAATTTCCAGATATTAAAATCTTACTATTTTAAGTATCATACAAAGGTTCTCTTCAGTGTGTGTGTGTGATAATAACATCGTAGCACTATTAAAAACGTAATTGTGCAGTTCATCTATTTTCTGAATTCCGCAAGATAATTCAGTATCTTATTCATTTTGCTGACTACACGAGTATTAAACAGAATATTTTAACTTTCAACAACTGAAAAATATCATGCGATTATATATTTGATGAAACAACGGGTGCATTTTGAATTTCAGTGCAAAAAAAAAAAATAATAAAATATTTTTGTATTGAAATATTAATTACATTTTATGTATTGAATTATAATAATGCACTAAAATATTTTTTAAATTGATTAATTCAGGAAAATTTGCATGAATATTCAATTAGCATCATTGATAAGAGTTTTTTATCTTAAAACTATGTAAAAATAATCTTTGATGGAAAAACTTTAAAATTTTGCTTAACTTTTAATCAATTAAAATTGATCACGGTTTTAAGTAAATCTCTCCTATATATGTGAACGCTAAATTTAATAGCTGTAGCTCAAACGATCTGACCCGTAGAGTGCCAGCATTTACACATACACTTTAATTTTAATTAGAAGTAGACAGATACTTAGAACAACTTATTAACAATATTGCGATGCCTTTAAAAGAAAATTAGAGCGAAGTTTTTGTTTCTGTATAACGAAGATACTGTATTCATTCAATCGCACTTATTAACTGTGAATGTCAGCAAATAATTATAAACATTCAGAATATAGATTCACATGAGATGGGTCTTTATTTATCTACTCTTCTATAATTTGCAAAACAAACCTGGTAACTTAATAATGTTTAGTTAAAGGAAAAATTGAAGTCTAAAAATAAAATTTTTTCAAAGTTTATTAATAGTCAATGTTTTCTACTTTTTCCGAACTTTCAATAAACATGCACACTTCATGATTTATTCCAGACGATTCCGCTTGTTTGGATATCATGGATGTTGCTGATTTATTGAGTTGTTATTTGGGTCCAATTTCAAGGAATGAAATCCAAACTAATAAACCAATGCATAATTTAAACGCATTATAGGGATTGAGTTATCATTACGAGGGCAAAAATAACGTTTATTCATGATATTGAAAATATGTGTTGCTTGTTAGTTCTTTTTTATAGACTGCGCAAGAGAGTAGATTTATTTTGTATTGCAACTACAATGCTTTACGTTTACAACATAACACTTAACAGCACACCTCCATTTCTAGAGTTCATGTGGCCCTTTCCAGTTTGATATAGATGTAGGTGGTCACGTGTATAAAATTAACTTTTAAATAATAAATATTAAATTTTTATAATAACATTTTAATATGGGAATACTTTTCGATGAATGTGTCGTCATTACCAAAGTAACAAGAAAAAAGATTTTACACTTTTATATAAAATAGTTTATTTCGATTGAATTAAAAATAGCTATTCTGCACAAGTTATCATAGACTCGATGGTGAACCAAAATACACTTTTCCGTATAAATTAATAAGGGATGAACAAAGTAACTCAGAAGAAAACGTGATTGGAAGTGTACTGTCTAGAGCAATTAGATCAATGGGTATTTTACAGATAGATGACAATGCGTAAATGTTAGTAATTTAAT
This sequence comes from Argiope trifasciata, assembly GCA_026543055.1. Classification (NCBI taxonomy): domain Eukaryota; kingdom Metazoa; phylum Arthropoda; class Arachnida; order Araneae; family Araneidae; genus Argiope; species Argiope trifasciata. The sequence goes on along the minus strand of JAPMOQ010065374.1, from coordinate 298,258 downwards.
ATTGAAGGCAATCCATTTTAAAATAATTGATAATTAATTGCATCTTTATGGGAAGGGAGTATATAGTATAAAAATTTAAAGGTTACACTGTAAAAAGGAATTGTAGATAAAATAAGGGCTGAACAAGTGCAAATACAAATATTCTTGCATTTCTATCGATTTCTAAGAAAATGACATTTTTACCATTGGTAAAATTGGCTGTTTCATCTTAACTAATATTGCTTCAGATAGTCTTTTTTGTGTTAAAAATAAATTGAATTCCCTGCATATAAAAGATAATTAACACATTATTTTATTCTACAATGCAAAAACTTTAGATATTGGTCAAAAAATTTAATGTTATTGTAAACAATATTACTTACATAATTTAAGTCGTTAAAATGTGTCAAAGTTTCGAATCACAATGCTTTATTCTTTGCATACTTAATAAAAAAGTAATTTTGTAATCTAACGGGTAATAAGTAAAATCTACTTTTATTTTTACCCTCAAGTGTAAAATAATTATGTGAAACATTTTACTTATTCTACATAAAATAATACCATAAATTTGGATTTTATCTAGTCTTAATATGCGCAAGCTCGTTGTTGTTCTTAATGAACCACCATCTTTTCTAAAAAGACCTTTACACCATTGAATTGCATTGTTCTCTTGGAATAAAAATTTTGTGAAATATCTAGTAATGATATCCGGTCATTTTAACATTTGCATTCTTAAGCATCATTTAGTGCAGGAAATAATTATTCGAATAAAATTAAATTAATGTGAACTAAAACAAAGTTTAAACTAAATTTATAAATAAACTAATAAAATTTAAATAAATTTTTAATTTTTAACTAAAGAATAAATTTTAGAAATACATTGTGAATATTTTTAATTTCTGATGTCAAAAGTGTTTCTGAAAACCATCACCAAATTAAATATCGTTTGAGGAGAAACATTTTATATTATATATACGTAGTTTCAACTCTTAATCTAACTCAAATATTATTTTATTTGTTAGAATCTCCAAATAGAAAATATCATAGTTTTTTAAAGAGTAGCTGTTTAATTTTTAGAATAATTGGAACTTTTCCAACTAAGACTTATTTAAATTCTAAATTCATTTGTGTGTGTGTGTATGTTGTCACTCCACAAGCAAAACCGTTTGAACTACAGCTACAAAATTTGATACTGATTATATATATATATATATATATACAGAGCGAGTTTTTAAAATTTTTATTAATTAAAAATTAAATTGGATTTTGGCAATTTTCTGCCATAGCTACTGAAAATATTATAGCACAAAAATAAATTTTACAATCTCTTCAAAATTTGCCTTTTTAGATACCATTTTAATAATAGCGATAATTATTAATTTAACAACCTCGGCTTGTATTCCATAAAAATAGCTTTAGCTTTCTGCGTTACTGCTTAACTCCTTTTTATAAAAAATGCATCATCAAAATCAGATATTTCATTTCCATTAAGCACGATCTTATTGAACAAAATAATTTTGGAATACAAAATACTGATTGATGAGAAATTAGTGCGCATCTTTAATCTTTTTAAGTCTAAATAGCCGATCACCGTCAGCAAGTAAGTAAATTCATAACACATAAATTATTTTTAAGAAAAATATGGCGTTGAAGCTCAGTCGTTCTGAAACTTGCAACAAAATTCGTAACAAAAAAATTACCTTTGTTATAGTAAAAATAATTAGATTCATAACGTAATATAAAGTAATATCTCTAGATAAAGTAATTAGAGTCCAGTCTCTTTTTTTTAACTAAGAAACATAAAAAAAAATATGTAGATAGAGTAAAATGAAGTCTCCTGAAAGCCTCTGTTTATTTGAACCACAAAAACTCGAGAAATACTTAACGGATATTGGAAATATTATTACCATTTTGTAGAGCATTTATTGGGAAATGGTTTGGTACATTAAAATTGCACCTAAATAAAAAAGTTGGTTTTATAATTGCGATTTTAATTGTTCCGCGCAAGAGCAAAATTTTCTCTGTATATGCAAATATCAAAATGTTTCGCAGTTATTTTTGATAATTTCTTAATATATTTTTGTTTGTTTGATGTTGCGTAACATGCCCGTGTAATATCAGGCGGAGGCTAGACTTAAATTTAAAGCTAATTTTTCTTCTTGGTAGCTATACCACGGGCAACGTCGTGTGGGTACTGCTATTTATTCTAAAAATTGATAAAGATTTTAAAAACATATAACCAAAAGTGCTACACCACTTGCAATTTCCGAAATTTTCTGAAACAGGTAATTTTTACATAAAGTGGCCAACAAGTATCTCTATTATTTTTATTATTATTATTATTTATTTTATTAGTTTTATCTCGGGTTTATACTCAGCCAGTTATAAGACGGTCAGTAGGCAACGCATGCACAAAAAGGCTGAAAAATGCTATTCAGCCTAGGGCATTTAATTGTCCCGACTGGTCAACAACATACCGATGTATTGTTTTTTTTCTGCGCATGCGTTGTAGAATTTGGTGTGACAAAATTGATCAGTTATCATAGATTAATTCCGATATATTTTGCTCTTTGCACTTTCAGATGCGTGGTTGTGTTTCTTTTCATTTTATATTTGCCATTTTGTTATAGTTTCCCGAATTTAGGTATCATGACCTATTTTTTATTTCCTCATGTTTCTTTGTGTAAATATTTTTCCTTTAAATACGATATGCAGTAAAAAATTCAGTAACGCCAAAATGGCAATTTATAGCCAAGCATGATTTTATCTTATGAAATTTTGGCAAGCATAAATCAGCTCTTTTCTGCTCATGTGCTGCCTATTGGCCACCTTATAACTGGCCTGGTGTAAATCTGGCATTACTTCATATTATTAAATGCCGGCCCATATACGAGTATATTTAATCCTCTTCAAAGTAAGGAAATAAGTACCGAGATTTTGTTTTGATATGGCATTATACAGCCCCACAAGAATAGAGTCACGAAAGAATAATTTGTTCTAATCTAGGTTAATTATTCACTGTTTACGCAACATTTATGGGTTGAAGGTCTATCGTGAAAACAGTTCAGGGTTACAGTCCTCCACTAACTCCAAGAAAAATACTACAGACGCTAACAGGGTGTTAGCCAAAACCGCTTCCAGGGTGGGGTGTCAAAATTGCAGTTTATAATTCAAAAGTCTCTCTCTCTTCAAAGACTAACCGGCCTTTTATCGCTGTCCAAAATCCACCTCTTTAAACTCTATTCGTCCACGTCAGTTCTCCATCGGCCAATCATCCAACAAAAATTTACTTCAATTGTGGCACCTGTCTTTCGTGGCATGGGACTGTCCATAAATGCCACGTCCTAGCAATTCACCGCTCTGTAACACGTGTCAGTGATAATCCTTCACAAAGGGACCACCTTGCATCCAGCTGTTGGACACCTTCCCTTTGAATAAGCGACAGGTCCATCCTCGCAATGAGCTTCATGTGTGGTTTAACGCCCTGATGAGAACAATCACTGATCAGGAGATTCACTATCTCGAAACCTGGCGGCGTTTAACAATAGAAGTCATGTTTACAAATGGTGTTGCGAAATGCGCTAATCATGAATGAAACAGGGAACGTTACAATACATTTAATATCATTCGACAAAATCCCATCAAACTGTAAATGAAGTAATATGTTGCACGAAAGGATTTTCTCAAAAAAATATAGTATGTTCGAGATAATTTTTAAAAAAGACATAAAACTATTTTTTCAATAAATATTTGTTATTTACTGAAATTATATATTAAGTATTCATCGAAAAAATAATTTATGAATACTTTTTGAAACAACGATATAGAATTTAGTTAAAGGATATTTATTGAAACTTAAATAGTGTTTACAATATGAAATGTGATGGCAATTATTTCCAATCCTGAATTTTAAACACCGTCACCTTTTCAAAAGAGCCGAAATGGCCTGGTCATAAAAAATCGACTTCGAATCCGGATGGTTGCAGGTTCGAGACCCGATTGCACCGAATAACCATTGTGTAAACGGGTCTGGTGCACGCTAAATCCGTCGGCACCATACGTCCTCTCTCTGATGCGGAAATTTGGAGAGGGGAGATGCCAGCTCAGGTGTCCTCTTCGTCATCTGACTGCAGTACAAAATTATGAGGTCCATCTCAAAATCACCCTAATGGTGCTTTAAGATGGGACGTTAGTTTAACTTATCTTAACCGTCTCTTTTTAAAAGCAAATAATTCAAATATAATTAATTTTCTTAATAAAAGGAAACCTCAAAGTGATTTTTAAAAAACATTTTTCTGTATCTGTTAAGTAAATTTAACTTAAATATCTTTCTTTCCATGTTTTGTTACTTTAATATCTGTTTACTAAAAACATTGATACCATGTTGCTTGCTAGCGTAATACTGCAATAAGCAAAAGGAATAGTTTTTATAAAAAATTAATTAACTATCGGGAAATCTTATTAAAAATCTTTCTTGTGTTTCCTTAAAAATTTTTAAAGAATTGAAATATAT
>JAPMOQ010065374.1:270458-293666 GCA_026543055.1 Argiope trifasciata | reverse complement strand
ATATATATCTATATATATATATATATAATGGTTCTATTATTATCACTCAAATTAGTTAAAGTGATTTAAATTTCTATTGACTGCAGGAAAATTGGCATTTTATTTCTTTTCATTATCAAATATGTAATACCATGTAAATAGGTTGCAAAAAATAAAAGCATGGCAGAATAATTAAGATCTTCTGATCTGTACAATTTCCTGAATTGAATTTCGAATCTTTTTACTTTTTTTAATGTTTCAGTTTAAGACAGATTTTATATAAACCATTTCATATTATTAGTTACAAAAAATTACAGAATCTATTTCCTAAAAAGAGAGAATTTTCTTTAATGGTTCTATTATTATCACTCAAATTAGTATTTTTCATTATTTCTCAAATTAGAATTTCTGTAAATGAATTAACATTAAATGTTCTTATAGGGTACATGAATATAAAACCTGATATTTGAGTTTTCTTTCTTCATTTTAGTCACATTTCCTAAAAAGAGAGAATTTTCTTTAAGGGGTCTATTATTATCACTCAAATTAGTATTTTTCATTATTTCTCAAATTAGAATTTCTGTAAATGAATTAACATTAAATGTTCTTATAGGGTACATGAATATAAAACCTGATATTTGAGTTTTCTTTCTTCATTTTAGTCACATATGCTCGGCCGATCATCATCTTGGGCCCTCTGAAAGACAGGATCAACGATGACCTCATATCAGAATATCCCGACAAATTCGCCAGCTGTGTACCACGTATGTGCCCCTTTTTTTAATATTATTATTATTTCATAATCAGTTCTCAAGTAATCCCCCACTTTATTTTTCAATATTAGCTTTCAGTATGTTATATTATTTGAAAGCATATCATATTCCTAACGCAAGTTTAATACGAAATATTCGGAGGAATATTTCGTATTAAATTTGAATATTTTAAATCCTATTCGTGTTGTCTTCAAAGTATATTCACTTACAGACACGACTCGTCCTAAGAGGGACTACGAAGTGGACGGGAGGGACTATTATTTCGTGGCATCCCGGGAACAAATGGAGCGAGACATCCAGAACCACCTGTTCATCGAAGCAGGACAGTACAACGATAACCTGTACGGCACCAGCGTTGCCTCAGTCAGAGAGATGGCGGAGAAGGTAATTAATGATCTTTCTTCTAAAAGATCTATACTGTTATGGTTTTACCGTTATTTTATAAATATGTCATACAAAAACCTGTCATTTCATTCTCTTAACATGCTGCAGTTTTAATAAGCAATTTAAAATCTGATCACATATTACAGGAGAGATATTTCTCCGTTAATATACTTCATCTCTTTTAATTATATAGCGATTATATAATGGTATGTGGCTTCCAATTCCCATCAGATCAGTGAACATAAAGTTGTGGAATTTGGCACACATATACTCTACAAAATAGAAAAACTTTTTAAGATATTTTTATTTTTAGAAAATATATGAGAAATTGTTCTTGATTTTCGTCAGAACCTTCAAGAAATATTGCTCTAAAGCAGTTTTGTTACTAATGAAGTTTCGTGTGTTTGTTTTATTTTGATCGTTTTTTAAGGGAAAAAAACTTTTAGCATAACTCTATTAATTCTCTATTATTCTCTAATAATAACTCTATTTAGCAAATTTCTATTAGTTCATTTCTTTTCTTTTGCAATATCGTGTAGAATTTTTACTTCATTTTACCTATCATTTTTACAATATTTTAATACTTCATATATGCTAAAAATTATAATGACAATTTTTTTTATTTCCTTTAATTGCATATTTCTGTGCAACTGTACGGCTCAGGAAACTGTTGTGGTGCATTATATATTTAAACTGCGCATATTGCATGAGGCGTAGTAATGCGATTTGCAAGATAACGAGAAATTAAATGTTACATAACGCGGACATTTACGTTTTTCATTTCGATGTAATTGTTGTTATGTGACTTTGTAGAATAAAGTATGTATTTGTATAAAACTAACATCACGAGTATAAATTTATTAAAATAAAACGCAAAATGTTCAGCTAGTTTTATCGTTAAAAATACTTTCCTGGAAGTACCATCAATATGAAATAGATTTAATTCAAAACATAGGAAACCCGTAATGTCGCGAATCAACTGATAACCGAAGGTGACTAAACATGGTAATTTAGGATTATCCCGTCGACTATTTTCGTCTAACCCGATGTTATCGCCAAAAGATAGCTTTGTGCCAATAACCACAAATTACTTTTCATTATGATGGCGCCAAAGGATTGGCCCATTTTTGCGAACATTGACAAATCGACGGGATAATCCCAAAGTTAAACTACTCGCAAACAAAAACAATGAAGAAAATTTTCAGTTTCATTCAGTATATCATTTCAAGGTAACATCATTGTTTTAAAAATGCTTTAATATTGTCTCATTAAATATATAGCTAAGGATTTTGTAAGCAATTTTTGTAAAAAGAAATATAAAATCGAAATTCACTGCCATCTTTTTCACGTAGCTACAAATAACTTTTGAATTCGCGTTCTCTCATGATATATAGAAAATCTTTACAGCATTATTCGCAGCTTCATTAATTTAAATCAAAGCACTTAAATATTCTGGCTTTATTGCAATTTATGCATATAAAAATAATTTGCACAATATAAAAAAAAGTTTTGTGCAACATATTAATTCATATAAATTAGAATAAAACAAAAACAGAGGAATCATGCAAAAATCAAAAAATGTTTTAATTCTATCTCGGTTGTGATAAAATGACGAAGGATTATAAAATCCAATAAGCATCTCTTATTCCTCAAAAAAAAATTATTGCAAATTTGACTACTAAAAATTAGTATTTTTTTCCTTACTTATGCATATATTCTATTTGGCAATGTGAACGAATCTATAACCTGTAAAGTTTTCAGCAAAAACTGTTGTTTGAATATCTTAAGTGAGTGGATAACTGTTTTCTTTATTTTGATAAGTTATATCCGACACAGGGCAAACACTGCATCCTGGATGTGAGTGGGAACGCCATCAAGAGACTGCAGATGGCCAGTCTGTATCCGATCGCCATCTTCGTCAAACCAAAATCTGTTGAAGCAATCATGTATGTGACTATTTTATCTTCTTTTCCATTAATTCCATTCCTCTCTGTATTATTGATTTATAGACTGAGCATAAAGTTTTTTCAGATTTTAATGCATAAAATTTATTACATTTTGCCATCTTTATTTTTCTTTGTAAATACTATAATGAAGCTTTTAATAAGGTTAATTAATTGAGGTAGATATCAGTAATTTTTTTCCTTTTATTTAGAGAATGAAAAAACAGAATTTCAGTTCACACAATATATTTGACATTTGTTTTATAACTTTAGAAACGACATCTGTTATTCTAGCTTTCAATGCATATCAAAGTATATAATAAAAATCTTTCTTTAAAGAGTTCCTAAAGAGGAAATTACTTCATTGGTCTGATGGTAATGTTTATGGGTTGATTCAGGTACATGTTTGGAGTGTAGAAGCATTGGGATTTAAAATAATGGCTATAATCTCATAAGCAGAAAACAAGAAAGAAAAGCTAACAAATATGAAAGAAACATTTTGGGGCAACACCTTTCTAGTTGAATATGCATTCCATAATTGAAATGGAGATATCTCGACCCACTATATCACATTACTAACAATAGAAGAGAGAACCACGATTTTTATTGCCCTCTGAAGAGAATTTATTCGATGATTTAAAAAAAAATTACTTTAGCAGGTTTATGCAATGATAAAAATTGTACTGCCTTGAATAGTTATTTCATGTTAGCCATTTTAATTTTTTTAAAGATTCTGTAATCGCCTTTTGTAAAGAGTGTCTTTCTAATCAAGAATATAAATGAAACAAACATTGAAATGTTGAAGCTGTTTATTAACGTGTCGATGTGTTTTAAAATAATTATTCAGACATAAAATAGGAAATAAAAATTTTAATAAAGAGACGGATGTTGAATAGGCAAGTTAGCCTTTTTTTTTAATTAACACATTTGAAGTCACTGAAACTATATCCAAATTGAAAACTGAAAGAAAAACTCTTATAAATATCCATTACAAAAATTTTCAAAAAAGAAAATCATGAGGAAAAAAAAATAGAGGTATTACATGTAAATGCATGTAAACTTGTGGTAGCTGTAATCTAATTATATGAGGTGACAAAATGAAAAGGATATTACGGTTATATCTAAAAATAATAAATATTTAAAAAAAATCTGTCTGCTAATCGGAAGTCTTAAGATACTTGGGTTTTAATTTAATGAATCTATTTAGATGGTTTTGCTATAAATTTGCCTACGACTTTCTACACACGTCAACAAGCAATTGTCTCCGGAGTAAAAATGATGTGCGTGATTCTACGACTGAGATTGTTTCAGGAACACAATTTATAAGAGCAAAGTCTTATATCTTCTGAATGAATTAACTTTTGGCCAATCTTTTTAGGTCAAAAGTTAAATCTATTTGGGTAAAAGTTTCTTTTTAGGAATTCTATAAGGTATCGGATATTTTATGTGGCCTCGCTGCCAGTTACTGTTGATTGCTTTGACATGCGCTCCTATCAATTTCTTGCCACTGCAAGTGATTAGATACACTACGTCTCAAAGTCTTATTTTCATTTGTGTAAACCTTATACTAAAGACAAATGATATAGTCATTTGTGGAAGCATAATTGAATTGATTGAAGAAATTGAGATATACTGTCACTACAGACTTATTCCAAAAGTAAGAAGTTCGATCTTGAGCCACCATCTTTGCTTCTGTCGCTAAGTAAAAGAAAATGAACCAAAGTTATAGCACATATAAACAAAAGAAAAATTTAAAAAGATTCTTTTCATACTTGTTAACAAATAACACATTGTTAAAGATATAATATTTTTAAAGATTCCATTTAACAGCTTATACTTAATAATAGAGATTTTTTTCATTCCCAGAAACTTTCTCTTTCAGCAAGCGTTTTGTATATATGAATTAAATAGAGCCATTGTTTCTTTCTTCAATATTTAATTTCACTTTTTATTGGTTTTAGAAAGTAAAGTATGTTTATATGAAGTAAATACAGTAGCTCTGGAAAATTACAACAATCTATAAGAAATATTTATGAGCATATTTGCGCCTCAGCACAAAAACTTGAGAATAAACATGTAATATTTAAATCTATAAAATATTCTCAAGTATGGAAAAAATTTATTATATTCTATTTTCAAAAACAAATGAGGTTTGTTTTTCTATTTTCTTTCAGGTTCTAGGAAATGTCTTATGAATATCAGTGCAGAAGCATAACAACACTAGTTGAAATTTTTTAACCAATAATTACCATAAGCTTTATCATTTTCTTAAAATGTAGATACGTTATCATTCCACTGAATTCAAAAACAAAAAATGGTTATTACAAAAAGTAGAAAATAACTTAATTCTAAAAACTTCATTTCTAGACCGACAGTATAGTCATTCACAATGAATAAAAATTATTATCTAAGCACTCCCCTAATATTAGATTCTGTTCACGAGAGGAATTATCTGTAACTTTTCTAAATAGCTATCTTTTTTCAGGGAATTTAACAAAAGGATAACAGAAGAGCAGGCTCGAAAGACGTATGAAAGGGCACTCAAATTAGAACAAGAATTTGCAGAATATTTCACAGGTAAGAGCAGAATTTGATTAAATCCATGGTTCTTAAAATAGTTACCGTTCCATAGTATTTTTTTTTGGTAGAATGATAACATTTTATTGCTAAAAGACGTTATATGCGTTAAAAAAACTGACAATTTTCTCTAAAATAATCTATTCCGAGTTATGTAGTTTATCTCGGGAAATGGATTGGCTAATATTCAATGTTATGTTGATTTCCTATATAACAAATGACGTTTTAATGTAGATACATATGTGGAAACTAAAATCATTTTAACATAATATATTTGTCTCACTGAAAATAAAGGCAGGTAGAACTCAGAAAAATATACTTAGAGCAGAATTTTATTTTATTATTTCGTTTTCAAACTGTGAGGCTTGGATTTAGCAATAAACTTATCAATTATTAAGGGAGCGGGATAACTTTTCCTTGTGATAGTACAGATTTTCGTTGTCATATGTTTCGGATAATGCTAAATCAATTGACATGACACTGAATCATGTGAATCCATTATCCATCCTAGCAAATGTGAAAAAGGTTCAAATACCCAACGATTGAACAAGACTTTCGTATCAATAAAAAATATTTTGTTGTTGTTTCAAGCCTGTTTTTCAGTTGAATTTTTTAAACAAAAATACTACCAAAACATCATAATAGCATATTTCTGCTGAACCCGTCACTCGCTTCAGATCACTGAAAATCCTTCCAGTTGCAATCAACCAGAAATCTTAGTGGGAAAATCGTTACAATGCGAATTTAATAGCCAACGAATACTATGAAAGAAATGGGTCTTCTATAACTTTCCAAGTCTAAAACATAGTGTAATTTATTTTCTGTCGAGTGCTGTTGCATTATTGATTGACCTATCTCTTGTCTTTCAGCTGTGGTGCAAGCGGACACGCCGGAGCAAATCTACGAGAGGGTGAAGTCGGTGATCAGGAACGAGTCGGGCCCCACCATCTGGGTGCCTGCCAACGAGAAACTGTGAGGTGTCGGTCAGGCCGACGGACGTCTGGCATTTTGGATAACGCAGGCGGGGGGACTTTCTGTTGCCCCCGCGTGCAACAAGGAACAGAACGCGTGAGGGCGCGTCGTCGTTCCACTCTTCTCGTCGGTCCACGAGAAGGGACTGCATTCCTTTTTTCCGTTACGAGAACCCCTTTTTTAATCGTCGTGCACTCCTTCTGCTCGAGTATTTATTCATTCATTCATCTGCTCCTCCCCCGTCCCCTCCCCTTTTTGGCAAAACTTCGAGCTTCTCTTTGTCGAACTCTCACTTTTGAATCCAATAGGTTTTTCTTTTATTATTTTTATTTCTCTTTATTCCCCTTCCTCTCGTATTGAAATGTATCTCTGGAATAGGACCGACACCATAGCTTTTTATTAGGATTTTATATTATGAATTACCAATTGGAAAACTGTCTTCATCTCTAAAGCTACACCTTTTCCGATACAGAGAATCATTGTTTCTATCCTGTAACAATCTAATAATTATTCAGAAAAATGTTCTTCAGCATTAAATTTAAAGTCTTAGTTATAATTCTTTCTTAAAAGATTTATCTACATCACATGATGAGGAGGTATATTGATTCTTGTTACCAAACAGAGTTCAACAATACATTCATCTATTATTTGTTTATTTTTTAAATGTAGATATGTAATGGATAGAATCTATCCGAAACTGAAGATTAGAATCACCATGTTTTAAATAATATTTCGCATATATTTTATTTAAAAGTTTTCTTCTTATAAAATTAAAATATTTTTATTTTGATAAAACTGAATGCTATTAATGAATTTCTATGATTTTTCTTAAAAACGTAATATTAAAATGTTACTGTCTGTAAATTTCATTTTTTTACTACAAAATAGGGAAATAATTACATAACCTAAAATGGCATAAAATATATTGAAACACATAACGGCTGCAAAATTTTAAATTAATCCGAAATACGAGAATTTTTACTATTTCTTAATATCCTTACAAAAGTACTTAAAAGCAATCATTTCTTTGAAGGTTTTAGAAAACTTATTCATATTATGAAATTTAGAAATCTTTCATTTTCAAATATAAAATTTCTAAGTACTGTCAATAGTTTCATTCATTTTACTTTAAAAATGGCGTTTTTGCATTAATCTCTGTATTTTTATGCTTTAAGAAGCAGATAACTTCCATTTTAATAAACCTCATGGAACCCATCATGCGTAGGAAAAAGCATCTGTAAAATATTCAGAAAATCATACCTTGAAAAGAGAAAACTATAGTTTCATAAAATTCATTAGAAATGTTTATGTAACTAATAATAAGCAATGTTTATACAACTAATTATTATTATGTGACTGTTTATGCTAATTCACACACTGTGAAATAGCAGTATTTATGTTAAATAATAAATTGTTTATTCCCGCTATTTTAAACAATGGTCCTTCATACATGAAACAGAATCATAAGATATTTTCCATAAAAGTTGCTTTTCTAAAAATTAAGCGATTCACCAAATCTAAATGTGCATGTATGTTATATAGATATAATATAGCAGGAATTTTTAAATTTTAATGCAACTTACAAGAATTAATTGTGCATTGCATTATATAATTTGTTGAAAGATTACAAAATCATTCTATCGCTATCTTTTTTTTACTTGTTTTGTAATTAATAAATACATTGATATGTAATTATAAACTTCAGAATTCCCGATCATGAGATAAAAATATCGTTTGCTTAAAAATGGAATTCTAATTTTGCTTTTTTCTTAGGTTTAATATACAATACTTTTCACCACTGTACTGATCTCTAATTTAAATTTGATTTTTTTAATAATAAAAAATTTCTAATAAATAAAATCAGTTTATCAATAAAAATTATATTTTGTACCTCAATGTTGTCAGATATGAAGCAATATTACTTTTGATTGTAGCAGTCGATATACTGTGACTGTTTTAACCGTTCACTGATGATTCCAGAGATATTTCTATACGAATCGAAAGCAGAAAGGACAAATCCTCCCCTTTTCCCCGGTTTCGTACCATTGGTTGGATGTTTTCATTGCATGCTTGCTTGTATATGACGTCATTTTGGACTCTTTTTCTTCTGTCGAGACGATTGGTGGAGAAGGAAGAAGGTGCTTCTACTACAAGAAGTATTTTTCCGCAACCTGCTGAGGTGTTTATTGCTCATCAAACTCTCGTTTCTGACCTAAAGCTTCTCTATTTAATGAATATTTGTACAAAAACAAAATGATAACGATGATTTTGTTTTCCACTTTCACGTTCTTTCATTTACTTAGAACAAAGATGTTATGGCCCATTGTTGCAGATGGTCTTGTATAGAATAAAATGCATTTTTCTTCATTGTTGCTGCTGGTTGTGTATTTTTTTTTCAATGTCAATATTTTATAAATACAGTGATCAGGCAGTATCATTATAGGTACTAAAAAAGAACATTTTTATTAAAAGCTTCTATTCATTACATAAAATTTACTGAAATTATACTATGCATAAAAATTCTGAACAACTTTATATTTATGTTGTACTAATATGCAACGATTAATTTTTACTTCCATATACCTCCCTCAAGTTTTGAAAACAAGTGGCCGGAAAAATTACGGATAATTTCGTGCAAATATCACTCAACATTTAAAAAAAATTCTACAAAAAAATGACTATTTTTGATTACATTCGTTCTGGGTGCATATTTTTACTAAGGAAATAGTATTATAGAGGATATTTCTCAAGAGTTTCAAAACACACATTCATAAAGATATTTCGCTTATCCAAATTTAATCTAAGCGACAAAGAATATGTCAATTGATAAAATTATGCAATTGTATCCATAAGCAGACTTCATATCGAAATCTAAAGAGAAATTGGAAGATACATATATTGACCTGCATCTGAGATCCAAAAATTTTTAGATCTTGCAAGAAAAAAAGCATAATTTGTCTATGAATGTACAGTATTCCTTGTAAAATGTTACACCCAGCAGATATATTTCATATTAATCTAATAATGTAATGTTTAATCACACATCTGCAGTATTCTTTCTCTAATTATATGCATAATGCTACTTATATGCATCATACTGCATTTCTAATTAAACAATTATAATGAATATATTTTCTTTAGTTGTCACCAGAAAATTCTTTATCAAAGTATACTTCTTTCAAAGGGAACCATGTCAAATAATTCCTTATTAAAGCAGTAATACTCGAAAAAAATATATTTCATAAATGAGATTCACGATGAGATGTTATCATTTGAAACGTTTACCATCAACGGATGGGGAATGGGAGAACATTCCTCCCATTCACATCTAGTAGTTAATATTTTGAATGTATTGAAATAATGTAAAGAAATTGCATATACAACTTGATTTATTTAAAACTAGCCGCCTTTGGCGACCAGCTGGTTCACCATGAGTAAAGCGTTCTAAAATTTTAAATTAAATCACATATTCATTAGCCTTGAAGTAATTCCTGGCATTGATTGACCTGAAATTAATATTTTCTTTAAGATGATGGACGGAAAGTCTTAAAAGTACACCTTTTCCTAATAATATTCTTTAATTTTATAAATCTGTCAGTTTGAACCATCGGTTATGCTTCCAAAATATTAAAAAAAAAATTCGATGATGTTGCCAAAATATTAAATATGTTTTTTTAAAGAAAGCGAGAAAGGGAAAAAAAGTATTAAATTAATGATACAGATATTGCAAACGATTACATAAATATGCCATTAAGTCGGGATTTCAATGCATATCCTGTCTAAATTCAATCAGGTTTACTGTAAATAGAGAAGATTTATTGAGTTAATGATATACATATTGCAAACGATTGTAGAAACCTTTGTTTTGCATTTATTTTTTAAAGAAAATATCACATTTTATATTTATTTTATTTTATCCAGTCACGTGCTGAAAGTTGCATTTCTGTAGATTTATTTTGCGATGATAATTTTTTTTATTTGAACTTCCGTCATTGTTTTCTTTTATTTTATCCAGTCACGTGCTCAAAAAAAAACATGGTTAAAATATTTCTTTAAAAATTCGTTAAAAATAGAAGCTTGAGTTTTACATTAAAACACTGATACCATTAGAAGGCTAATTTTTTAATCTTTAAGTTGATGTAAAAATCATGTTTACGTGATCGTATTTTCGGAAGTTCTAGCGGAAAAACGTCGAAATTTTGCTTAAATTTTAATTAATTAAAATTCTAATTAAAAATTCGAAAAAAGGGCTCCGAGGTGCACATTCCTGACCTCCAAGGTATACATGTACCAAATTTGGTAGGTGTTGGTCCAAAGGTCTGCCCTGTAGAGCGCCAACACACACACACACATTGAGCTTTATTATAAGTATAGATATAGATTAGCATTTAAAAAAGATTTGTTCAGTAATATATAAAAGAAGATTTGTTCCGTGAAGTAGTCGATTCATTTTACCGACTACTTCACAGAGCAACTATTTATAATCATAACGTTGAAATAATTATATTTTCATTAATGTGAAAAATGTTAAAAGAATAAATTGAAAAATAACGAAATAATTCTTTTAACATTAAATAACTTGTTGCTCAAAACAAACAAAGAGAAAAAGATTGTCTTGCTACGGAAAACCATTTTTTATTTCAATTACCTTGTCGTTCTCAAGAATGACGTTATATAAATCAAACTATAACTTTGTATTAATTTCATGGCAACATAAAGATTGCAACGAAGATTGCTTTTGTAAATAAATTTTGCCGTTCTAAGTTACGGTTTGTGTGTGTATGTTGTATATAATTTTCAGAGATTATTATACATTTATATTCAGTAGCACGCAATATTTTGGTGCCGAAATATTCATAATAATCTCTGAAAATTATATACAACACACACAAAGCGTAGCTTAGAACGACTAAATTTAATTACAAAAACAATTTCTGTTACGATCTTCATGTTGCCATCAAATTAATACAAAGCTATAGTTTGATTTATATAAATTCATTCTCGAACTTTACACACTTGACAAAGATTAATCACCTTAATAGATTTCTTGGGCTTTTATCCTCTTTAGGTGCATACAGATGTCTTATCTAGAGGTAACCAGGGATCTCCACTCCCTTAAAATTTACTCCCCCTTTACGCTTTTTGCTTCCATCTATCCCATTGCTCGATAGTAAGAGAAACAGTTCTGCGAAGCTATTGTCTGCTTCATGGATAGCCAATATATATTTAGTTTGAGAGTGCTGACCCGTTAGATGAATAGTGCACCATTGTCCCAATTGATTCACTAGAAACAGGTAGATTAGAGACTAAAAGACTAAGTTGCTAGAGCGTATAAGTCTTGCCTAACACCAAGATAAATACCTAAGCTGAATATATTTAGAATC
Source organism: Argiope trifasciata (assembly GCA_026543055.1). Taxonomy (NCBI): domain Eukaryota; kingdom Metazoa; phylum Arthropoda; class Arachnida; order Araneae; family Araneidae; genus Argiope; species Argiope trifasciata. The sequence goes on along the minus strand of JAPMOQ010065374.1, from coordinate 281,654 downwards.
AGTATCGGTCTTCCTATATTAAGCTCTATGGACCATCAAGACCGAATTCTTTTCGATCTCTCACCGTATTTTCATATAATAATTAGGTTTTTTGACCTTCTCTAACCCAAAGGTAACAACCAAAAGTGCCAGGAGATGTAAACGCACCGGTCTCTCATAGTATGCGACACCAGCGGCACAGAACATCACTGGGTTTTAAATCTATTTTCAAATGAAATATAGTGAAAAAGCGGAAGGACAATTCAATCTGTACTTACTGAACAGTATCTGATGCGGCACCATATCTGATGATGACTAAGAGCGAAAATATTACACGTCCTGAGCGCCTGATATCCTAGCTGAGCCACGAATCAGACATTAATTGATTACAAGCACTGCAATACTAAGCAAATATGTACCAAATCCTCTTTGGGTTTTTTTAAATGCCAAGAGGTCAATTGTTCTTGCAAAGTACTGTAGCACATCAACATGTGCTACATGTGTAGAGACAGTCATGATACAAACCCTTGAGAATCTAACACTTTTGAGTACATTAACTGAACTTCATCCAGCTTATTATCGAAATTATCTAAAATAGAAGATTAAAAATAAGTACTATAAGTTAAAATGAAATTTAAAAAAATTCTATCTCGAAGAAAGTAATATTGTTACAAGCCGAAGGACGGAATTTCAAAGGCTTCAACTTTAAGGAACTTTCCGAATGTTAGCAATCCAATGGGATTCAAAGGTTCCTTCTTCTTTGCCTTAGAGAAACTTTAAAAATAACCACAAATATTTTCTAAAATTCTGGAGAATGTTTAATTTCTACTAAAAGTAGTGCGTCAAAACTTATTGAAATCACCATTTTTTAATTTCGTGCCACCAAAATTAAAAATAAAAGCTCAAACTTCAAATTCAAAAACCAAATGAAAATTCTGAAAAGATATATTATGACTCAATGGGGATTTGAGTATTTCACGACCCTTTAAAATGAGCATTAAGATGCCTTTCTTTGAATAAAATGATCAAAATAATTGAAGATTTTGGAACATTTTCAATGTGTTAATAATTTTTATTATGTTAATATTTTTCTTTATCTTGTGAATATATATTTGTTTCCATTTATCTATCAGGACTCCCGTCTGTCTGTCCATTATCTATCATGAATGTCCATCATCCACGTTCGTACACTTGTTGAAATAAATGTTTGATTTGATAAATATGCTAATAACTAAGTGAATCTTATGAAACATATATTTGATAACGTATTATGTTTGATAAAGTGTTAATAATGTCCTAATATTTTATATTCATAGAGTTTTTTTTACAAACTTATTTACTACCAACTAGAAAAATAAAGTTTTTAAAATAACCTGCTTGCTGGCCTCGGTAGTTGCTTACTTCATCTAATTATAAGTAGGTCTCCGCTCTGATTTCAAGAAAAGAAGAAAAAACATATGTTATTCATACTTACAAAGAAAACATCTGACACTTTTCTAATAAAGCTGATCCCTTCAGTTAAACATTTTCTTAAAAGTAACCATTGAAATTAATGACAATGACGCTATCACTGTAGATTTATCAGATGCTAACGAAATATCGATCTAAAGCAATGGGAACTCAGCATCGTTTACTTGTTATATGAATGGATTGACCTATTTCAAGTACAGGGTTTGAATTATCTTTTTCTGAATACTAAGTTTTCATTCATTTTTTTCATACAGCTGTTCGTGTTTCTTTCGAATTCTAGGCATCAAAGAAAACACACATACACACAAAAGAAAGATATACAGAACATAAGGATTATATCTTTCATAATGCTTCAGGCAATACTGCTTGGTACACTTATTAAACTTAGCAGCCACCCCTGTTTGTTTGTTTTTTGTAGGCAGCCTGCAAGCTGCATTAATATAAATTTATCAGCTGAAATATGTAGTCCGTATCCAACTTTCTCTTGTTACCAAAAGAAAAAACTTGATAAACTGCCTGATGAATTGCATTTCCTCTCATATTTTGAACAGCTTCAATAGCCATAACCCCATAGGTAAATGAATCTGCGAGAGTCAAGTGAATCCCGACCACCAAATCTTCCCTTCAGCTGGTATCCCAAAACGCAGACTTAGCTTATCCCACTTTTACGTCCCAGATGTTTCCAACAATTAAACATCCAAATTAGTTGTTATCCTATTCTCCTTAGTTAGCCAACTTATTCTCCCCATCAAACTATATTCTCAAACTATTTTCTCCACGTTTGTCAAACACAGGACAATTACATCCGGCGGGTTTTCATCACTCCCAACTTTCAAAACTTCTTTATGCAGGAAGCTCACACCAAGGTTGAGAACAGTTTTTAAATTCTCTTCTCACATATGTGGTAGGTTAATTTTTTATTTGTGATTATTTTAACAGTTTGTAACTAATATTTTAATAGCAAGCTAAAATTACTTTATTTCTCTTATTTTTGATTATTATATTCATAGAAAGGGGGCTCACAGTAATTTGAGTTTCCGCATGCATCTACAACTTCGAAAGGTCAGGGGGAGAGAGGGTACTTTGGCATGAGAGAAGAGGATAGCATTCATTCTCGTAAAGATATATCGCTCGCTTCATCTCACCACATTCGTCATGTAAACAACACATTTTTCAAATAATTAAAATCATAAACGCAAAAAACATTTAAAAAAAATATTCAAAAATTAAGAAATTAGTAAAATATTTTGACTTTTCATCAGTAACAAATTTTGTAAGACCTGTAAATTCTCTTTGAATATATTCTGGTTTAATTGCATTGTTTTTTCAACAGATGTTTCACAAAATAAAAACAAAATCATTTGATGAAATCATCAAATGATGATCAAATCATTTGGCTTGAAGTATTTGAACAGCTAGAGTATTTAATCCACTGAATTGCTGTTGACTATTTGAATTAATGGTTAAGTCTTAATTTAAATATCATTTGCATTTCAGTTCGAATGATAAATTTACAATGTAAATAAATGCTTTGCTTATTGAAAGATTAATACTTTTTTTCGTGGCACTTCGAGGAATTTAATCAACTGTCAAAAGAAAAGGATTTACCCTAAGTAAATGATTTATCGCCTTTTGCATTTCCCCAGGTAGCATCAGAACTAGCATTCAGAAAACCAAATTTATTATCATAAAACAATAATATTGCTGTGTTCTCAAATATTTTAATACGCTGTATTAAATTATAATGCCTTTTTATTTGGCTTATGGTTAAACTGAGAAAAATAGTTATAAGTAATACATCAGAACACTCTCTTAGTTCAATATAAAAGTTCACCGATTAATTTAAAATATACAGTAATATCAGTCTGCATATTTCTAATAGGAAAACTCTTATCTCTTCCTTTCACAATGAGAGTTCTGACACTATAATATTTTTGTAAATTATATTAAACAAATAATGAATCAATATATTCATGTCATGTGAGCTAATCTGCCTTAGACATTAACATAATTAATCTAGACTCCATTTAGCATCGGAACTGGCCGATTAAATATGACGGTAAAATAACAAGCGTTATATGGATGAGGTTTTAAAAAAATAAACAAAGACTTTCTTAGCCATAACACAACTTGGTCATTTTTTTTTCGAATTCGGAATTCTAAATATATCAGATGATGCCAACATTTTAAAATAAATAATAACAAAAACTGATGTTGCCACCATTTTGTAAAATATTAATTTCACAAACATTATTTACAATAAAATATAATACTATTTAACTAGTTAAATATACATGAAATAATCAAAACTTTAAAAATAACAAAAGTTGGTGTTGCTACCACTTTTTAAAATATTAATTTACAATCATAAATAAAGGAACAAAAATCGTTCCGCAGTGGAGAGCGCCCACATTCGGACTGTGACAAATTAATGCTATTTTCATGTATTAGAATTTTCAATTTAGTTACAACTTCAGAAATTTAACTCATATTTTTTATTTAGTGACAGTTTCAGGAAGCATATAAGCATATAATCATTATTACAGAAATAGGTAGAACATCTATGTACATAGTTAATATAAAGTACTTTTGACCATCATTCTTAATGAGAACACAATTGTCAGAAGGCAATTGCATTAATCCAGATTTTGCTAAATCACTTTTTATTGTTATGCACCACTTTTTTCCCGATAAATAATTTTCCCTTTTCAAATTACTAATTTTATCTTTAATTTCTCAGAATTAAGTGGGGTTAACGTATAAAACTGTTCCTTTTAAATTACTATATAAATATACAATTTTTGCATCAATGAACGTAAATTTTATTTCGATGCAAGTATAATTAATAATCAGAATAATTCTAAATATATAACAAATGAATATCTACATATTTTATTTGATTAAAATCAATTATTTTATATTATTTCTCCGCCATTATCTTGCTTTAAAGAATACATTCATTTGTATTTATTAATTTAGTTTTTGCAGATTTGTCTATTTCCATAACTTCATGCTTATTCAATGAATCCGATTCATTTTCTGTTATAATCCCCAATATTTGTACGTGGGTTACAGCTCATTGGGGCCGCAGGCCCCATCATCCTTAAATCTAGGAAATAATACACTTTGGAATGGATAAAGATACATTTAATAGTTCAAGAAAATAACGAAGTGCAGAGAAAAAGTTCATAAAGTTACGCAAAATATTAGTAAAGTGAGAAGAGAGAGAGCACGATGTCAGGGGTGCAGGTAGGGGTGGGAACCAATCAGGAGAGAGATACTGGGAGAGACTTGTCTAGGCAAATCAGGAGACAGCGTAGTTGGAAACAGCAGGACAGCTTAGCAGAGAAGTTCAACTATTCTAGGAGAGCGTTAGTAAAAATTAACTTCTTTAGTTTTGGCTTGCTTGATCTTCTTTGCAGTAATAATTCCAGGAAATTCTGCTAACATAGCTTCCCTAAGGGAGTCTAATCCCCATTCCTTCCAAAGAGCACTATTTATAGCTTCTACATTAGTATTCCGAACATTGTGAATCGTATTAGCTGGCACTCATTTTCATTTGAGCATTTCGGAATGCATGCTTGGTAGTTGATTTATATCATTACACTTCAACATTAAATTTAGTATTTGGTTTTTATTGGACCCAGTCATTTCTCTAATTAACTGCGTATTTTGACCGAACTTTTAAAGGAAATACCTTTTTGGGGAGAAAAGGGGTAATGAATATTGTATCACTCTGAAGATATTTCAAGCAATCAATCTATGTTCCAATTGCTCGCTTATGTTTTCCCCTTATAGTTATCACTTTTTAAAGATTGTTACTGACCTTTCCTGAAATTTTTATTGGTCTTTAATATCATAAATTCTATCAGTAACGGATATAAGCATTTCGTGGCCCTAGACAGTGCATGTTATGTGATCTCTTGTTTAATCAACTTAGTTTTCAACACATTTTTAACTTAATCAATTATCTTTACTATTAACTTGCACTGGTACAAAACGATCCCCCGGCCGCTGTTTTTGGTCTGTTAATAATTAGGTCATTATGAATGTCATATCTTCTGATAAAGTGTCCTTGTATTTAGCCCAAAACTGGAGGGCGGTTTGATAGTCCGCAAGTGCTCACTAAAAGTGCAAACAGACCTTCTAGCTACTCTCATAGCCAGAGCTTCATTACTTCTCTTCGAAAGATTAGATTTACGTTTTCTGGGCATTTCGAAAAACTATCAAGTTATGACAAATAAAATAAAAAAAAAATTAACCTAAAAATGATACATTTAAAAATATAAACATATACGAAAAATATATAACTAAGATAAATACAATTCAATAACAAAAACACAAAACTAACCGAAAAACAATTATTTACCTCGAATGCCCGAAAGAACACAAAACAGCAAATCATGTCCGAGTTTCTTTAAATTCAAGTCAAGTCTATTCATTTTATTTATCTATCGAGATTGAGATAGCTACAACAGTGTAATACACATAATTTTTAAACTTTCAATTTAAATGAAAACACATTTATCAATAATCACGCGTGAACTTTCAACGCCAGTTGGCGTAACAAAAATACTTGATTTTTCTGCTCCAGTTGAGGTAACGCAATGCAGATTAGATTTTTTTTTCCTTTATTCTGCTTTATTTTTATTTAAAAGTACTTCAGAATGAATTTGGAAGATCGATCAATTAACAACATTGGATTTTAAATTCATAAAACACTAAGAAAATAAATAGAATCGTTTGAAATAATTGGTCGAAATCATGCTAACCCTAATCTGATTACTGTTGAGGGGAAAAAACTGGAACCTTGCTCATCTTTGGCGGGATTTGACCTCAGCTTTTTGACGCGAAAATTATTTTTTAATAAATAAAAAATTAACCACTCAATTAACCGGAATAAAAAGTAGCCTACGTTCTATTCCTGACTATAATCTATCTTTGCTCTAAATTTTATCCAATTCCGTCCTGCTATTCTGGAATGATTGAGTAACAAACATCCATCCATCCAAACATTTACATTTATAATAGTAGTATAGATTTTAATATTATTATTATTATGACTTATAACCTTATTCACTTTGCATAAAATATTAAGTCGGTGGGTACTCATGCTTATAAATTCTTTAATAACTAAGCAAACGTAACACACAACAGAATTTGACTATCAAGGGTTCTTGTTTAGTTTTTATTATTTTGATGACTTGCATATTCAATGAACTTTCAACTTTCTTATACTTTTAAGGTATGGCTTTTCCTTTTGCATTTTCCGCCTTACTTTGAAACTCAAGTTGGGCCTTTTCTTTTTCCCATCCCATCCGCTGTGAAACAAACTCGACTTTGGTAACAGCTGCTATGTTTTTGTGGGTACTTGTAGTTCAATACTTCAAAACAGTTATGAAACTCTCCCATCAGTCAAGAATATTGATTAACTATCTAAAACTTCTCATTGCCCTTTCACTGATTATATTGCTAAATTGACAATAATATTATCACTGATGCGTTAAATGTCATCTTTAAAGAGACAACTACGAGTAATCTGCCAACAACTTTTTCAAAATATTAGATGTGACACAGCGTGAGAGACTTTAAAAAGTCAAAAGCATCTATCACATGCACTCATTGGCGGATTTCCGCACAGGCCGTGGTGGCTGTCGCCTCGTGTTTCGAGGAACAAAGGAGCCTCAAAATCTACTTGAATGTGTATCATAGTGCTAAGCCACCTATAAATTTAATTGTTCAAGTCTCCTCTTTGGTATGATCCTCAGAATTTTCCCATTTTACTTTTTCTTTAGAGAAAAAGTGTTCATTCACCGATAAAAGTGTTAATAAAAAAGTTTTAAGTAAAATTCTTGCGGAATCAAAACGCTACGTCTTCAAATTCTTTTCTTAAACTTTATACATTCAGAATACTTTCTCATCGTCTCTCTTTCCTATTCGCACTCTGTAGCATGTTTACCAGGGTTTAGATAAATAATCTTGATATAAAAATTGAACGATTTCCTTGAAATCATAAAGAATGAAAATCGCTAAAAATTCATTGACCGTTACTTTAAATTATGTGTGTTTAATAAATAACGAGATTCATTGCTGTAGAAACAATAAAAAAAATTACTATATAAAATGGGTCAATAAAAAGCATAATATCTGTACAATAAAAATCAAAGCTATTAATGCATTAGGAATTGCCATTCAATACCTAATGATATCACAAAATAAATGTTAAGATTAAGTTAAAACTGAAATAAGTTTATCTTGCTACATTTTTGTTAACAATAGAGTTTAACGGGGAGGGGCCTCAAAATATTTCAGCGGCATTACCAAAAATTGCCACTGCATGCAATTTTTATTTTATGATAGTTAAATTTCATATTATAAAACAGAATTATTTAGAGAACCATTGAGATAAATAATGAATTCAAAGAGCAGAATAGTTTAGTGTGAGACGAACATATTTATTTCATATACATAAGAAGTAAAAAAACAATTACATTTGCATGTTTAATTGCCATAATAAATAGCTATAATTTGGAATTTGGTTTAGCATCAATTTATCCAAGAAAAAAATTATAATTATTATCCAAAATCCTAATATCGCAAAAGAATTTATTATATAAAAACCAGTCTTGGGATTCCTGTTTCCACAAATTAAGAATCGAGAATATTTCATTTCTCAAGTTGAAAACAGATGCCTCTTTAGAATAACTATTTCAAAAAAGTTAATAGTAAAGTTACGTTAAAATTCTAAAAAATTCACCGCCTTTTGTTCAACAAAGGTCTTCCATAAAAGTATAAATTACAATATTTGGGACAAGACTTCCCAAGTTCATCAAAAAGAATTACCCTTTTCAACAGTTCACGGCAATGTCAGAACAGCTTTTCCTTTTCTCATCCAACCAGTGAATACAAAAATCTCATTCCTGCTTATCTATACTTATAATAAAGCTCAATGTGTGTGTGTGTGTGTGTGTGTGTGTGTGTGTGTGTGTGTGTGTGTGTGTGTGTGTGTGTGTGTGTGTGTGTTCTATAGGCCAGACCGTTTGACCTACAGCTACCAAATTTGGTACATGTATACCTTGGAGGTCGGGAATGTGCACCTCGGAGCCCTTTTTTCGAATTTTTAATTATAATTTGAATTAATTAAAATTTAAGCGAAACTTCGACGTTTTTCCGCTATAACTTCCGAAAGTATTATCGCACAAACATGACTTTTACATCAATTTAAAGATAAAAAATAATTAGCTTTCTAATGGCATCAGTGTTTTAATGTATAACTCTAGCTTCTATTTTTAACGAATTTTTAAAGAAATATTTTAACCATTTTTTTTTTTAGTACGTGACTGGATAAAATAAATTAAAACAATGCCGGAGGTTCAAATAAAAAAAAACAATTATCATCGCAAATCAAATCTAATGATATGCAACTTTTAGCACGTGACTGGATAAAATAAAAAATATATATAAATGTGATATTTTCTAAAAAAATAAATGCAAAGCAAAGATTTCTATAATCGTTTGCAATAACTATATCATTAATTCCATAAATTATCTTTATTTACAGTAAACCTGATTGAATTTAGACAGGATATGCATTGAAATCGCGACTTAATAGCATATTTCTATAATCTTTTGCAATATCTGTATCATTAATTCAATAATTTTTCCCCTTTTTCACTTTCTTTAAAAAACATATTTAACATTTTGGTAACATCACCAAAAAAAACATTTTTAATATTTTGGAAGCATAATCGATAAATTATTAAAGCATTAAACTCAAAAAGTTTTTCCGAATAAAGTTACCGACTCTTTAACTACTAATAACTGAATCTTTTAACTTTAATTATTTCTTAAATTTTGGCTAATGAATATGTAATTTAATTGAAAATTTCAGAACGCATTACTCATGGCGAACCAGCTGGTCGCCAAAGGCGGCTAGTGTCAAATATAGTAAAAATATTATTCAACGATCATCTATTAAACAGCGCTATAAAATACATCAATTGCAAAGGCAATCGTAAAACAAGTGATTTCAAATGTTCAAATTAGAAGGAAGAAGTGAAATTCCTTAAATTCAAATGTGTTAATAATTTAACCTTTATACAGGCAAGAAGAATATAAACTGAATCTTGTAGTGCACCTTCATATGCCACATCACAAGGATAGTTAATGAAAATTTTCCTTCAGACAAATATATCATAAAAAATTAACGTTTTGCAACATTTGAAAGGTACTCAAAACCATAAAATTTTGGTTCAATATCTGTAAAAGGCAGTTTTCCCAGTTATATAATTTTCCCTTATTATAAAGCAATTTAAATTATTGCTTATTAACTTAAAAGGAAATAGGTGGTACTAAAACCGAATTAAAAAGATTGGGGAGGGAGGGAATTAAAACCAAAAAGTAATACAACTGTTCAGTTAAAAACTTTTGACAAATTAAAATCTTTCGATAATATTTTTATGTTTACTGAGGAACTGCCACCTAAAGGTGTGGTTTTTTTTTTTTTTTCTACTTTTGCATATTTGCTTTGCCTTTTATCAGAATCTTTTTCCCAGTTGGTTCAAAAACATTCACATTTCTCTTAATTCAGTAGTATGCATGAAATCAAAACTCCCGAGCTGCTAAATCTTCTTTTCTCATTCTAAAAGTCTTGTATTTAAAGAAACCTTTCTTAAACCATCCGATTTAATTTTTCTCTCAAATAAAATCTTTTTTCGCCGAAACTGTCAAACATATGGAGATGCGGTCTCCTCATCGTAGTTACTAGAAAATTTTCTGGTCGACACAACTCTTGAAACTTACCTCGTTCCAGTATGGAAAATTAAGCCATTCAAGCATCTGCAAATTTCTATAATCGACATCTGTTCTCCAAAAAAAAATTTCTTGACCACTTTCTAAGAACATTCAAATAACAGCTTAACCATTCAAATTTTTCCAATCCTTCATCGTAGCGACTTTAACATCAAATACTAGGAACTTGATACATCCTGCTTCAATACCGGCGCTGACATTCTATGCCGCCATTTCTACCCTCAAGAACCGGTCAAGCAAGTTTTACGTCATCGACAATTTTTTCTAACCAGTTTGAAAATGCCGATGAAACATTGTCTGCAATAGAAATTCAACCAATCATGTGAAACTTTGAAATGTGTCACACAAGTGACGTCACTTTCGTTGTCGTTTGCTGACAGAAAGTGCCGACGATATTTCGCCGAGTGATAAGGCCTTTAGATATGTGACTGCATTATATTAAATACATACATCGTACTCATTTTACTACCAAATTATTTTTACTAGATCTGAATATCACCAGCTCAGAATTTAATCAACATCATTTTCATAATCACTTCCAATCCTTACAACAATGGCCACTTTATGATTACAATTTGTTCTAAATTCAAGAAATACATAAATTTTCGAAAAAAATTAATTGAACGAAAATTCAATTTTTTCTTCAAAAATACCAGCATCCAATTGATATTTCTTCTTATACAATACTTTTGAAATTTTTTGCAACTCATCTCTTTATCCATACACTTCGAATTGAAAAGTTTCGTTTCTTTCGAATCTCATTGAAAGAATGACAATTATAATTTCCTTTTAGATCAAAAACGAAAATTTCTCCAAGCAGCCAGAATTGACTTTTCTTATTCTTATTGAGTTTAATTTAAAATGTGTTTAACTGCGAAGTCTCATCTCAAAATTGTTGTTATATCATTCTAACAGAACTTGTATAAACGCTATACA
>JAPMOQ010065374.1:116579-270448 GCA_026543055.1 Argiope trifasciata | reverse complement strand
TTAATATCCTACCATAGAAAAATAGACTTCAAGTGGACTCAGTTCTGTACCAAAACTTCTTTACTAAAGACATTTAACTCCTTCTCCGCTTTATTCTTCTTGTAAAAAAGATAAAAATTTGAAACGCATAACTTTTTAGTACAATTTCATTTTTCATTGAAAAAGAGACATCCTAAAAAAAGAATTTGGATGCATTCCACTCTCATTGGACTGGATTTTCAACCTCTGTCAAAAGGGGGGGGGGATTAATCGAAATCATAAAATTTCTTTAGTATTTACATAGTAATGTTTTTCCTTTTTCCATCTTTCAGTATTTAATTCAATCTTTTCTCCGTTTTGTTCTTTAATCTTATCCGAAAAATTTCTTGGTAATGTTGCCCTGAATAACTTGAAATAAAATAACGAAAACGAGCACAAATCTCAAAAAGTTTCAAAATAAATCAATTAGCATTACAACACAGGTACGGGATCAGTTTTATTTGATAGGATGTTCATTTTATTTTACTACTTTTTTTTAATTCGCAGAAATTCAGTTTTTCACAAATCTATTCATTTGGCAAAAATGTTTATGACACTTTTAAGATCAATTTATGTGCGCATCTTCCTAAGCACAACGATTCTAGGAAGGTTCCTACTCTACTATTGAATTTGATTACTTAATCCGACAAAAATTATGCATCGAAACTAAATGCTAGTTTCTAACAGATAACTAAAATTGAATAAATTTATCATAAGGCAAAACAAATATATGACTGATTTGAACAATTTATAAATGCTACTTTGTATCCACAACCCAACGAAACCATCGGAAACATTCCACCCTCGACTTCCTTAGGCAGATTCGGTTTTAAAGGTGGAGCAATTATCAGACCATTTAATTTATGTCAGTTCAGATCTTCCGACCTATAATACTTTCAATTTCTAAAGCAGCCTGTTTCAAATGAAAAATTTCTTTAATGTTCAAAAAAGTAAGAATGAAGAATATATCTTTTTAGTTATAAAAAAAAAAAAGGTATTTAAACTTTCATCGATTCTCTAAATGCATTAATTTATTGATAACATTGACATAAACTATACTGGTAGATACGTTCCATCACTTATGATCAGCAGTCTTAATGTATGCAAGGCAGATTTGGACAGCTTATTATCTTCTACTCTAGCACAAAACGGCACGTTTGACTAAAGTGTTAAAGATAAGATTATGGGGTTTTTTATTTCAGGTAATTTGCTGATATGGATGGATAAACAATCGACTTTTTTTAGGATTTCGTTCATAATCTGTCAGAAATTTGCAGACATGATGGTGAATATGCCAGATTTCAGTCTTTTAGCTAATTGCATATTTGAGTAATCGCATTCACAGACTGAAAGACGTAATTCCAAAAATGCATTTTTCAGACCTCAAGAGCTCTAAACTTGACGATCCTTTAAATCTAGGGTCCAATTGTTTGACCATTATAATATTTCCTCTTTGCATGCTTCCTGCATGAGAAAATAGTAGCACACCTAGAAATTTTAAATTTTTAGAAATGGGATTATAAATTTCGATCTATTAGGTCGAATTCAGTTTCTATCTCTAATATATAATTTATGAACATGAATTAATTCAAAAGTATTGTCATATAAGAAGTACAAAGTAAAGAAATCGTTGCTAATTGCTATTCATAAAAGATAAGCATTAAAAAAATGTAATTTTCAATAGTGCCATCAAATGCTTTTAGAGTACTATTTACAATTAAATGTTTTACAATTATTCATATAGCAATCATTTGCAAAATGGTACATTAATGATTATGTAATAAAGTATCACAACATTGTTAATAATTAACTTCTTAGTTGTGATTGATAACTCACTTTTTCCAAATAGTATATCAAAACAAAGCCATTCTTAGACTTTATAATTCAATTCAAAAATGACATAGAATCCACGAACATCTCAAACTCTTAGTTGTATCATTGCAACAAGACCATTCCATAACATCTAATTTGATAAATTTACACAGGTGAGGAGTTTTAAAAATATTTGAAAAATTAAAGGGTACTTACTTTTCTAAAAACTTTTTATTTTACTTTGAAGATATTTTTGGTGAATTTTAAAATATTTTCAGTAAAAATTTAAAACTTTTAATTCTTAGTTCTATGATAATAAATCCTATGCATCTGAAAAATTCATTATAATATAATCATAGTTAATCGAAAAAATTAATGATCAATAGTCAGATTCAGGCTTTGCAACTTCTCATTTGATTATTCCATATTCCTATGAAAGAAAAAATATTTAATTAATGGCATTTTGATGCATCGTTAATCTCAAATTTTATCGGAAATCAAATTGCGATTGCAGAGAACAGCAGGGTTCACACGAGGCCAACGAATCGAAATGGGCAATCGAAAGTTACGCCTACTTCAAAAAGATAAAGTGATGGTCAATGGCAAAAGTTGTCCCAATAAGACAAACATTTTCTACTGTCACTTCGGGGTCATATGATGTTCTTGAAGTAGGATTGACCTTCTACTGCGCTTAATAGTTGTCTTCGAGTAAATGCTAAAATCGGAAATGAAGCCAAAAATAAAATAAAGTCATTTCAGCAGTAACCCTTCTTAAACGCAGGTCATTTTTCTCCATTGTTATTAAATGGTTTGGATGATAAAAGATTATAATAAGTGTGTTGATTTGCTTTATTATAAAAGGATTTTTAAAAAACAGGTACTTTCCGGTTAGCCGGGAGCAAGTGAAAAGTCGTCAAATAATTTAGACTTTCGCCCAGAAAAACTGTCATCAAAAAAGAAATTTTAGCGTTAGCAGGTTAGCGCAGGTCTAAATTATTTGACTATCTTTCGCTTGAGTCTGGTTAACCAAAAAAACCCATCTAGAATTTAATTTCAAACAACATTTCGCCTAGAAGTAATGTATCATTTTGTTATGCCAGATACAAATGGGGAAGGGGGGTAAGCCATGGATAATCGAGAGCTTATAATATTTGGAAAAAAAAATTTAAACATATGTGATACATGATTGGCAAAGATACGTGAAAAATTTCTGAGAAATTTGATTTAGCTATTTAATTTGCCGATTTGACATTTTTTTTTTAAATTAAAAAACGGATTGATTTTCCTTACTTATGAGTTGGTAACATTTAATTATAATCATAACTTTTTAAGTGAATTTATTTTTAAAATGAATAAGAATTATTGTTATCTGCGTTCATAAATTAAGAACATGTTTTATGTTTACTTTAATCCATATAAGGTCCGAATATGAAATAGACAAATACAAAGGAGCCCATCAACATTATGGCACCGGAGAAGGATTTTTTAGAGGGATGAGGGTATTTTCAAAATATTCCTTTTTGTGTTAATTTAATTTACAAGGACTGTGCACTCAAGTTTATTTAAATCAAAATTGACTATTGTAAAAATTACAGACATGCAATTATCTATTGTCACCTCGCTTTAGCTATAACCCAACTTCCGATTCACTACTTTACAACTGACTATTCCACACACGAATCGATGCTGCTTCTGTTATAAACTCCAAAATTCGACACGAAACTCAATTCAAAAATCGCTTGAGCTCTACTCGACGCATGTTCTCCGTTAGACAGATCCAACTATTAACCGTTGTCTAACTATACGACTAACTGCAAAACTACTGTCTTCGCCTTGGACTGCCGGCATTTTATAGTTTCCGGAGCAGGGCAGAAAAGGTTCTGAAACAATCAAGCATATTTCAACCCCTATTGGTTATATCGCCAAACTTCTTGAAAATTCTAGCATTTTCTATTTTGTCGCCAAGCCCAGACGTCGCTGATCCGGAATCAATAGAACTTATCGTAATATGTAAGAATATATAATGAATTTTGAGTCAAATTTGTTATTATAGTGTTAATCAACTTGGGCCTATTTTCCGCGTGCATGCAAATGAGATTGATTATTCCACAACACTCTGGCCTAAATAAAAGAAATTTGACTTATGGTCTTTTTACTAAAATTGTAATTTTCTGCTAAATTTTGGTTTCAATTACTGAAAAATATAAAGAAGTCCGAAATGCATACTCGTTTTCCATCATTGTTCTATTTAGCACAAAACTGTCATAGGCGGGAATCTTAAGATAAAAATATCGACGGTCGAATTTCCCAGTCTTGTTAAAATCCAGAATTTTTAT
The DNA here is from genome assembly GCA_026543055.1 of Argiope trifasciata. Lineage (NCBI taxonomy): Eukaryota > Metazoa > Arthropoda > Arachnida > Araneae > Araneidae > Argiope > Argiope trifasciata. Next base: position 266,282 of record JAPMOQ010065374.1, on the reverse strand, counting down.
ACAGGAATATGGAGTATACAACATTTTAATTAGAGAATGTTCCAAAAATGTCAGTGAATATATTCCTGTTTTTTATTATGTTTGCTTAATTTTTCATCTTTATTCAATTGTCTGAATTTTTGATCACCGACTTAGCTTATGCAAACTAAAGAGAATGGCATGGATTTTGGAAACCACGTATAACTGTAATTTTTATACTAACTCAACTATGGCATTTCTTTTCTTAGTAATATTTAGTTATTTTTCTTTAAAAATTGAGATGCAAATAAAATAAAAACCTTCTAATCAAGAGAAAATATTTCTAGTCTGTCGGGATTCTAAAATTCTAGAAATTTTAATTGATGTTTTTATTATTAACGTAATCTCATTGAAATAAGGAACAGTAGAAAGCGTTTGCAATTAAAAATTGTTCCAAATGATTTAATGAGGATTATCGTTTAAATCGTATTCTTAGTTATCATTTTCATAAGAATTTATTTTTATATTGCGTTTTTAAGAGTGTATTTTTCTTTTGTATTTAGAAAAATAGATTTTCATCACGATTATCATAAAAAATTTCATAATTGTGCTAAATATGAAGCTTTTTATTCAAGCTGAATATGCACTACTAGTCAAAATTACTGCAAGTCTGAAATATTTCACGTTTTTTTAAAAGAAAAAAAACACCTAAAAAGTAATATTTTTTCATCTAAAGTAATATATATTTTAAGTCAATATGTTAAATTAGTCTAAAGGCAAGATATCACTGCTTTATTGAACAAAAAAAGTTATTTAATTTCAAAAAGAATAAAATAGGAACAAAATGTACAGGTTATCAATATTGGAATCTATTTTGTTTCCCTGGAATAATGTAAGTATAGAAAGAATTTCAATTTTTTTTAATCAGAAAAGATAATAAAAGAGTTCAGGTGAACTGAAAAGCATTTAATATTCAGTTGAACCGCCTTTGGTTTCGATCACAGCAGCCACTGTTTTAGGCATGGAATCCACAAGGTTTTATAGCATTTCTTTAAGTATTTCATGGTGCCAAACTTTAATTATTGTTTCCTGAAATTCTAGTCTGTTCTGGGATGATTCTCAGTTATTTTCCTCCCCATTATACTCCATAAATTCACAATGATGTTTAAATCTGGTGAATTTTTTGGATATGCAAGAACCTTAATACCGTGTTTTGCAAATGCAGCCTTAACATAAAAACATGTTTCGATACAGAGGCCAGAACTTAACTGAAATGAAATTTAAAATTAACTGTAAAATTTGTGTTACCTTTTTCGATGTATGGCAAGGTCCAAGACTTGCAGAATTATTTTTTTCTACCTTGGGAACAACTCACGTGCACTATAAAATAATTGATCCCTTAACGCACCAACATACTTGTCCCTATTCCTGGTTCCCAATACAAATTAAAGTCATCCATTTGACTAATATAACATGCACCACCATTATGCTATCAGGCTATTTTGATGTACAAGTCAGACATTCCGACCAAATGCTTTTATTTGTTATGTGCCAAATGTGGCCAGGCTTGTCAGGTAAATTTTGTAGCTAAATATAACTTGTCTCCATTCTGAAATACTCCAATTTTTGTACATCTTAGACCACACCAATAGTTTTTTCAGCATTGTTTCCGTCAGGGTCAGTTTTTTTTTTCAAGATACTTGCACCTTGTAACCAGGTTCACACAACCTCCAACAAATTGTCCTGGGACTGGCAATGGCAGATGTGGACTCATTCCATTCTTTTGAAAGTGTAGCATAGCTTGCAAATCTATTTTTACTGCATAATCGGGTCAATATAGTATCAGCACGCTTAGAAGATAACTCGGACGGTTCCTTCGGTTTTGAATCTCTTTATGAGGCGTGAAACAGTCGACTCATTGCAATTACACCAATGAACAGTCCTAACATTTGGAATGTATGCTGGATGGATTAAAATAACAACCTGGCGCTTCTCATGACTTAATTCACACATTTTAAAAAGAAATGAACAGTTTAAATTGAAAAGCAATGCACGTGAGAAAGAGCTTTGACAGATCAACAAACGAAATGAAACTCTTCGCTGACGGAGCAATTTTACAATAAATTACCGAATTGGCACAACAGCTGCAGAAGATTGCTTTACAATAAATGAGGCAACAACTTGAAACTTCTATACCACATTTGTACTAGAAATTATCCCTTTAAATAAAAATATTACTTTTTGGAGACTTATTCATGAAAAAAACTTGAAATTTCTGAAACTTGTAATACTTTTGGACAGTAGTGTAATATATACACTTAACTAAATTCAGTCTGCTAATTGTTAAAAAATGTATGATTAAAGTTCATGTCCAACGCTAAATATAGTACCGGAAAAAATGAGTAAAAAATTTATTGTAAAACTGAAAACAATTAAATAAATTATTGTAACAGATGGAATGGCCCATTTTTTTTCCTTTAAAAGATATTGCTTTTAAATATGCAATATACTACAAAGTATCCAGCCTAATGAGGCGAAATGATAGGTGGGAGTTCTATGAGCTCATTTCTTTGCCCACCATACCAGAATATAATATTTTTATAACAAAATTCACCCTTATAATACGTATTTTCTTACTTCTTATTGAGTACTAACTCCTCCATTAATCCATTCAAGCCACGAAGAATATGAACGCGCCCTGGTGAATCACAGAAACAGTTGCCGGTTTTTGCTGTTAAGCCAGAATATAGCCACCGTATAGAGCGTAATTTCTCCTACATAATCACAACTTTTTTTTTCTTCTATTACCCATTTTGAAATTTTCATGTAGAACACTCAAAAGCAAACCTCAAAAACAATTTATGAATACTGTAAGTACTGTGCAGTTATAATCAGGAACAGCGGAAACAGTTGATGTCCGTTGCACACTAACGAAACAATGAACGATGGGCAGATGGTAGTTCTTTTCCAATCACAACATATTTTGCATACGAGACGTAGGAGGATCGTATCAATGTTGTCAATGTAAATCTTACCTTCCTCATTTAAATGTGATAAAAGAAAAATAGGCCGGATGCATGGAAGCCGGATAATTACGAACCATATACTTGAAAGTGTATGGCAGGTCATTTTAGTTATCGAAGTGATTGTGTGTAAAAGATGTTTGTTTCACCAAGAAAAGAAATGACGCATCACTAAGTAAGAAAAAGGAAATTTTTATTGTTTTTCAAACAAGGGTTTCTTAAGACCCTTCTACTTTTCACTATTCTCAGAATGTTACAGGAAATAGCTTCTTTTATTCCTTTGAATTCTGAAATGATTAAATCATTCGAACTTTCTGCTATTCCTTACAGACACACACAGACACTATCTACTGGATGAAGTAAATGTTTATACACCGGGTACCATGAGAGAGTGAACTTGATCTCCCCAGTGTTCACAGCAATGGATTATTACACAACTTCTATCTGTGCACACACAAAATTTAGGTGTTTTAAAACTTTTCGTTAGTTGGATGTAAAAAAATACAAATTCTAGTGCCATACAATATAAATGCATTAAGTGGTTCTTCTGGGGAGAACTGAAAATGTATGCACGGTCTTGAGATCTCCTCTCTCCAATGTAAATGAAATAAAAACCCCGGAAAATGAAGTAAGTGATGTTTATCAACCTTATGAGTATAAAGGTTCCCATACAGAGTGACGAATTACAATTCTTTACATTATATCTATAAAAAGTAAAAGTTTAAGTTTTTAAACACCGTTCTAAATCTTATTTTAATCTACATAAACAAACGTAGTTAACGTTTTACTAAGGCCGTTTCTTGAAAAATGATCTTTATTAATCCATTAAATTAATAAAATTTCGCACCGCCAGACAATTAGACAGTGACATTAATGATTCATTTGTTATATTTTGGTCTTAAAAATCTAAATTGCAAATTTAAGAAAAAGAACTTTTAAAAGGCATATTTATTTACAATATTTCTAACCTTATGCCACAGTTTTATTTTTGAAGAATGGTAAAATAAATAAGCGTAATTTCTTGAATTCAAAATATCTATCATTTATTAAAATAGCTGCAATAAATGAATAAAAACTATGCCAATAATTACCGTAAATTTATCAAGTTCCTAATTTTTCAAAATATTTTTGCCTGCTTGCTAAAATTATAAAATGAATATTCGATTTTTTTTTTAATTCTCTGATACATTGCATTAGTAAAATTTCTGTATTCTCTTCTATTAATAAATTTACAGATATTAGCAGAGTAAATTTTTAATACTACTCAACACATTTTGCAAGCTTACTTAGCATGCGGCTAATATTATAAATTTGTCACTGAATATCGACTTAACTATCAAAACATTTTTGCCAAGATCTTAAATATTAACTTCACGATGGTGGAAAATTCCTAAATTACAAAATGAATGGATTAAATTTACAGTACGTAAACCTTCTATTTAAAATAATAATAATAATAATAATATTGTAGCCAACATACAAACCCTATTCAATTCAACCTTTATGTCAAATTTATATCCAAAGAAAACAATTTTTTTTAATCATTACATTAAATCTTTGTTTCCGAATAAAATTTTAGTACCTTTGCGATCCGTCATAATAATAATAACCTGCTACTTGTGTCACTGTAACTTTAATCAGATCAAATAATTTTTGTCAAAACACTGATGTAATTCCCTTTGTTGGAAAATATTAGCTACCGGAAATTATTTGTCATAAAAAAACACTCTTTCATATCCAGATATTTAATTACCATAAAAGTAGTTTATGCCCAGACAAAAAAAAGCAGGAAACTTTCATATAATTAGCTTAGTCATTGACTTTTGCAATAATAATTCAAGCCAATAATAGTTAAAAGAATGCATCAATGAAAATATCAGTATTCTCTAAAATGCAAATCTATATTTTTTTTAAAAAAATAGATTAGGGAAATTTTTCTATTAAATTTAGCTTTTTTTTCCTTATTTATTTATAAGTAAAAAATTTTACTTAAAAGCTATATCGTCTTTTCAAGCAAGACATTATACAAAAAGCTGACTTGTTTGACAATTCATTCATCCAAAATACTCAATTTTATAACATTTCAATACATAACACCAAACGAAAAATGTTGAATTTTTCCCAATAAATAATTTACAAAATCATTAAATAATATAAAAAATCAACGTTCAATTTCTTTCCAATTTTTTTTTAATCTGAGTACCCCCCCCCACACACCTTTTTCTAAAATCAAAAATGGTGAGGAGAACTCAAGATCACGTGATTACAACACCACTACCGTCTTAAATCACCGGGATGAGAACAAATTTGAAAATCGGAATACTTTTAAGATGAGACATCCTGCGTGAGATCGCAGAGATGGATGTGAATTCAATAAGCTACGGTTCCACAGAAGAAAATGATATTTGTCGATCACCCTTTTAACTCCAAGTTATTAATATTTAATCACTATAAAATTCTCAAAATTAAGTTTGAAAATAAATTTTTACTCTATAAATTAATAACTTCACATAATCTACGAGCATGAGAGATGAAACATATGTTATGTCCTCAATTTCTATATTGACATCCATCATCCAAAATATCGACATTTTTATCTCTCTTAGTACAATACATTAGGACACAAGTATTACAGTGGTTAATATAAAAATATAACACGTAAATTTAAAGCCTGTAAGATTTTATTATAAAAAGCAAGGTAAATGCATGTTCAATTATTACAGACTTTTAAACAATAAGAACTCTACAATATTCAGCTACAAGAAAGATTTTTTTTTTCTTCTTTTTATTAAGTCCGGCTATTTTAATGCCGCTTAGACTTTTTAAAATTATTGCTAACTATCCTTTCAAGACAATGGAATTTTCACAAGTAATGAAAAACTAACAATCCTAACAATAAAATACCGGGAATTGTCATTTTGATTACAATGAACCATTTTTACATAAGGCAATCAAAAGCTATTTATTGCTTGTTGAATAATAATGGCTCAAAGCTACTGTCTGAATTATGCCCAAGTGCTTCAAGGTACGATGCGTTTTCAAGTTCTAATTATATAGCGAACACTTGGAAATCTTTATTGCTCGTTGAATTAATAACGGTTTAAAGATAATGTCTTAATTGTTCCAAGGGCCAATGCATTTTCATGATCTATATATATATAGCAAACACTTGGAAATCGTTAAGCAGGCCCATCTATGCAGATAGTTCCAATCATTTGTTCAAATAAGGCTTCTAAAGAGGCTCAAAGCTTGAACAAGCTTTGTATGAGGCTTGTAACTTGAGGTATAAGAAGCAGAAAGTCTATCCAACATTCAATCTAGATTTCATTATTTACAAAATACAACTATGATTTTGTTACTAAAGCATTATATTACGCAATAAATCCAACAAAAATTATTTGATCTTAAGACAGATCAGACTCATCAAAAATCAATGACCATCAGTCAAATGGCGATGATATTTTTAAAAAATTTAAGGGTTTGGAAAACAGACTCATATAAAGTTGGATTAAGTACAACATAGTTGCTTTACTAGTATTTTTGTGCAGGAAACAGCAGAGAAATAATTTAAACAATCTATTTAAATATTCGAAATTAGAAAAATAGTAGAGAACGATTATTAAAATTCACTTTTTATCGGATAAATTATTTTAGTTTAAATAAACCCATTTCATTAGCCACAGGCTGTTATATCTATATGAATCAAAAAGGATATAAATTATTGAATATATTAAACATAATAAACGAAGACATGCGCATCTAACAATTGATAAATAGCAAATACTTTTGTGGAACCGTTAGCTTATTTTCAATTTTCAGAGATGATAAAGCATACATCAAAATACTTACAAATTTGTGTGCTTTGCTATTTAAATAGGCAGAGATAGATATTTTTCTGAGCAGAGTAAGAGTTTATAAGACAAGGAAAATCAAGCATTTGAAAAAAGTCATCATAGTAACTCATCTTCTTTCTAAAAATATCATGGACAGTTTCATTTCTACAAAATAGTGTTTGATACTGAAAATTTCTCCATTACATAAGACAAATATGGCACAGTGAAACACTATTTTCATAAAACACTATAAAAAGCAACATAGATTAGTTTGTACTTCAAAACAACCAGAAAGCATAGAAAGAGTTACTTTAGCAGGTTTAGCGTTGAACAAAATTTTTCCCACTGTCCCTTGTTTTTCCTCATACTTTGATAACTGTCCAGAGGTAGATAGACTACAACTACAGAGAATACATTGCCTGAGTTACTGATGTCCAATTACCAAAGCTATTCCAGTCTCGAACTTTTACAACCAACTGGAGTCTGGAAAATTTAATTTTTTTCCCCCTTTTATAATTTTTCTCACATAAGAATGAAAACATAAAAATAAACTCTTCAGAATCGAGTTTCATTTTCTGTTTCTTAATCCCGATACATGAAAGCAATGACGAATACGGATGCAACGAAACCTGTAAGAAAACTCTTTTCATATGTTGTATAAAAGAAGTGTGTTTGTACATTGAGATAAGGTGATATTTCTTCCACTCAAATCTGAACAGCAGTTTTTCCCCCTATGGGTATTTGGAATATCGATCGACTTATTCTATATCTTTCTATCCCATGATATATTGTTGCATAACTACTATATATTTGGAATAAAAACTTTCTCTTAAGTTAAATTAATGTGCTTAGTTTCATGTGTAAGTAAATTCAATAAAGAAAAAAAAAGTCTTTGCAGCAAAAAAGTAACATAATAACAAACAAAAAAAATGAAGTGTGATTTTCGGTTTAATTACCATTTTGAGTCACTTTTTTCGAAAATTCTCAACAATGACAAACAAGGTTATTTAAGTTCAGTGCTTTTTCTGTACGTTTTTAAAAAAATAATTTTACAAAGTTATAAAAGTTTTTTAATAAATTTGAAGAGGAAATTAATGAAAAACATAACACTTATGTTGATCTAGAAGAACAATAGAAAAATTGATACTATTTTTTAAAAATATCCCACAAATAAATGTTCATTACTTTGAAAAATCGTTCAGTGTGTTTTAAAAGCCCAAAACTAAACACAACATTCCCGTTCTTAATAAAAGCAACTTCTTTTCGAACAAAAGCAAAATGGTTACCAATTCGAAAAATGTTTTTTGATATACTAAATAATACAGAGAAAAAAATAGAATAGTAAAATATTTTATTTTAAAATTTTAAATTAAATACTGATTTTTTTCAAAATAAATTCTAACAATTTTTTATTGAATAAATTAGTGTTTTTAACTATTATAATTTTTTATAACCATTTTACAAAATTACAAAATAATTCATTCTTTTTTAAGTTTTGATTCGAATTTAAAGAGAAAATAAGGCTTAATAATAAATAAAAATTTACTCAATAACAGGCAATTTAAAATGAACTTCCTCGAAAAGATATTCAAGAAAACATTCTTAAATATTAAAAGAATTTGATATCTTCACTTCAAATAAATACTGCAAATACTTTTCATTTTTAGAACAAAACTAATTCATCCAAATTGTCAAACTGTATCACATAATTTCCATATAAGAGTTGCAATAATCACAACTGTAACACAATTTAAATCTGCATTGCCATTTGGAAACAGACATGAAAGTTCTAAAATTCAAAATAATTTGTATATTTTATAATTAATGAGCATTGCTTATGTTATGAGCAAAAGCAAACTATTTTACCATATATTTGCATGATAAAAAAAAAGAATAAAAATACATCAAATCAGTATTCTAAAATTTTAACAATTTTCAGTGATCAATCGTGAAAATTCTAAAGAATGCTTTTAAAATAAGCTATTGGCAATTTCACTCTCCTTTGAAATAATGTGAAAATGAACTTTTTAAAAAATTATAAAGGAAGATAATCTAACAATATTCTTTTTTATTCACACACTGAAGATGTTTTTAAACCTTTTATTCTGTTAGTATGTTAGATTAGTTAGTATGTTGTATTAGATTTATCAAAACTGGCAATTCAACTGAAAATCACAACATTTGTTGAATCATAAAATAACCTTTTATCAAACAAAATAAAAATTACTATTATATATCAAATAAAATAAAATGTCTCATACTTAACCTTATATAGGAAAATTTATGGAAAAAAAATCACTAACAAATATTTGTTATACTTAAATATAATACTTAGCTTAAAAATAATACATACTATCTGTATAAGATTCTCGTACAATTAATCTTAAAATATAAGAATAATGCTTGTTTTATCAAACTGTTTTAACAGGAAAATCAATAAATTAAATGCCAATTTTATATAACCATCTCTTTTCTGTAATAAAGAATTGAATCATAAAAATCATAATCAATGAATATATATTAGAAACGCATAGGTGTGAGAAATGTATTCTTTTGCTTGTTGAAATGCAATTAAAATATTTTTTTTAAAAGTCATTATTAAGAACATATTTATAAATATTGTGACCAGTTCCTGATATAAACTCGCACAATCTTTTACTCTTAGTACTCCAAATATTTTTTGTGTCTTACTCTATTATTACTATTGTAAAAGAACATCAAAAAAGCCAAGTTCAACAAGACACACTTAGAATGCCTTTAAATCTACATGAAAATACAACTGCGAAAAGCCATAAACTGATTTGCAAAAACTTTCTTTTGTGTTGTATGAAAATATATACACATACTTTATTTTGTACTAAGAGGTGACCCTCATAATGTGCATAGATAATTTTGATAGAAAGATTTTCTCACCAGACTTTGTTATAAATGATGTAAATGCATTCTTTGCATTGAAAAGAAAAAAGAATATTCCTTACAAAGTTCCGTTGCATTTGAAGTTGTACTTTTAGGTTCACAAAAGTGCATAGGAAGGAGGAATATCTTCCTATTTTAGTATTTCACCACGTGATTTACACAAAAGGCACGTGATAATATAGGGAAGTTTTCTAGATACACACTCAAATCTAGTCTTCATTCTACTCAAAAACACACAGAATACAAAGCTAAATAAAACAATATAACGAACCATGCAGTAAATGTACAGAGTTCAGTTATATATCGATACTGGTGGCAAGTAAATGTTCCTGAAAAAATCAACTCTGTCTTGTTTGAAATATTCATTTTGCATATGTGACACGAATAGACAGAGTTTTTATCAATTTATATCACCAGTAGTAGAAAATCGAGATACTGTGTAAATATTTTATAAAACAGAATGATATTGCAGTCAACATTATCTGTGATTTTGCAGATCTAAGAAGCAGAGATGTCTCCAATATAATAATAAATTTTGAAGATAATAATAAAAAAATCCCATACATACTCAATTTAAATATGAATAAAATACTTGAAATTTTGCATAATATTTCAGTACACACACAATTCATTCCCATTTTATTACATTTGTCAAAAATAAATAGCTTAATTTTTAATTATGTTTCAATTTAACACCTAAACAATAATTCATCATATATCCTTTTTCAGACGTAAAACTTTCTTCAATATTTCATAGATCTATTTATAAACTTATCAGAGGTATATGAATGACACCTCAGATTCCAAGATCTGGAAAGTCCAATTCCAAAAAATTCAGTCATTTTTTGAATAACTAAAATAAAGCATTTTAAATAAAAATCTATAGTCTAATTTCATATGGTAGTTAATTCAAAATACAATTTTACACATTTAATACAAATGTTCTTGCATGAAAAATAGACTTAACTCTTTCAGATTCATGTAACACAATTAAATGAAACAGAATGCCAATGATATATTCACTTTTTGGACAAATGGATTAAATCTTAATTTAATGAAATGGTTAATAAAAACGAATAATAAAATCAGTTTGAATAATTTTTTTAAAGAAATTTTGTCGAATTCTATCAAAATAAAGCTTTTAATATTTAAAGTAAAAAGTAAATATACCCCGAAAAAATAATTTTGTATTATTTAAATACCACTACAATTTGGGATCTTATATATAAATAGCAAGCAAGTAAAAAGTAACAAAAAAAAATCAATAAGTTTAAATGTGGCAGGTTTCATTGACTGCAGCACCTCTTTTGAGCTGCAAAACTGCTTATAATTCAGGAATATAAAAACTTTTTTTAACATATAGGCTGATTATTGAATAATTCAAAATTACATTCCACATGAAAATTTAAACAAGTTTAAAAAAAGGGTTTTAAATATTTTGTCATGACATTTTTTGTTGTTTGCAAAATATTTTTTAACACTGTTGCTGCCTTTTTTTTTTCATTATAAAAGGCAGATTTAAACTGAAAACACTATGCACAAGGCCTTTCAAATGTCTATAAAATTTAATAAAAAATAGAATACAAGTTTGCATATTTTATATAGAGTAACAACATAATGTTGTCAAAGAGTGAACTTTCAAATATGAACAAATCATACTCTTTAACCATGATTATATAAAGCAGTGTAAATTAAACTATTACACATTACGCAAATCAGTAGTATATAAAAATACATTTTCCAAATAGACTTGAATTTGTACTTTCTTGAATAAAATTAACAATTGTTTTAGAGCAGGTACATGAAGTTAGAATGTAGGCAATGTAATGAACAGTATGTTATGGCATAGAAATGTAAAAGCAAACTTGAAAGAAATAAAAAACTGCAAGTGATGTGTTATCTTGACCCATACAGCATAGAGAGTGCACTATATTGAGTATCAGAGGTAATATTACAATACCACCCGTCAGAAAAGGCTATATAGTTTGAAATTTTAGTACCAGTGATGTGGTCTGGCACATTTGTACTATTATATCTGCAATAAGCAGAATTATTTTACATATTAAATACGGAAATATGGCGAAATGCAGTTATAAGGCTGTGTGGAGTATTTGTCAACATAATACAAAATACACACATAGAATTTTACTTCAGTTTAAAAAAATCATATAACATACTTTTTCTAATGAATATTTTACTATCAATTGTTTAAAACTGAATATTAAATAAATAAAAGCAATATACACATTCGATTATTTTAGTTTTCAAAACTGGTATCAGTTAAATGTACATTATGCACATTTTAATTTTTCTAATGGTTTTTTTTTTCAGAAAAAAAATCCAATAGAATTACTTAAAAAAATTTTTTTTTACATTGTTATACTAGTTTCCACACAGCCCTTTCTTTTAACATCATTTGGTTTATTAAAAAAAAAAAACAATATAAATTATAGAACACGCTTGCTAAAAAATTATTCGAAAACTAGCTCTTCCATGCATAAAAATATATATTTTAAATTAAAATTAAAATTCTTTCATTGTTATTTTTCAGAAAAGCATTTCAAGTTACAACTTTTTTTGTTTTGCATTTCAATGAAGAAGCCAGGCATATCAGAGCCTGATTAAAGGAGGTACAGAGGCATTTTAAAACAACAACAGACTGAGGTTCATATTATGCTTTGTTGTTTTCAATAAAGCAAACACCTGTTTTAGTTTATATTATCCTTGAGTCATTGCCCGTAGTAGTGAAAACAGCATTAAAAATGATAGTGGCCTTGATACAAACTATTATCAAATGTTATAAATGCAAAAAAATTAAATTTAACAACAAAGTATAAAATAAAGATTTCATAAAATAATCATAAAGAGAGGCAAATAATAACAGAAAAATAAAATAAAACGCAAAACAAAATAAATTTAAAAATTTTATTTCAAACTAAAAAAAATCAAAATATGACAATAAAACAAAAGTCAAACTTTCTAAGTCATATATTGCTAAATTTTCATTGCATTCAAATACGAGATAAAAAATATATAAAATTTTTATCATTATAATGTAATCTCTATAAGATCTAACAAGAGCCTCTTTAAAAATACTACAGCTCATGGCCAATTTGATTTAAAAGTAACTGAAGTCAAACGAACAATGATTATCTGAATTTCTCCAATACAGTTTAAGCATAAAACATTTGATCATGATTTTATAAAACTCAAGCCACAACAAAAATTAGATAATACACACACACGCATATATATATATAATAAATTATACAAGCCAATATATTTTAAAATAATCTTCTACACGTTTTAATTCTTTTTCAGATGCTTCATTTCAATATTAAGCTTGTATATTTCCACTTCTTATTTGGAACATGCCAACAAAGTACTTTTAAAGCAAAATATTAGCATTACCTAACAAAGGAAATAAATTTTGTACAAATTTTCTTCAACAATCAAACAAATTATAGGACACAACCAATTACTAACACTGTTCACTTCAACAAGTGCTTGCTTACACTGTATATATGACAGAAATGCATTTGCATATATTCATATAGATATATATAATAAAAATTAAATTCACATACATAAAAAAATCCTTTTAGATTGCTGAATTGTTGATTACAGTAGAAAATTCATTCTTATCAATCTTGATTTCTTGCAAGATATAAAATGTAAAAACAAAAATTAAGATCAACCTAGAATATGTACAGGCCTTAAATATGACATCAAAAAGAAATACTTTAAATATGTATTTTAAGGTTATTAAACTTCATTTATTCACACATAATATTGCACTAAATGCTTTGCAGCTTTTTCAGACAGCACACCAGCTTCAAACATATTTTGCTAATCTGAGGTATTTTTCATTACAATTTATTTTAGAGTATACAGTTTTATAAATGTACACTTGAAATATCACTTAAGGATATAAGTAATTACATCATCTAAAGGCCAAATTATATAAGTTATACGAAAAAAATATTACCTGAAAGTAGGTTAAAACTTTTGCAGTTTTATGCTCTATTTTTCTCTGTACATAGATAATCCCAACTTCTAAAGTTAATCATTTTTAACTAAGCTTTAGCACATAAGAATATGCAAAGGAATATAACAGAAGAAAGAAAAAATTATACAATTTTGTTTACAAACATTATTTACCTTAAAATAAAAGAAAAAGAATACATAATAAATCAAATTATAAAATATCCAAGATATATATGTATAATACAATCTATGCTTGTTTATTTCTACTGCTTGGCTTGAAATTTTGATGGAATGGTATTAAATTAAATCTTATGTTTATTTTTACTGTAAACTAAATCAAAAAATAACTGAAAATTTTAGGTTTTTAGAATTAGATTGTTTTAATATCAGATTCAGTGATTAATGATGAATAAAGACAATTAATTTCTCTATACTTTGGCTCAGTCTTATTTCAGATTCTTTTAAGAGGCTTCAATAAAACAAATTATGAAGTTATAATTTTCAGTGACCCATTTCGCAGATGCACAACTAAATGCATGGAAACGTTTCACAATTTGAAAAATTATTTAATGAAGATTTCTAAAATAACTGTATTATTAAAATATTTCAGCTCCATATAAATAAGAAATTATATAATCTGGCCTCTAGTAACATTCACTTAGAATTATTAAAGATCAACAAAAAAAATTCAAAATTGAATTTCAAGAACAAGACATATCCCATTTCCAAGAGATCATACTTCTGCTATAGATATATATATATATATCTGCTATATATATATATATATACATATATCAGTTATTGCAACTTTTTTACTACAGTGTAACTCTAAGCTGGGTGAATTTGACTAGCATTACTAAGAAAAAAAATTCATAGAAACAAAAAAATTTTAAGGATTTTACATGAACTATGTTAAATTCATGATCTTAACTGAGAAAACATGATCTAAAATTCAAAAAGAAAAAAAAAAGGACTACTTTTATTAAATATACAAATTAGCTAATAAAAGCAAGAAAAAATAAATACAGTTTGTTACACAACTAAACATTTTTCTGCATGCACAGAAGCTAAAAGCTCACTCTAGCTACAATGAAAGAAAAGTAATACAAAGCAACTACACACATAAATTCATCACTAATACTGCCATAAAATATAGATATCTGAAATTTCAAAACTAAATAAAATTTGGTGCAAAAATATTCTTTCCGCCCATTCACACAAATACTTCTGAAAGCGATTCATATCAAAATTGCACTAAATATATTTATAAAATAAAATTTGAAAATTTCATTGGCCACCATAAACAAGTGAAAAATAAAATTCTTAAAATTCATATAAAAAAGAAAATCAAATTTTCGTTGTACAAAACTCTTTTAATTATTGCTTTTAAAACAGGAAGTTCATCAGTATTGCTGATCTTTTGAATTCTAATTTTGAAAGCAAAAATCCATAGCAATTATTATTGCTATAATAAGGAAAGACATAATAACACATATAATATATTGCTTGACTACTTTGCAAAGTGTTAAGACTCATGTTTGCTAACAGACTGGCAAAAACAAATTAAATTCTGCTTTCAAATATATTAAATTATAAAAAATAAATATATAATTTTGATTGACAGTATTTCCTTGGGCAGAATTTTTCCATTGATTAGGTAAAAATTAAACCAACGTTAAAACACATAGTACATTTCATTAAATAAATATAACACAGAAACAAACAAAACAGAAAGTCTCTTTTTTTAGAAACAAGAAAAGAGAATTCTACAGCTGTCAATGGGCAGGAGCAATTAACCCTCAAGACAAAAAGAGAAAAAACAAAACAAAGAAATCAAGTAGTCGCCAGGCTGCTTTCACAGCATCAGTCCTTGTATTTGCACAGAAAGAACATATACTCCACATAGAGTTATGAGATCTCCTTGAGTATAAAAATAAAGTCCAAAATTTAACCAGACAAAACACATCTGCTAAGGTTAATATATAACTTTTTTTTTTGTTTTCACCGGGCAACACAAATTATTCATTTTGTTGGATGCTGGAATCTTAACGATGTAGTTCTTTTTAGACAGTGGTTTTAACTTTCTGGTTTGCAGTCCCCAGATAATTATTTAATGATTCAAAATACTGCAATATTTCAACTCACATAAATATAATGTAAAGCTAATTCAATTATATTTATTTGCATGTGTGTTCCTCATTTAAAAAAAACACTAAATCAGCCAAAATGTTATAAAACTTTAAAATATTTTTTAAAAAAACTGTATCCCTCCCCCCCCCCCACATTTTTTAATAAACAGAATTTCAAACTTCAAAATAAACAACATAACAGCAATACCTACAATCACGAGTTTAATGAAAATTGTTCAATATTTTAAAGCTAATATGAACTTTTTTTTTAAAGGCTTTCAGATTTTAAACTAAATTAAACACAAATACGGAACACTGAATTAAAAACAAGTAATGATGAAGCGATGGAAAAGTGAAATTTGAAAAAAATTAACAGAATACTGAAAGCTCTTTCATCCATTAAAAACAAAGAGTTGGGATAAGAAGATTTTAAAATTTTTAATGTATATTCAAAGAAGGTAAATTATAAATTTTCAATCTTTTCTAAAAAATGCACTAAATTAAAAGATAAAGGGGTAAGCTGAAATCTGTTTTAGATTAAAGATTAAAACTAGCTTAATTCTTTTCTTAAAAACGTGGTTCAAGAGTAGACACACTTTTATCACTAAACACTAGCAATCTTTAATTTGAATACTTAAAAATTTGCTAAAAACATTATTTTATTTTGCAATATAATTTTTTCCATTTAGAGATGATTTCTAACATAAAAATAATAATAAAAAGAAATGGGTTAGTAGCAGACCTCAGAAAGTTTAAAACCACTGCTTTAAGAGAAGAGCGAATCATCGTTACATCACAGTGCTAAGCACATATTCAGAGACTAAAGACATGTTACCTATATACAACCCCTTTGAGAGAAGCACCTCACTGAGGGCCCAACTGGACCAGCATGATGCCATTGCTGTTGCAGGGGATGTTGACCGTTTGAGGCTGCCAGACAGCTGGCCTTCCTGTTGCATAATGGAAGGCAGGTTGGCGTGGACTCTGCAGGCGGCGGATCCGACGATAGAAGGCCTCATTGGCTCGCTTGAATTCCCTGTCTCTGATAATACTAAAGGGCTTGCTCTGTGGGGGCAGGGTTAAGTATCGGCTGATGCTGGCTCGAATTGTGTGCATAGTGCTGACGCTATATTCCTCCCCATCTGGTTTAGTCAGATTTTCGTAGAATTCCTCTAGTATACCCGCAAGAACTATGGCTTCTAAGCGCTCAAAATCCCGACGACTGCCCCGAGATTGTAGCCATTCTGAAATGTCAAAACAGATTATGGATTAAAATAATGCAGAACCTTTGGTACTGAAGCTACTAAATAGTCAATTTGGAAATTTTACTTTTAAAATCAAAGAGAAACATGGAATAATTTGAGTTTAATATTTTTAAAAAATAAAGGTGTTTAATACACTCATGTCAGAGTATCTACAAAATAATGTGAAACTTTGTTTTTAAAACTTTTCATCTATAACATTTGTTTCTGAATGGGTTTTTTTTTTCTGTAATATATATATTTTCAGTCGATGTAGGTAAATATATTGGATTAACTTGCGAATTTTTAGACATTTCCTCTAAAAAGGAGTTTGTGATATTCATTGCATTGGAAAAAACCATATGTTACAAAAAATTTCAACTTTTTACAAAATTAAAAAAAAAAACATTTAATTGCTAAAACTAACCGAAAAAATATGCTCCTAAAAATAACTACTATTTGTCACACACAAAAAAATTAACTTTTTATAATTATTTTAATAGTTCTAGAAATCTTGTACAAGCTTTGCATTACGGTATCCCCAATCATAGCATAAAATTGGGAAAATGAATGGGTAACAAAGCTGCATTCTCAGATTTCAATCTTAAGATAAACATTAATTTAGATAATTTAATAATTTGCACACACAAAAAAAAATCCTTAACTTACTTTTAAATATTCATTTCACAGGGAAAATTCAAATAACACTTCAAAAAAAAAAATTTTTAATTGAAGGAACCTTTAATTTTAAATCAACTTTAAGATCAGGGTAAACCAAATATATAAAAATCAGAATTCAAGTAGGAAAAAAATAATTTCCTTCAATTTCATGTTATTAAAAGTGATAAAAACGTGGATTTTCTTTCTGTTACTTGAGTAATGAATTATTTCCTTTTCCCCCTTTCATTCAATTAGAATCAATTCTAGTACTTATGTATTCAATGTATTTGCATTATACTATCTACATACGTGTTACTATTTAAATCTGCAATGAAAAGTCAAAAATTATTATCACTTAATCTAACCCTTGATAGTCCATTTTAAGTAAGCATAATAATCTCAATATGGTTAGGTAATAAACTGCATGGCTTACTAACATGCGTACAGAAGCAGAACATATGACATATATAAGTGCAAATCTATTCACATAAATTGTGTATAGAATTTTCATGATGTTCCAAGATAAAATCAAATTCTTGAAATCTTGTGGACATAATTTTAATCTAGTAGCAGGTTATTTATTAGAATAATCCAATGATAGGCATGGAAACAGAAGTCATAAGCAGACGAACAGGGCTTCATTGATATACAGGTAATCCACACTTTCATTATACCAATTAAAACACTCTTAAACCCTAAATGTAACAATTATAAACTTCTCCCAAGCTGCAACCAGCCATGAATTAGATCTGCTGTACATTGATTGAGTAGCTACTCCCTGCACATCAGAAAATTCTGACTGTCACATGCATGAAAAATCTAATTTTGTCAAGCCAATCTACATTTTCCCAAGGTCCAGAGGTCTAACAAATGATGCTCACATATCTACAGCATGAAGAAAAGATAGTTGTGTCAAATCACAAAAAAACCTCAATGGGTATTGGAAAAAAAAAAAAGTTGGCATCTTCTCCTTTCACCATCACTGATTATTACAAAATCACTGTTCCTTGAAAATTATGAAAAGAACATTATAACTAATCTTAGCTGAGCATGAAAAAAGGTTTAAAACATCAAATGTCAATAACTTTCCTACATTTTACATCTGCTATCTAACTGTACTGAACCATCTAACTATTTAAAAGGCCCTCCTTTTACAATATATTTTAGTTCAAAGATAGCAACAAAGATGTCATCTAATTAGATAAAAATACGAATATCAAGCATGAATCAACTTAACGCTCATCAGATATTTATGAAAATCAATGTTCACATCCTTTAAAACTATTCTCTCGTAAAACTAATTTTTGTATTATCTTAAAACTCAAAATATTGTCCTTTGTCTTTTTAATCATATCAGTTTTATACTTGTACATTTTACTTCTTTCTTTCAATGATTTTTAAAATTTAATTTGAAATATAATCTGTAACAATATTTTTAAAATAATGACAAAAATTCCATTTCATTCATCTAAACATTCAATATTGAACTTAAGTCAATGTTAAAATTATGACTTTTTAAAAATTACTCTGTTTTAGGCATTAAAATCTAAGGAAACAATGTTTTCACTTCCATTTTTATTTTGTGGCATATACTCTTTTTTTATTAGTATATATAGTAATTTATAGAAAATTGATTCAATTACATTCTTTTTTGTGTCTAAACAAATATATTGATTTTTTTCAAAAAAAGTAAACAATATATATTAATAGTTTACAGCCTAAAAAGTTAATACATTGGGCGACAAGCTGGTCAGCAAAGGCAGCTAATTACTAAAGGTTATTTTTTAAAACTTGAAAAATTATCTTTAAGACTTAAGTATGTTTTCTCAAAACTAAAGAGAAATTTTCACTTATTACTCAGCATTTGTAACACATTTTGGAAGACTCCTTTAAATATTGGATCAAAAACATAATATACCTCTATGGCAGAATATTTCACTACCTTCTCATAGTTCCAATGGTGGCTTGTCAGCTCGGAAATGAACAATCTTATATGAAATTATCTTCAAGAACTGAAATATTCACATCTGACATAGGATGATCATCAATTTTTTACATTCAATATTTCATTCAGCATTTGTGTAAACATGATTTTTTTTTTTTGAAGATTTTCAACATTCATAATTTCTTTTTCCTCAAAGAGAACTGGCTTATCCTTCCTTATTTCTATAATTTAATCATGAATAATTTATTTATAACAACTGAAAAATCACAGGCATTAAGTCAAAAGTGCTTCCCTTACACTGATTACAGGAAACCAGCCAACATCCAGAAGAATAATTTAAAATTAAAAAAATCCTGCCCAATCAAAAATCTTAATGATCTGTATTTTACACAAAAAAAAGAGGCAAAAAAAATCGCTTCCTTATCTAAAATTTTACGATGAGCATTAAGCAATCTTGTTCACAATTCTTGCATAAAAAAATTTTCAAACCAAATACTGTATCCTTTTTATTTTCATTTTACACTTGGAAAAAATCTATTAGAATAGACAAATAGCAGGCTTTTCCAACTACTTTTGCAAGATGAGATTGGGTAATGACTTAGTCCCCATTAATATGACACTTCCGAGTTCTCAATACAGGCACATCAACATTAAAGGGAACACAAGTTTTGAAAACTGCTGAGAAAGTTATAAATTTGCAGTAACAAAAGAAAAAAATTAACGCATGCAGAATTATTTAAATGTAATGGATTTTGTTTAATAATTTAATTATAGTTTCTAATGTTGTAAACAAAAATGATTCTTAAGGAACTAGAAGGTTTAGGAGCTAAAAACAGAAGGATCTTTTTTTACTTTTTCCCCTCTCTTTTAATTCAGAATAATTTTGGAATCAATTCTGTTCAGAATGCAAGAATTTTTTTTAAAAAAAACTCAATAATTTCAGATAATTTTAAATTATAGGAATATTTATTATTGGTATGCACCCTGCTTAAATATATTATACATCTGTAACTATTTCTAAGCAAACAAACTAAGTTAAGAAAAGATATAAAATGCTCAAAATTTTTATTAAAATGTTTATCATAAATTATATGAGCATAAAAATATAGAAAATAAGATTCTTGATATAAAAATTTAAATATCATTAAAAAATAACTTATGTTTTTCATTTTGAAACAAAAGGTATATTCATTTATTTGGGTTCTATTCCGAGAATTAAATATACCAGTACCAATTCTATACAACAATTGAAAAGTGGTAACAAAAACAATTAGATCAACCTAGTGTTTAAAAATACAAATATATGAACTATACAGGACTTTCTGGAACACTTCAACTAGATGTTGAATATTTAATGCCATTTTTTAGAAAAACTAATGCATATATGATGAAATGTTGCAGCCCTTTCACCCAGTGACAAGGTTAAGCACTATGAACAATAAAAAGATCAACTTTGTAAAAATATATAAATTTATAATGCAATTCAAAACCTGAGACACTTTTAATTATCCTTGAAAATATACATTCTTAATCAACAATATCGTTTAAAAATTAATTCTAAAATATGTTCTAAATTCTGTTAAAACAGTTAAACTTGGTGTCTTTAGCATTTTCAGGATTATAAATCCAAGCTTATATAAATATTCTTTAAAAAATGACAGGAAGATAGTTTTAAAAAAGTTACATTCTATACTTTGAAATCAGCTTATGGTTATCAATTTAATTCAAGTAAAAAATTAATAATATAAATTTAAATATTTATCAAATGTTTTCTCCAAAGGCATAATTTATTTTGCAGAGTCAATCAGAACTTAAAAATCACATTTTAAACAATTTACTACAGTTTAATTTGCAATTTTTTTAATATTTTGTATTAAAATGAAACATTTTCAATTTTTTTCTAAAATTGGAAAGTGGGAGTGGGACTTACCTCTGAAAACTTTTACACCCCACAGGGTTTGCAGCTTGCTCCTTTGCGCAATTTCATCCCAAGTCGTGCGTTTGGTCGTTCGTCCTCGTTGTGAATATACACTGGTCAATGGTTCAGGAATAAGAGTTTCCTCACATTTCACCAATGCATTTACAGGGGAAATGTACTCTGGTGTTTCTGGTTCCTCATCATCACATTCTTCAACGGACATCTATTACAGGGGGAAAACCATGGCATATCATAATAATGAAATTTTAAATTAAAAAAAAGAATGGTGGAATAGAAGAATTTCTGTCACTAAAGAAGAAAAATCTTACTAGAAAGGAGAACATTAATTTTTTACGCACATGTACAGGCCCCATAACTGATCATGCAGATATTACACAATAAGAGACATGCATTCTGTAAAATAAAATCATCAGCATCCACATGAACAGTATTCTCATTGATAATTGGGGATCTAGAAAAAAATTCCACATAACTAGTGTTAATTTCCAATCCCTTTAATGAATTAAAAGTGCACATTTTTATTTCTTTTCTAAACTTACTTTGAGAATTTTCTTTTGTTTTCATCAGACCACGACACATGAACACAATACGTGTTAAAGAAAAAAGAGAAGTAAAAACACATAATAAGGAAGAGTAAAGAGATTGAGGAATGATGGAATATGTCCAAGGTCTGAAAACGTAATTTCAATCCACATTCATTGAAAGAGGAAGAAATCTTATAATTCATTCTCCCCATCTCAACTTCGTGAAAAAAGAAAGAAAGAATATCCAACACATGGAATTCAGAAGAGGATACAATAATCACAAAACAAATGCAAATATAGAAAGATCCAGACATGAAGAGATATATAGGTCATTTTATGGCTTACATACTCAACAAAGACACAAACATTAAGATTTCACTCCCATTATAAAGCAGATAATGTTTTTAAGCTGATATCGACTTATTTTAATGAAGTAAATACTTATAAGTTAATAGTTTCATTCCATATTTTTAAAGAATTTTCACTCAAGATAGTTTTTTTAATTATAAAAAAAACTTAACCTAATACTAAATATTAAAATATATTTAATCTGTTTATATTTACTTTTGACATTCAAATGCATTCAACACAGATAGGAGTCTGTATAACATTTATGAATAAAACTCTGTATTAAACTAATGAATGAGTTACTAACTTAAAGAAAATCACACACAAAAAATCAAATTCATGCTTACCCACAAAGAGTTTGTATCTTGAGCATCATCAAAACATTCATAAGTGTCGCCATTCAAAATTGAGTGCTCCTCTATCACATCATCTACTTCCTCATCTTTACTACAACAAGTGCTGTTAACAATATATTTTGGGAAGAAGCCATCACTTCTGAAAACACTATCTGAGAAGTAGGTACTAAAATCTAGGGAAGAAAAAAGCACAAATATTAACTGAAAATATTAAAATAACTAATTAAACTTACATTTTCTGCTGAGAAGCAATTTTGCAAAAGTTTAAAATTCATTATACGGATAAAAATAACATTTAAATAGAGGGAACTTTAATTTCCTCCCAGATATAAGCAGCTAAAACATCCCTTTGAACCTTTTACAGATACAGAATTGATTTGGTGTCATATGATGATCCTAAATTTAAAAAAGGAAAGCCTTTTAAAAGAATTTAAAAAGTCAAAGATTCTCAACAGGCAACATTATCAATTGAAAAAAAAATCCTAACATTAAAAAAGGTTTTGTTGCTGCTGGAATTCTATAAAATTATAAATAAAATTAAAATTTCTTGCAATTACTTAGAACATTCTAATGAAATTCAATGCCCTTCAAACAAGTGTGAAATACTTTTATTCTAAATGGAATAGTTAAAAAGGAACTTTCATATTTACTATATGAAATGATAATTTCTTTTTTTATTATTAAATAACATTAGGCACAAAATATTCAATTACATAGAGTATTTTATAAGACTACATTACAAGAATCAACATTTTATTACTAAATTTTGAGTCTTGAAAATCTACCATGTTTTTTCAAAGGAATGATTTATTCTTGGATACTAATGATATTCTAAAAAACAACTGCACCTGTTTGGATTCCCTGACTTTTTAATATTGGCTTGCAAGATATTGCACATGAAACCATAGTTGGCTGGCACATAACTTCCTGATCTCTTGTCAACTTCTCCTCAGCTTCTTCAATTTCAGGTTCTTCAATTCCTGTATCAAGATTTTCTGGATCAGAATCAACTGTCTCCAATATTGCTTCAGGATATACCTAAATTAATAATTATAAATCCATTATAAGGCAGGAAAAAATTAAAAGAATGAATCATATTTTATAACTTTCACAAATTACTTTCCTTTCAGGAAGAAAATAGCTAAAACTATTTTTCCTAAAATGTATTAAAACCTCTTGTTATCTTACTACATTAATTGTTATTAAAAAACTCCCTTCTACCCCCCCCCCAAAAAAAAGAAATTTTAAGAAGAAACTAAATTAGAACATATTTTTCAGATATTTGCTATTTCATATAATTATAAATAATGCTTATAACAATTATAGACATATAACCCATTTTTAAGATTCACTCATATATATTTTTTAATTCTATTTATATGAATTACTAAGGAATAGCTAACTTTATTAAAAGATACATGTTTCAAGGTTATTAAAATCAGTACAGACACAAAATGCAACTCCCAAAGGTTTGGTTTTATTTATTTCACTCTTGAAATTAAAAAAATAATAATAAGACAAAGGAAAGAGTAAATAATCCAACTAATTTTTAGCATATATAAAGTCAAAAAGTATGAAGAGTGAAGTTACTCCAATATAAGATAGTAAATATAATAATTATGGTAGATATTAACAAGATATATATTCAAGCACATTGACAGAGGTACATTACAAAAATCACACATTCTCATAATCCCTTAAGATTCCAAATTCATTACAACAAAATGTTCCCACGTGTAGCATATCCTAGAAAGGATCTTGCACCAAAAAATTGACAAATCTAATCCAATCAAAAATGTGCATATTATGATATGCAAATCTGAATGATTTCCTAAATTCTTATAAAAAATAATTTATCAATCTAAAATTTGTTTTGAAAGAAACAAAAAAGAAAACAACTGCAACTTCTCTATAATTGTTTTTGAGGGGGGGGGGGGACACTTTAAAATAGCTTCTAAAAATTTTTTCTTTAGTGCAGCTGCATCAAATTACAAAACACCCCATAGGAAATGAAGACAACAGAATAATGATAAAGATTTCAATTCCTATATTATAGATATAGCATACAACAGTAACTCTCTGTTCAATTTACAGTGATATTCACATATGAAAAATAAACTTTTTTTTAACTAACAGCAAAGCAGAAATTTTATTTTCTGATCAATTTCCAACTTAATATTTTTAACTTTATCAGTCTTTCTAAATCTGAATTCTTAATGATCAAGGACTTCGTTATATTTTGGAAACTTGGAAATCTTTCGCTGCACTATCAGATACCATCATTATTTTCTCTTCTCTCTTGAATTTGACTTTGATTTACATAACAGATTTAAACCATCTGTTTAAATTTAACTGATTAGTTACGAAGTTACAAATAATACTAATATTAGGAATACTTTTGAATGAGTGTAGCTTTGTGTGTAGTGAAGTTAAAAAAGTATTATAAAAATATCTTAAAGTAATTTTATATATGTTAAACTACATATAAATATTTTGTAATCCCCAATAAATTATAGAATATATAAATTTCAATCTAATAAAAACTAAAGTGATATAACAATGAGAATTTATAATAGTGATAAAAAATTTAAAAAAATAAAAAGTTTGGAATTCATGATAATCAGAAAATGTGGATAAATCTTCTATGTTTCTTTCTTAATACATATATTTTTAAAAAAAAGAAGAAGAGTGTTAAATTTTAAAAATTGTTCAACTAACCTCATCTGGAACAATGAGTTGAGGTGAAGAACTTCTTGATTCATCTTTAGCATCACCATTTGCAATGACTTCATTTTCAACAGGAGCTAAAATAAAGATACAGGACTGTTGTAAAATTCAAATCACAAAAAGAAATAGAATAATATTCACCAAATTTGTTCTACTCTTAAACAAAGAATATTTCAAATTTTTTACTCCAATTCAAAGATAAATATATTTCAATAATATATTACAGTCCTTCTATTTCTTATACATGATGCATAGGAAAGAGAAGAGTGCGATAAAATTTTTTTTTTATTTTCATCTTATTGTTTTATAATTTCTAAATCTTTGAAAGAAAAATAACTCCTCAATTTTTGAAGAGGAAGGAATTACATTTGATTGTGAAGAAATATTCAAAAACTTAAACTAGAGACATACATGACATTTAATTTGCAGTCTTAACAGAAAAATTGCAAACTTCAGTTTAAACTCAAAAATAGGAAGTTTACTTTGTCTGCCAGCTTGCTAATGAATCAAAAATAATTTGAAAAAGGAATAGTTTAGGATTAGTTCTTTAATGAAGTTATGTCAGTTTTGTTGAACTATATGTGAAAGCATTTTTGGCAACAGATGCTGTTATCCCCAATTCCAAAACAGTTCATTCAAAAAATGTTGAAAAGCTTCAGAGATCAGAGAAAAGTCTGGAGATGTTGCTTATTAGAAATAGCCTTTTGAATGAACTTTTATAAGGAAGAATAGAAATGAAGATCAATTTTAAGTTTTGCAAAAAGATTCGTCTAATGATTTCCGTATTTGGAACAAAACAAGATGATGTGATCTACGTTATTTTCAAGATTACAAACTTGGCATAGAGGTTGATTGTGGAGTCCTAATCTATTCACTAGAGCTGTAGTTAATAACATAAGGATTAAAGGTTGTGCAATGATGATCTCTTCTATTTTTGAGCCATGGGTGAAGGGAAAACATTATGGAGACATCACCAAAAGATTCTTGATATTTACTATTTTGGAAAATGTAATTAGTTTTTTAAAGTGAGATTTCCTGACAATGAGAAATTAAATCATCTGAAGCTATCCATTCAAGCAATGGGTGCAACTCCATGACCATTTTTGGGAGAACATCTGCCTTTTCATTCCAATGAATCTGTGAAAGTCCAGGAGACCACACCAAACATTTTCTGATTTAATTTTACCCATGATTGAATTCTGTAAGCTTATCTAAGAATGACTTTAGGAGATTTAAATTGTGAGGTATTTTAAAGCTTGATGGGTGGAATAGCTGTCTGTTACCAAAAGCATATTTTCTCCTGTTATAAAAAACTGTCATATTTTCTCCTGTTACTGAAAGTTCATCCTAAGTTTGGCAAATCTCCAATGCTTCCACTGTAAATATGGAATTGATGGGATGAATTCTATAGATAAAAGATTGATCACAAGAGATTCCCACAGTAGAAGTGAAAGATTGAGATTGGGATGCATCTGTAGTGATAATAACACAATCTTGAAATTGTTTAAATACAGTTTCTTCGAAGAGATTCTTGATCAAGTAACTAGGCAGAATTTATTTTGAAAATTAAAGTCTGAAAGATGAATTTCACAAAAATTGTTAGAGGAGATAATGGGTATATCTAACTGTGTGCTAATTATCTTTGCAATAAATATATTCTCTTTGTGAGAACTTTAAAACTATATCTTACAAAATATCCTGTAAAATAATCCCAATTTTAGATGTTGCATTAAGTGTTGTTATAATTACAGGATCCAAAAAGCAACTGAAATATACTGTTAACACAATAAATTTTACTGATAAAACTAATCTTTTCATATAAAGATTTAAAGGTATTTTTCCATTAGCCAGAAGCAATGGGAAATTGTCAAATAATGTAGAATTCCACCAAATGTGTTACAACCATAAGCAGAATGATGCTTGGCAATTTAGTTCACATAGGTGACATTTGCACCCGGATAATGGTAAAGTACTGATTTAAAATATGGCCTTGGACTAATAATTAAAAATATCTGAATAAAAAAGTTTAAGGTGCCAAAGTTCAAGAGATAAAATATTCAATTAAAATTCATCAGATAATTCAATTTATCTCCACAGTTGCTGCAGTTTAGGGGTGGTTGTTTAATATATCCAAGTTTATGAGTTGCCCAAGAATATTCAATACCCGTCCATGTCAAAATAAAAGGGCACTTACAAGTTAGAGAGAAAACTCAAAGTTCAATAATAAAAAAAAAAAGAGTCACAGTGCAAAATTTATTTTCCATCTCAAAATTCAACTGGCTTAGCTATTTCTGGAGAAACTATTTCTAAACACAGGACCCCATATCTGGGAAAGGAATTGGCTGTGTGTATAAATTATTGGCCAATTTTGTCATCATGTACACTGTCATTTCTTTTGATGCTCATGTAAACAAATAATTCAAAAGAGAAAACCATTGAAACAATTGATACAAATTTCAAATGTAAAGAATATAGGCATGGCCATGGAATTTACCAAAGGGGGAGGGTGAAGGGAATGTCACATATCAAAATATATTAATT
This sequence comes from Argiope trifasciata, assembly GCA_026543055.1. NCBI lineage: Eukaryota > Metazoa > Arthropoda > Arachnida > Araneae > Araneidae > Argiope > Argiope trifasciata. The sequence goes on along the minus strand of JAPMOQ010065374.1, from coordinate 238,155 downwards.
ACTGTTGTTAGTATAGATTACAATAAAGAAGATATTATAAATGTGAAAGTTTGGATGGATGGATGTTTGTTCATCAATCACGCCAAAACGGCTAAACAGAATTGGATGAAATTTAGCACAAAGATAGATTATAGTCATGAATAGAACATAGGCCACTTTTTATTCTAGTTAATTGAGTGATTAATTTTTTATTAATTAAAAATTAACTTTTGCTCCATAAAGCTGAGGCCAAATCCCACTAAAAATAAGTAAGATTCCAGTTCTTTTCCCCAACAGAAATGAGGTAGGTTTAGCAGAATTTCGACCGATTATTTCAAATGATTCTATTTATTTTCATTGTGTTTGATGTTTTTAAAATCAAAGTTTTTAATTAATCGATCTTTCGGATTTATTCTGAAGAAATAAAAGAAACAAATTTCTAATTTGTATTGTGTTATTCCAACTGGCATAGGACAATCAGACGTGAGTGTTAAACCAACTGCGTTGAAAGTTTGTGCATGATTGTTGACAATTGCGTTTTCATTTAAATTAAAAAATTTTAAAATTATGCATATAAGTGTAAAATTATTTGATGTATAATGCTATTGTAGCTATCTCAATATTGATCAACAAACAAAATGGATTTTACCCACTTTGAAAGAAATAAGGACTTGATTTGCTGTTTTGTTTTATTTTAGGTATACAATGTAAATAAAGTGTTTTTATGTTAGTTGCGTGTTTTTGTTATTAAATTGTATTTATGTTATATATTTTTCGTATCTGCTTATGCTTTTAAATGCATCGGTTTTAGGTGAGGTATATATATATATATATATTGTCATTGCTTGATAGTTTTTCGTACATATACACCAAAATTTCCACTCGAACAAAGCTGCAGGTAATAGCTAGTATATTATAAAGCAAGATATATAGCCATGATCTTTGAGACAAAAAAAAAAGTGTAAATAATTTGAGACTAGATTAAAAAAAATTCTCATTAATTATAATATATACTTATGTACCTATAATACAAAACTATAAAAAGCAGTTATAAAATTCATATGAGAAAAATTAAGGAACATATTTTCTTTAAACATTAGAAATGAAATGACATCAAAAATTTCAATAATTTTAACAACCAAACTATTTTTAGAAATTTAGCTTAGAGACACAAAACAGAATAAATCTAATTCATGCATTTTTAATGTGATATTAATCAGCAATCTAATGATTGAAGGAGGAGAAATTCCACAAGAATTGTCGATTACTTTTCCATTATTTCGGCGCAAATCTTGCCAAGCAGACTTTCTGGTGACAGCATGCAGTTGCCATTTTGGCACAGGCGACAAAAAGGCAAGACTTTCTTTTAAAATGTATCGGCAAAAGGTTACCGGTTGCGATATTCCATTTGGCAGTGGTTGCATCATTATTGTCGATTTTTTAGCTGCGCCGGTATAATGGAAAAGTACTTGAATAGTCTTTATTTTATATTCTTCAAGACATATTCATAAATTTTTTAAGTCTTATATTTCAATCATAAAAATAAATGTCAGGCATATTTATTTTTATAACTGATTAGCAAGTAACTATTTATAATTTTGTATATCATGGATAGTTTTACTTTTCGTAGTGAATAATTTCTAATCATGAAACAAATTAAAACTTTCTTTTAATTTCTTTTCTGATAAAAAGAATAGAGAACATTTCATGCAACGTTAGATTGTTTGAGTAATTTATAACTAATGGAATACAATCATATAATGAAATATATCTGTTAAAAAGGCCAATGTAATAATTATTTGAAAAGCAATTAGATTCAGGATTTTACTTTCTAATCATTATATCTTACCAGTAAAATCTTTGCACAGAGAAGGAAATGGTATCAATAAATTAGCAGATGAACATAATGTAAGTAGTTTTTGAATCTTGGGATTTGAAGAAGAGTCTGTGTGGGTATTATTCTCATTCAATTTTTTTTCTGAATTTTCCCCTTGAGGTGCTGCAGCCTGCAATTCTTCTTTATGCTCTACAGCAAGCCACTTCCCTAAGCACTCAGCAGAACAATACTCTTTTCCTGCTTCATTTGACTTCAAGACCATTCCACCTTTTAATTCCTTTTTACAAAAATCACAATTACGAAGTGGAGATTCCGACTGCAAATTTAAAAGTGAAAATTTACTCAAATTTATAACTTATCATACATTTCACTTATCATCAAAATAATTATTTGCCTATGAATATCACACCATAGAATAAAAAATAACTCTTAATTCATTTTTTTACTGAAGAAATTAAATCCAATTCAAAGAAAATGTTCATTTTGGTAATTATTTTAAAAAGAATATTTTCCTTTTTCTTAATATAACTGCATCTATTGTTTATCAACAAAGCTTATTACAATATGAATGCATCAGGAGCATAAATTTTCTTATATTCATAAAGGTCAAATTAAAAAGAAAATTAATATAAAATCAAGCTTACATGATTATATTCTTCCTACAGTATTCTCAGATGGGAATAAGATCGGGGGGGGGGGAAAGCTTGCAATAATCATAAAAAAATGAATCAATGGTGATGCTTATGTATCTCCAGTTCTAATGTTTACAACTACCCCTCATGATAAAACAAAACATACATACAAAGAAAGTATAGAGCTTACATTTTCATTATATTAAAAAAACCTAGTCTTAATGCAAAAACTAACATCAATTCTTCTTAAATATTGCAATTTCACATATAGAAAATAAAACTTTTACTTGCAACAAGATTTAAAGCTAGTTCTACTACTTTATTTTAATGGCATAATTTTTTTTAAAACTTGAATTAGGAAAAAATTTAACAATTGCTATTATTAAGATTAAAACTTCTGTATTAAATGATCAAAAAGCAATATAAATATCAGATAAATCTACAAAAAATAAAGAATATAGAAAAACTAAACACCAAAGTACATGTAAGGTATTTGATATTATTTTTGAAAAAATCAGTAAAACCCAAATTTCACTTACTTCAATAGGTTTGTTGAGGTTGATAGCCTGTCCATTCAATAATTCAGTTTTAGGGACACCAGTTGTCAAGGCAATGGGAAAGACTCGATTGATGAAAGAACCAGTATTTGTGACCGTACTCAATGGATTAGACACAGCAACTGATAAACAAGCTTGGACAATGGGAGCATTCAATTGCTTGATAATGTGAGAGTTCTGTGTCACCTGAACTGGTTTTGGAGCAATCTCTGGGGGCCTTTTTTCTGGAGGTTTTATTTCTCGAGTATCTTGTTCTCGCACAGGTAGTTCAGCTACATCAGTACAAGGAATGCAGCCTTTTCCATCCGCAGGAGAGTAAGTTGTGGCTCGGATGCGAACATTAGTATAGATGCGACTTAACCTAGCACATTTGGAGATGGTTGACATCATGGTAGCCAGCATATTCTTGCCTACTGGGGAGTTGACATACCAACAAGTATCCTGTTCATATATATGTTCTTTCGGGCGCTGGAATAAGGCTTTACAAGCAGGATTCAATCGACTTAAATAAAATTTCAGTGTTTTTACAGGACATAAAGGATCGCCGGGAATTTCTAAAATAATGCCTGCTTCTTCATCATCAACCTGAAAAAAATTTCACACATATAAAAAAAATTTAATACATAATAAATAGAATTCATATTAACTACTCTGCAAGTTTCTAAAATTTCTTTCAAATGTTCCAAAATTGCCAAATCTTGGAAATTTTTGCCAGTAAAGCAAACCTTATTAAAACAAAAATGCATAATAATCATTATTAACATTTATCTTACACATGATAAATATATTTAACAGTTCTTTCTCCATTTGTAACACTGCGCAAAGTTAAAAATATCTCCATTCTTTCAGTCAGTGTCATTACTGGATGCAAAATCTTCATTTCTGTATTATTACCTAGCAACTGAGATAGTTTGTTGGTTTTTTTATATGTTTAAATAGATTAAGATCATTTGCATAAACAATAAATCAAATAGCAAAAGTCGATGAATCAAAATCTAATATTTTTATTATTCAATATTTTTGGTGATCTATTATATTCTTCCTTTATCCCTCTACCTTATCTTAATTTCCCTTTATTAAAATTAAAGGTTATTTGCTAACATGGGATGAAAAGTATCCAACAGCAAGGAAATAAAGTCTTCTAACATAATTATATATTAATATCAAAAGCATTAACTAACAACAGTAGTTAATTCTTAATTTTTTAGGCAATCAGGATATGTACATGATATTTACCAGTACAACTTTTGTTAATTAATCTGAGACAATCATATCTAAACTACTGTTGACAGAATAGTACCTTCTCAAATAGACATATCTTCTAGAGCTTATAAGAATTCCACTTTTTTTTTCAGAATTTAATACTTTTTAGAAAGAAATAAAGTATTCTATGAGGATATATCATATATGATAATTGTATATTCTTTTTAAAACACAAATTTGCAACTTTTTTTTTTCTTTTATAACATTTAAACAATAGATTTATTGATTAAGCAAATTAAATCATTAAATTACCCTCACAAATAATGTTTGTTTGGTTTTTTTTGCAATTAAGTTTTCAATCATAACAATGATAAAACAATTTTGAAACTATTAAATATTCAATTTTTTACCTTTCAGAATCTGAGCACTGAAAAATTTTAACTAAAGCATGTATCAAAATATAAATTTCAAAAAGATAATAGTTTTTATTTTGATGCTTATTTATGACAAAAAAAATTAATAAATTATTTATATGTCACTTTGTAAAAGCAGATTATATAACTTGACACATTGTTACACATTTATATCCTTTTTTTATGTTATTCATTTATCCCCTTTAACATACTCAAATACCTAAAAAAAATTAAGGAATTAACACAGAAATGAAATCTAACTTTAATAAAATAAATGTTTACAATAAAATCACAGATAATATTAAAGTTCAACAAATATTTTGTGAAGTTATTGCACTTTGTGTAAATACCTATGCATCTTTTCTGCAGGGAATATATTTTTACAATTGTAGATAATATATTTTTTGAATTAATTGTGTAAAATATCAATATAAATTTCCAGGAACACTTAATGGCAAAATCCTAAAGGTTTTTGGTTCCTAATGGCAACATCAGATTTGGACTGCATAATAATTATAGAATATATTTCCAATGGGGAAAACTTTACAGCATTTAAATAAAAATTACAAAATTCATTAAAATATTTGCTATCAAATTGTTTTTTGTTTTTTGTTTTTTTTTTTGGATGGTTTTACGTTTTACTGGATATAAAATAGTATTGCTAAATTGAAAGCTGGATGGGAAAAAAAAAAAATGGGCAAAAAAAAAGAACTCATTGTAGTAAAAATAAAAAGTTTATTTGCAACAGAATCTCCTTCTTAGAAATAAATCAGAAACATTCTTTTTATATTATTTTTTTTTCCGCTTGTGGTTAAAGTGAAATAACAATTCAAATTAAATAATAAAAGGATTTATACAAAAAAAACCATATAATATAAAGTAATCAAAATTTCAAAACAAAATATTCTTTTCTCTAAATAACATAATTACTAATTATTCCTTCTACTCGCTTTTCAATTTTTGAGGTAGTAAAATTTAATTATTTATTTTAATCTTTATTAATTTCTTATTGAAAAGTGTCAACTTACAAATTGTAGAAAATTATAACTGTAAGCCTTCTTCCCCCCCCCCCTTTTTTTTACTAACCAATAAAATTGGGGCCTAAAAAGTTATGTTAAGACAGCATCAAGAACTAATAAAATATTATGGTTTATAAAAATAGAAGTGTGAATATTTAAAATATTATGCAGTTTCTCCTTCCTGATATATAATACGTAAGTACCGTTAAAGTACTATAAACAACAACAACAAAAAAAAACTTTTACAGAAAAGTACTGCATTAAAATGTTTTCTGCTCAGAATCAATCTTCAGAGATTTTTGGATAAGTGCATTTTTAAAAAAATTCATTGGAATTTACTCCTCTTCAAATTTACATATGAATTGCCACACTCAAAAACTGATAACATAAAATAAGATAATTATCTTAACGTGATGTATTTAGCAGTAAATGAATTAAAGGGATTGGGGTCATATGAAATTGATAACATTAAGTGACTGATAATAACCAAGGTTACATTGAATAACTGATAACAACCATGGTTACATAAAGCAGTAGTACTGCATATGCATAAATTACTGCAATTGTAGCTTAGAAAATATTGCCAATCTATTCATGATAAACATGAATATAGATAAAATCAAATTTAAAAAAAGAAAGAACATGTTCGTTTTATGCAATAGGTATAAATCAGATATGCACTAAAAGAATCTCTGATAAAGAATAAATTCAGAAGCTAAAATTATAACGAGATAAAAGGTGAAAACTGCCATATTGACAGCAGTCAAGCCGTTAAAATATGAGGGACAAAAAATTTACAATTATGGAGCATAATTAAAAATCTTTAATACAAATAATATAATTTTAAGAACATTTACAATAAAACTATTCTTTATTTCAACTTAAAATTAACTTATTCAAATCATTGCACTGCTGAGGAATTCCTTAAGAAAAATGTAAATCTGTGCAAAACTACAGCTTTACTCTAGTCAATACTAATCTAGTATTACTATAGCAATACTCAATTTTCATACTTCTCTAGTTTAAGGTTCATTTAAATATTTATTCGCTGAAAAATTCATAAGTAGTTCTCAAACTAATTTAAAATCAACCAGTATCAGCTTTCAGATAAGATAAACAAATTTATTCCATGAATTAAGATTACAAATTTAGCACAACTGAGTTAATTTTAAAAAAGTTTTAAATAAAAACAAATATAAATTCTGATACAAGTAAAATGTGATAAAATACCAAATCAACAAAAAAATTTTAATATAACAATTTCAGTTACTTTTTCCATTATTTTGGCTCATGAAAAAACTTGTCAGATAAAAAATACAGATATTATTTATTCCCTCTTGAAAAAAGAATCATATATAGAAAAAAAACTACTAATCAAAACTGCAAAGGAAAAAATGTTAAATATATTTTTAAAAATTTAATTTGAAATGTATTATTTTACAAAAACTGAATATAAATTTTTTTAAATAACATTAAGGTGCCAAATGCTATTAAAAAATTATTTAAACTAATGTGAAGATATGCATTCTAATTTTGCTGTGACTTATACATTTTTATTTAACTCCAGTCAAAAATGTTCCCAAAGAAATCTGAAGACATTAGGTTCAAACCTACAGGTCAAAATGTTTAATGAATTATATTTTAATTTACAAAGTCTCAAAGTTTTAATTGAGGTGTTTTTTATGATAATTAAACCTTGTAATTTTTACCTGAAATTGACTTTTTCTTACAAAATGCCTTTGGCTTAGTATTAGATTTACATACGAAATCCTAATTCAAAAGTAATAAAATTGCTAAGCCTCACTTCTATGACAACAGAAGAACGATAAATGATTTGCTTTCAATCTATACTAATATTATAAATGTGAAAGTTTGGATGTTTGTTACTCAATCACGCCAGAACAGCTGAATGGAATTGGATGAAATTCAGCACAAAGATAGATTATAATCAGGAATAGAACATAGATCACTTTTTATTTCGGCTAACTGAGTGGTTAATTTTTTTATTCATGCCAAAAAGCTAAGGCCAAATCCTGCCAAAGATAAGTAAGGCTCCAGTTTTTTTTTCCCAACAGTAATGAGGTTAGGCTTAGCAGAAACTTATTTCAAACAATAATTGTTTATTTTCTTAGTGTTTGATGTATTTATTGTTAATTAATCGATATTTTGGATTCATTCTGAAGTACTTTCAAATTAAAAGGAAACAGAATAGAGGAAATAAAAATTTTCTAAGCTGTATTTTGTTACCCCAACTGGCGTAGGGGTATCAAGTATTTGAGTAACGCCAATTGGTGTTGAAAGTTCATGTGTGATTAATGACAACTGTGTTTTCATTTAAATTAAAAGTTTAAAATTTATGTGTATTATACTGTTGTAGCAGTCTCAATCATTAAATAAAGTGGATTTGACTTGATTTTAGAAATATGAACTTGAGAAATACGGACTTGATTGTTTGATTTCAGGTGCACACTGTAAATAAATTGTTTTTAGGTTAGTTGTGTACTTTAAAATTAGTTAAGTTGTATTTTTATGCTACATATTTTATGTATATGCTTATAGTTTTAAGTACATTATTTTAGGATAGTTTTAATATTTTTGATTTGTTATTAATTGATAGTTTTTCGAAATGCCCAGAAAATGCAAATCTAATCTTTTGAAAATGAGCAATCAAGCTCAGGCTATGAGAGTAACCAAAAGTAGAAAGTTGAATCCTCAAGCAGAATTTAGAAGAATTGAGGATGCAGAGTGACAGGCTTCATCTAGATCAGCTGAAATGCCAAAAACAGTATTGGAATAACGGAATTAATCAAACCGTCTTATACATACACATAGAAATTTCCAAGGATACAAAGTCACAGTAGAATGCTAGTAACCAATAAGATTCCCACTTTTGTGATCATCAAAGTCATAAGAATTTTTAATTTAAATAAACTTAATAACTCATGTAAATGTAGAAGACACAAAGAAATAACTTCAAAAGTAAAAATAAGGAAGCTTTAAAAATCTTTGAATTCTTATAAACAAGACATCAACTAGACTTTTTTTAATACAAAGATTATGGAAAGTGGAAAAGACTCCTCAATTCTCAGATTATTGAAAGTTACGATTTGTATAATTGTCTCCCATTCAAAAAAAGATCTCATAAATCCAAAATTATGGACTAATATATTTATTGTTCACATTAAAAATTTATCTGATGAATGCGTAACTCAATATTTCCAACTTTAAAAAATATATTGTTTTGTAATATTCAAACTTGTGAACTAAGAATATGTTGATGAAGATTTACAATTTGATAAGTTTTCAAGCTTTTGATAAGGTTTGGTTACAAATATGAGTTTAAAAATTCATTTAAAATTATTTTTAATTAATTTCATCATGCCATATACAACTAATAGCCTCACAGTTCAGACAGACAAATCCGTACGTTATTATAGACATTTTGCCCCCCCCATCCAGAGTTAATCACAAAACAACTCTATGGCATATCAGTGGTTGAACTGTGTACAAGTGAGTTTGGCAATCCTGGTATAAGGTAGGATTGCCTTATACCAGGATTATAGTCTTAGGTTATCAAACAAGACCAGATTCCACTGTAATACATTTCAACAATTTTTAAGATGACTAACTTTAAAATAATGAATAATTGATATGAATGGATAAAATTTCATAAAAAGGTAGGTTTTCAAAGAATTTTATAATTAAATAACCTATCTGACTGCAGCCTTTTAAAAGATTAAATTTTCAGAAAAATAATAAAAGATAAAATAAATGCAATTTTTTCTACAAGAGAAAAAAAGAAAAAAAAACATTCCCAAAATTGATATTAAATCTAAATGCTTATTTATATGCATTATTGCTCTACAGGTATGTTTGACTTAGAACAACTGAATTTTGCACATATATACTTTGAAGAGTGAATCTGCACCTCAAACTGATTTTCCGTTAATTTTAATTAGAAATTTACTTAAAAATGAAACATCGTTTTGGTATGAAAACCAAAAAATAGCAAAAAAATGTTGCTTGCAACATCTTAAGATCAAAATATATAACTTTTTCTGATTCTTTAAGATATAAATTAAGTTATTGTTTTTAATAAATTTTTTAAAGATATTTTTAGCACATTTTCTAAATATATGTCACAAAAAATAAAATCTAAACTACACGAGTACAATATGCATTGATGAGCTAAATTGCCCTCTATCAACGGTTGTTATTAAGATGATAAATGCTAAAATTAAAAGCTTAACCCTTAACTTGGGAAATGCGATATCTCAGACCACTAAAGATGGATTTTCCATTTCGCTAAAGCTGGATATTCTATTTGTCAGCCATTTCTTTGAGTGGCATCTGTGAAATTTCAACTCCCTTTTAGTGTTCCAGTATTATAAAAGGCTTAGCCGATGGTTCCAAATTTTAATCCTTGAAATAACATCCAATCTATTTATCCTTATTATGAAGCGGAGCTCCGGACACTTTTAAATGCTGTAGAAAGTGATTTTAGTGATAATTGTACATAAGATTTCTTTGATGAAAGTTTGCATTCGACTGATTCTGATTTGTATATTCAAACATAATTAATTTTTTTAACAATATTTTTAAAAATTCTAAACTATACTAATATACAAAGAGAGACATCAACAGAATTCACTAACTGATTTTTATACTAGTACTTAACCTGTAAGTTTAAAATGTCCTCAAAAACCTTGAAACAAATGTTCACAAGTTTCTGTATAGAAATGAAACTGATAAGAAAAGGTAAGTTTTACCCCCTTTTTTCCCCATATAATTGTTGAATTTTCCATTATATTGATTTCAATATACCTTTGTATGTTGGATAATAAATATAAAGTAAAAAGTTACATGTTTTTTCAAGAATATTATTTATTACAACAAGCAATTTGAGAAGAAAATGTATTTCTAAACGTAACAATGAATATTTTGAAAAATTTCTAAAATATCTTTATATATCAATAAAAATATCTGAAGTATATACTGGCTGATTTCATACTAATACTTTCATTAGAAAATTTAATATCAGTGTAAAGAAAATGCGATTTTGTAGACCATGCTTACTCAGTTAAGCATTAAGTTAAAACTTATTGAAAATTAAACCTAGAAAAGAGTGGTTTTCAGCATGAATCTAAAAAAATGAAATAACCATAAAAAAATATATATTCTAGAAAGAGATGAACAAGATTTCAATGAATTTAAAAATATTTAAGTTATTAATTTAATAATTCTGAAATGATTAAGATTAAACATATTTAAATATGTATGTGTAAAACATATTTTTGAGCAGTTTCATGGCTGAAGAGAGAAAATACTCTGAATTTTTAATCCTTGCTTTATTCCATCTTGGAATGCAAAATTCACGTACAAACAAGAAGTGTCAAAATATGTCAATGTACACAGCAAAAGAGTGAAAAAAATGACATCAATTTTTTTTTTATAATTATGTACCATGAGATTCTGATTAGGAAGGGATTTACATAACTGGATTTGGTTAAAGGCAATATAGGTATCTTTTAAAAGAATTTGTTTAGATCAACAGATTTTTATCCCTTCTCTCGCATTATGAGAACCACTGATTTAAGCATTTTTGCGGAGTTCCCCATGTAGCACTAATTAAATAAAAAATAGTGCGATTAGATCGAGAAATAAGAAAAAATTTTAAAGTTAATATAGGTTAAATAAAAATAAAAATTAGGTACTTAATTAAGTTTATGATGTTATATTATATATATATATATATATATATAAATTAATTAATAAAATAAGCCAAGCAAAAAGGAAAACAGCCGAAACAAAACTATAACTAATAGAAAAAGAATTCAGCCTGAAAACTTCGGCAAGGGTCACTTTCAAGCAAGGATTCAAAAAAAGGGATTTTTTCTGTGAGGCATTGGTGGACAATGGTCAAAAGTATTGACATCTCGTGACCCGAAAATCCCCCAAAAATTAAGGCAAAAGAGACATACCAATTTAAACAGAAAAAGACAAAAACTAAGCAAAACATTAAAAAACATCACTAAACGAAACAAAAATATAGCTATAAAAAGTAAAACTACAAAAGAATATTCAACCAAATTTAAAACGAATAACTCAAATTAGGAAAACAAAAAGAAAGAAAGTATATATATATATATATATATACATATACAGAGAGAGAGAGAGAGAGAAATGCTTATTCTAATTGGGTCCTAACACCTAATTTAGGAAAAATTTACTAATTAAATTTAGAATTGTATGATATTGTTGATTGCCCTCATACTTGGACAAAATGCTTCATTGTAATTTCCTGAGATATTTAGATATTTTTATGAATTTTCCCTGGTTTCTCAGTTCTATCACTATCCTACATAGTTCCAGGAAAATTGAAGTCATAAAATAATTCTCAGAATGACAGATATATGATTCATAGGTAATACCCTCTATAATAACTTTATAATCTAACTTTTTAAAAATGGTACTTATAATTCATCAAATATTAGAAACTTTGTTAGAAATTTTTTCCAATTTAATGGCTCTTCTTTCTTGATCATAAAAATCAATTCTTTTTAAATAATGTTTCTTCTCTCATCCTCATGTAGTGTTTACCATAATTAAACTACTGAATATAAATGGTTCTTTCAAACACACTATATTATCTCAATAAGCTGCTGGGTGTCCTTGGTTCAATTTGGGCTGATTCTTTTGATTTCACCAGCCTTATAAAGTTTTTCACTTCTCAAATTTAAAATAATTTTCATTAATATAAAGATTATTTTCTTGAGTAATTAAGGTTTGTGTTTTCAAATCCAGTATCTCTCACTCACTTATTTTTTAATCTTGAATGATACTTATTCAATAATTTAATTTACAACAATGCAATGATATTTCTATTGAATAGATTAATACAGCTACAACAAGCCTTATTATCAATAAGAGATACAGCTGAAGTCCACAGTCAAAGGCTAGTAGTATACTGCTATAAGCCTTTAGCAATATGATGAGTTGCATATTTTATATTATTTTATAGAACTGTAGGATCGTATTTAATAGAATACTAGATAGAAAGATTTTTAATGAAAAGATCCATTTTATTGTGAATAAAATAGAGTGAGTTATGAAAATTTAAATATAATTATTTTATAAAAAATATGAGGTTTTATATCACTTCATTAACCATCTGAAAGCAGATATGCCAATCAGCGTTCAGAGTTTCTTGAAGCTGATTAGCCTAAAATTGAGAAGTTGACTATCAAACAATAACAATCAAAACTTCACAACTCGATCAGATTTAATCACAGAAGTTAGAAACATTTTCTTTAAAAAAAAAAAATTCAAAAGTTGAAATATCAAGAATATTTCACTAAATATGTTTCCTTAAAACTAAAAGACTGCATAAAAGCTAAATTACTTTATTTTTTCAAAGTAAATTTATTAATTGAAACAAAATAGTATATTATTAAATAATGACTAAATTTTATGATTAACTGCAGAAATTCTTATTGAGTAACTCTGGGAGATATTGCATTAATTGTATAAAATATTCTGCAATGCACAAAAGATTTCAGTGTCTGACAATAATATTTTTAAATAATATATTTGATTTCTACAAAAAAAAAAATTATAAATTGAAGTTTAATTCAATTCTGCTTCAATTTAAAGCTCAAACTCTTCAGGAGCTATATGATTATTATAACATAGGTAAACGACTATTAAAATTTGTAGTTTAAAAGTATTTTGCTAAAGATACAATAAGGAAATCAAATTGCATAAAATATTTAATTGAAAATTTTGATGAGCATTAATTTCATAAACCAGCTGGTTACTAAAGGTTACTAGTAATGCATGGTCTTGCTAAATAAAATAGTTAGATATAATATTATATTACAAATCAATACTGAAAAAATATTCAACCAATAAAAAAGTCAAATTTTCAGATGTGTTAAGAAACATATAAGTTCAAAATTCATATTTTAAGCCCTAACATGTTGAGATAAAGGCATCACAACCCATGTCTGTCTTGTATAGAATTTACATAAAAAAATATTCAAAAATATTTCAAGCAAATGAAAATAAAATTAAGAAAAATCTAAAAAGGTTTAATACATTAAAATAAGAATCAATTTATTCTCTTCTAAAATAGAATTTATATTATCCAGGAAAGCTAAATACAATCCAAATCTGACAGTGGAGCAAAAGATAGCGCCATTTAAAACTGTAAATTATTCCAATTAGATGTTTAATATGCTTAATTATATTTATATGAGAAAATTAAATTATTACTGTCTTTTAATTCTAAAACAAATTAGAAGTTAGATAGAAAAATACATAAGGATGTTGGCCTACAATGTTACTGAATGGCATAGGTTTTCGATACCCCATTTATTTATCTAGATCTTAACTCCTAATACTGTTGTTTAGACAAATGATGTTTGAAAAAAAATTATTTAAAAAAATTTTAGGAGAAATATCTATATTTCTTATTTACCTCAGTCAAATCAAATTTCAATGTAAAATTATAGCCAAGGAATTTATCCTTCAACATTAATGAGATACATAAGGTTTCATTCATCTACATCTATAAGATCTCTCAGCAATGTCATTTATCTAAACTTTATACTATATATTAAAATAACTCATTTAATCAGCTAGTTGAATTTTTTTTATATTGCCTACATATTATAATTAAAATGTTCTTTTCTTCAAAAGCCTGGTTGTCATATATATAATATAGCAAGCATCAAAAATTAATTACCTATGTTATTTTTAATATATATATATATATATATATATATATTTAAAACATCTAAATCTATGGTTTAAAATAAAGATTTTTTTAATAGAAAGACAATTGGAAAAATTCATGAATTTATTTAAAAGTAATCAAAGTTTTATGCAAATTTCAGCTACCAGACTGAAAAAAAAAAAAAATTATTTCAAAATAAGTACATTTCACTAAGTTTGTAACTGCTACCAATTAAAACTTTTGTAAAACTTGTTCTATGCTGTATATCAATAAATTACTATACGATCAATAATTTTTTTTTTCAAAAACTTAACAAAATCATAGAAAACATTAAGAGATTCATAAAATACAAGCCTAAACTTATTATATTTTACAAGGTATAATAAAACTCAGTTTAAAACATTCTGCTGTTATTTAAAGTAAAAATACAAAACAGTTATGAAAATAACAAAAACCATAACCATCAACAATTTTTTTTCTTTCTCTCCAAACAATTCTAATTGTAATAAATCTATCTTATTTAACTAGTATTGTTTAAAACAATTATTATTAAAACAATCCAAAAATATTGTTTAAAGCAGATTTTGCAAACATTTCAACTATAGGGGAAAAAACTTCAACCAACAATTTATATTGAAATGAATGCAATAGAAATATAATTAGGGAAAAAGCAATGTGCACATGTGTACAGTTAACCAGATGACTGCTAAATTAGATTTCTTATGTAGAAAGCTGATTTTCTTAAAAATACACTATTCTTCCACATAAATTATATCTTTGATATAAATGGCTTAAAATTAACAGAATACTGACAGTAAGAATTTATTACACTCAATGGAGACATATGCAGAATTAAACTTCAAATAGATTAATAATCCATGTATTCAGTTTTTTACACAGATGATTGTGTTTCATATCTACAAACAAGAATTTATATATTAATAATTTTTAATTATTTCGAGTTAGATAGATGAATTATATTTATAAAGTCAATAAATTCATTGTTAAAATTCAAATTAATATACATTTTTTAATTCTCCCCCAAATACTTTAGTACATATGATACATATATGTTAACTAAATACCACTTAAAAATTTCTCATATTCCCGATGATAAAAAAAATGTTGCTTATCAGATTAATTTATAAAAATAGAGACTCATAAAATATTCTTGAGCAAAACCGAAACTTTATAATAAAAATCCTACATAAAGTATGAAAATGGCACTTTTTTGCTTTAATTCAGAAATTTTACTGTTTAAAAAAATTAATTAATTAATTTTATTACTTTTGCATGCAACTAAACTATTTTTTTAAAAAAAAAAACAACCTTTGTTTACAAATGACGTCCCATTTTTTTTTTTAGAGCGGGGTGGGGGGGCTATGTTTGTAAACAAAGTGAGTGTGTTACCTGATAGATGTACTGTCTTCCGTCCGCCGCTTTGGCAATCCTGAAGGAATTCCTGTTCAAAAGTCGCTGACTCTCTCGACCCCTACGCCCCACCCGGAGCATCAAATCGTACCACACTTTCTGGAGAAGTCCCCTGGGCGTGCTGATGGCATGTTCGAAGTAATGCCTGAGTTTCCGTCGGTCATCCATATCGACCATTTGTAACTCTTTTTGACATGCTGTGCCACGGGATTCCCTCTCCAGATCTTTCAAAACGGCACGAAATGTCTCATTGGCATCGTTGAAAGCACTATCTTTGACTATGTCGATCTTCCTGTGGACCATGGGGGAGCGATAGTAACGACTAATTGCATACCGAATTGCAATCAATGAATTAACACTAAATCTTTGGCCATCTTTAGTACGAGCTTGCCCGTAGAAGCCCTTTAGCATCGCGGCGATTTCTCTGGGCGGCAAATTATTGATGGTTTCCACGCCGTGCTGTACACAGTACTCACGAAACAGTCTAACACCATACCTGGTTGCTTGTCTAGTTTTTGCATTGTCCGGTTGAATAATACTATTACCAGCTGCTATATTTTCCATATGAACTATACCAGGTATCACGGCGTCCATCTTGAAAAACTAAAAATTATAGAATAGCACACGCATGCGCAATATAATTTTATTTTTAATCCCATTAATCTCATTCGCATAATGAGGTTGCCTTTATTTTAACGTTGTTTTGCTTGGACCTACTTTTATCGATTTTCCTCGAGTGGATGCATGAATGAGGTGACTTTGTTTTCGTGTCATTGCGTAGCGTTACATTGGTCGTGGATCGGCGGAGCCAGTGATGCTTGTTAATTATTCCCGCACTTAACATAACACTAGGAAATGACAGAAAACACAGAACACGTTAACGGACTATAGCATCTGTGACGAGCAATAGCACTGTAGTCAACTCTGAGAGAGGGTGCGTTCTCTGAAAAATGCTTTACGGTTAGAAGACATGATATCATACTTGGTGGCGCTGTTATCTGATCCTACACAAGCAATTGATTTTTTTTAATAAAAAAATGCGCATTTCATAATAATTATGAAATCGGAAAGAAAGCGATGGCGGTTATGATAAAACATGTAATAAGATTAAGCTGCGTGTGATTGAAATGCGCAGACAAATAAAAATGGCTGTTAAGTAAGATATGGTTGAATTTCCGAAGTCTATGCGCATAAATAAATTTTAAAGGTTTTCAATTAATTCACTTATGTTATTATTTCAAATGAAAATTAATTATCTGAATTATTTTCAATAGTTGAAGATATTTGATTAGATTGAATTTCAAATTAAATTGATTGAAAATTTCCTTATCGTGTTATTTATACCATCTAATAAAAAATTGCTATAAATATTCAATATTTAAAACATTGAATATTATTTTAAATTTAAAAGTATATTGTTTCTCAGTGAAATTTAATTAAAAACAGGTGAGGGGAGATATTTTTGATTTGCTTGAACATTTTTATAATTCATACCTACAATTTTGCCAGTATTTTGTTCTTTAAACTTTACAAACGAAAACATATGTTATATGTATTTATGAAAAAAACTTCTGAAGGAGAGTTACCATACAGCGTCTCAGTATACATATTCTATCCAAATCTAAGAAAACTATTGAAAAAAAGTCGAATTTGCAGCCCTATTAGCACAAAATTTTCAACATTACTATCATATATTCATGATATTGTTCGTAAATCAATAGCAAACAACATCTTGGTTATATAGCACATATTGTCAATAGGAAAAATAAAGGCCTAATTGATAACTTGTATGTTCAATGACCCGCATCAATTTAACTGTGCGTTTTTTTTAAAGTGATCCGTTAAATTATTTTCTAACAGATATTGTCCGATATCTCTATGATATTATTCGATGTTGTAAATACCGTACAATATTCCGAAGGTATTATTGTTGGACATTTTGAAAAAAAAGTAAAACTTCCAAAATTTCTCATCTTAAAGATTTAAACTAATTTTTGTGATCTCCTGGGTTAATAATGATTTTAATACAGTAAAAGCTCTTCATTCATGGGGTATATGCTCCATAAATATGCCACGAATACAGAAACCGTGAATACGGAATGGTCATTTATATGGGATTATAGGAAATACCTTCCTAGGTGACAAAAAAAACAATTATATAAAAAATTAATTTAGTTGAAGTTTTTGAACACTTTGATTAATTATCTAAAGGCTTAGGCAATGGTTTGAAGAATTTTGTCACTTTCTCTTGCTTGGCAATTTTTAAAAGCTCCTTCCATTCAGACTGATACACAGCAGTCGCATAAGCAATTTGTCTCTCGTTCCATAGAGGGATTAATGTTCATAAAGAAATCGCAAAGTTCATTTGCCATTCTTAAACCTTCACTAAGATTTTCTTAAATTAAATGTCACGTTTCCAGTGCTTGTTGAAGCCTCTTCTTCAATGGGCTGTGAATTAAACATTTCCTCTAAATCGGTTTCAGTCAGATCTTCATCTTGCGATTCAAGCAATTCCTGAATGTCACTTGATTCTATCTGTTCGAACCCATCTCGTCCTATTCCATTCGTGATTTCAGCTATATTTGCAGTTTTCATTTAACAACATACTTTAGACAAAGTTCTAATAAGATCTATTTTACTTTTTTCATTAGTCCATTGGACGGCATTTGCATTGGCATTGGACGGATATTGTGTTGGAATCCATTTATTATTATGTATGTACTTATTACTTCCGCGAATAAAGAAATGTTTAGCAGCGAATATAGGAATTGGGTCGCATTTTTTTAATCCGCGAATAGTGAAAACGCAAATGAAGCAAGCGCGAATAAGGAGCTTTTACTGTACTATATTTGTCTTATGAAAATCTTATAGGCAGAATTTAGCTCCTCAAATACTGTTCAAACTCCAAAATTGTGAACTGAAAACATAAAATTGTAAAATAAAATTTATAAATTCTTAAAATTACTGAACTGAAATATACGAAGTAAAAATTTTCAAAAAACATCGAAGATTATTTTGTGAAACGTCAAGGTTGCTCTTCATTTCCGAAAGACATAACTATGATAGTTACAACAAACATTTTCTTCGCATGTGATTGAAAAATTTACACACACACACACACACACACACACACATATATATATATATATATATATATATATAAGCAATCACCATAAAAGCGTTAAATAATTAAAACCAATTACTAGAATCATCAAAAATCAAACCGAAACTAATCATGACGGTATCGAAATAAAAAATTAATTCGGAATTAAACTACAAAAAGTAAACAAAAAATAAAAGCTAAATGAAATAAAACAAATCTAAATTAATATAATTAACAAAACGAAAGTAATGACGGAAACGAAACTAAAATTTCAATCGAAGCTAAAAATTACTTCGGATTAGAAAAAGTTTAAAATTTAAAAATTAAAAACTTCTCATCGTATTGAGTGAGCACTAATGCAGCTACTCCTAAAATGCAGACGAATCTAAATAAATCAATAATATAAGCCAAGGAAAAAGAAATACAACATAATCAAAATTACAACAAATAGAAAAAGAATCCTTCCTGAAGACTTTTCCAAGGGTCACCTTCAGGCAAGGATTTAAAATAAAGGGTGGTGTTTTTTTTCTTTTGTGCGGAAATCTGAGAGTGTTCAATAGTATTGACCCTTCGTAATCCAAAAATTAAGGCAAGAAATACACCAAATTTTACAACAAAGATGCAAAAACAAAGCAACATTAAAAACATCACCATATAAAGCAAAAATATATGAAATAAAACTACATAAGAATTTTAAACCAATAATTAAAATATTCCACCCCAAAAATTAAGAAAACAAAATGGAAAAGAACTTACCAGCAACAGGCAAAGAAATCTCACCATAGCATGCCAACGGCTATTCAAATTTGAATACAGTGTCAAGCAGAGAAAAAAAGCAAATGGAGGTATTGGGACCATCTATTTTGTTTTTAAGTTAAGTGTGAAGT
This sequence comes from Argiope trifasciata, assembly GCA_026543055.1. Taxonomy (NCBI): domain Eukaryota; kingdom Metazoa; phylum Arthropoda; class Arachnida; order Araneae; family Araneidae; genus Argiope; species Argiope trifasciata. The sequence continues at coordinate 218,357 of JAPMOQ010065374.1, read as the reverse complement.
ATATCCAAATAAACCATAAAGTTTCTAATAACATCTATGAGAATTAAATTTCCTAACTTGGATAAAGCCATGCAACCTCAGTCATGACGGAGTCACCACCATGTAGGACGTAAATTTTTTAAAATTCAAAACATTATTAGGCTTTCTCCATATAGTACGATTGATGTTTGTCAAAAATAAAGAGTTTTCTTTCATTACTAAATATAACTCTCTTTCAAAAGTTAATGGTCTTCAATTATGAGTTTTTTGCAAACTTCAACTGCTTTATCTGAATTTGCAAGCTTATGAACGGTTTCTCTCTAATAATGCGACTTTTATATCCAGGTTGTCGAATGACATTTCGCGCAATTTCAGCACCTATATTTTTGCCTATGATTTATGAAATTTCTGCTGTAATTTGGATGAACCGTATAGTTGCAACAATCTTAAGAAAAGTGTTAAAAACTTGGGTTCAGATGGAAATATCATTTTTCAATAGGACAACGCCCTGAAACAGAATGTACATAACGTCAAAACATTGTATCTTTTTCATTATAAACAGCAGTTATATACATCGACATCATTGCAATTGAATACTACCATATATTGTGAGCCTACTTCAAAAAGTGGTTCAAAAATACAAAATTAGAAACAAAACCCATTTAAAACAAGCGTTGCAAGAAAAAGGGGATAAAATATCTTCAAATTTCACCAAAAATTGCTCAAATCGGTACAAAGACGTTTAGTGATCATTATAAAAGTCAAAATACATGAAACTTAGCAGTGACATTTTATTTTTATGCGAGATATTGCAAATATTTCATAGGCATACTCTCGATTTTTTGAGGCAAGAATCTGAGCATGTTTATTCAAAATGCTTCTGAAATTTTTCAGTTTTTCGTTGATTGTATTTTATTTTTATTTTAAACAAAACCAATTTCCATATGTAAAAATAAAAACATGTGTGCACTTCTCGGTGATGCGCTAATTATATTGGAAGTCGGATTTATCAAGGAAAAGTAAAGTGTATTCTCAGTTTTTTGAGCCAATGTATATATGAGAATACGAACAGACATATATATATAAAAGTACAGACATTTATTGATTGTTCATAGGGCAGGCTGGTGTATAAATTTTCAAAGTCATTAGTATTAATTTTATAAATTTTGTTACATTTTAAAAATTCCAAAACATTTGTTATTATTAATAACAAAGTTATCCTCATCTTCAATTTTATTTAGAATAATTTTTAAATATTCAAAGAAATGTTTCCCCGTGAAACTGCCTGTGCTGCAGGCTACGAATCTAAATTTTATTGTTTTTTTTAATGAAATTTTACTATTGGAAACCAATAGGGATACTTTTAAAGACCGTGTTTTAATTTTAGTTTTTTTTAGCGAAAGCTAATATCCAGTTCCTTTTTATCAGTATTAACTAAATAAAAAAATTTATATATATATATATAAATCGCTTATTAATCAGTAGAGATCATTTATATCAGATAAATAAACCATGAAAATACTAAGGTGAAAACTGTTGAGGGTATGCGAGATTAAATATTCTGCGAGCAAAACTTTTATTCTATTGAATTTTTAAAAGATTGACTTGTGGATTCATATTTAAGAAATCAAAATATAGAAGATTGCAAAATCATAATAATCAAAATAAATAATTAATGATCACTAAAAGTTAAAGCATAACCTTTTTTGAGTCGAATTTGCAAATAAATGAATGACAAAAAATGAAAAGTGGAGCCTGCAGCATTCAGAATTAGAGTATTGGAGCAAGCCCTGAATAGGAGCATTCACAATGCCTGTCAACATCGTGTAGATATTATAAAAATATTGTTGAGCATTTCGAGCTAATCAGACAAATATCTGAAACAGTTATCTGCATTCCAAGGAAATCCTGAGAACATTCTATCGAAGTAAAGTTCGGCGTTTCAACTGACTAATCCATTCGTTGAAAATCTTTATATTAAAAATATTCTCCAACAATTCTACCTCCATGAAATAGCATCCTTATCCATTTGGATGAATTCTTTACCAATTCTTTTTAGCACAAACTATTATATAGAATCTGCAGAAAACTGCTAGATATTATGACTGTCGGTCTGTATCTTAAAGATATTGAAACAATAGTCTTGGACATTTTGTGTGCGTGTTTTTGAAGTGGAAGCTTTATAAGCCAAATAACATCTTCAAGACTGAGGGGTTACTTTTGTCTTGTGGTCATGTTATCTGGTTAAAACGATATCTTTCGATCCTCGCTATCTCCAATAGCAACACATCTGTCATATCTGGAATATGCATTGTTAAAATGGATTTACGGATGAAAACTGATCTTGGAGTCCCAGAACCGTAATGTGAGACATTGTAATCTACCTAGTAACCTTAGTTTGAGTGAAATACTTTTTATTTATCTATTCAATGAAAAATTGTGAGCAATTCTTAGCAGACAAAATTGAAAACTATCAAAACTTTATATAAAGTTATTTAAAAATTACATTTGCAAAGGTTTCATAGTTTTTCCTGGTATTTATAAAAATACTAATTTTGAAAAGTAAATAGTAGATATACTTCTTTCTTTTGATTTAATTAATAGATTAAACATTTTTCATGTAAACACTTATGACTGGATAAGAATTTTTCGATTTCTAATATTTGAAATAAAGTTTAAATTAAAAAAGAATATTATAGGCCTTGTGATTAATCGCTAGTCTGGAGATAAGTGAGCTTAAGAAAGCATTTATCATCAGACCATATTTTCTCAATGCTATTTTACTGCGTGTTTGCAAAAGCTGCAGCTCTTCAACGATCGTGATTCCGAAAGTCAAAAACTATTTTCCTTTCAAATATTATATGTTATTTATGTTATCATATTATCAAAATAACCAGAATAATCTTCGCTTGGACATGTTATAAGGTGAGTAACAATTTTCAATAAGTTTGTAGATGGACCATTTAACTCGAAGAGAGTGGAAACTATAGAGGGTTGAAATTTTTGTCTCATAGTTTCTTAAGGATTCCAGATAAAAAAGGTAAATCAAATTAGGTGAATTAATGTCTAAATAAGATAAATAACTTTTGTGTTAAAAATTTCTAATTTCTAATTTTTCTTTTCTTTTTTAACACCAATCTAATAATAAAAATTCTAAAAATTTCAAAAAATTATAATTAAGAATTAAGGACGGAAAAATAATTATCAACTTCTAGTTTCTACTGTTATTAAATAAATTACATTACCAAATTTACATAAATAAAAATTCCTGCATTTATTTTCTATTCTTAATTTGAAATTATTTAAATGTACGTCGAATGAAATTTTTCTATGTAGTCTTTACACAAAATTTATAGATTTAAGTTAAATATTAGATGAAATCAATCAACAGGAAGTTAATCTGTACTGCATATAAATATAACAACAACAACAACAACAAAGTAAATTCGATTCAAGTTTTATCATAAGAATTGTAAATCTGTTTCAAAACACAACAACATAAATTAATGAATCTTGTTATTTTGTCTTCAAAACCACAATAGTAATTCTTTATCAATATTTGTTCGAAAAGAAGGCGCTCAAAACGGAAATTCAATTTTCTTCATGATACTACGAAATACAGCGCGCATTATACAACGACACTCTAAACCCTAGATAACGCCCCTTTGTGGGCGTTTGAAGCTTTCTGGGGGGCAGTAAAAGACCCAGTGAAAATGAGGGGGCTTTGATATGGCACGAAGGGGGCGTTAGAGGATTAACCAAATATAGTGTACAATAACTTCAAGGGGCTATTCCAGGACATTTTAAGCATGGACAGACCAGGCTGGGTTTCGGATCTTTTTTCCAATGTCAACGCAGCAGGATCACCTCAGTTAGAAAAACTAATAGAACTGACGACAAACGAGGATCTAAAAATTAAATTCAAGAATTTTGGCTGCAGAAGTGTAATTCGCAACTGCATTCAGGGTTATGGTCGATTGTTCAGCGCCTTCTGATAGCATTTTCCTCTTCTTATTTAGCAGAACGTGAATTTCGTGCTAAGGCAAAATTGGTAACGAAAAAGAGAAATCGGCTGCATATTACTGAACGTGGTAACTTACGATTGTTTTTAAGTGAAATCGAGCCTGATATTAACAAGCTGCTTAAAATGCATCAAATTCAGCCTTCTCACTAGTTCAGTTTAAAATTCGATGTCTGTAAATTTTAATAAAAATAATTTTTAATATAATTAAGTAAGCCTTTTGATGGGTCTCTGAAACTGTCAATTTATTTATTTAGAAAGCAATAGTTTATTATGAATTAATTCGTATCATCAAAATCTCTCCCTGTCCTTATGACAGGTAAGCTAAAGCTTTTTTTAAATAAAGAGAAATTCAGTAGCGTTTCAATTCCAACAATATTCTATCTATAAGATTTTTTTTATTCTTGTTTTCACCCTGCATTATGTACGCTCTTATTTTTCTGGAGTGGGAGAGGGGTGGTATTGAAATTTTCACTAGAAAAAGGGGTGCCAGTTCAAAAAAGATTGGGAACCTCTGCTCTAAACGAAAAGTTGTTCCACCTGCTTGGATATTCAATATTCTGCCTTTTTCCGAGCAAAATAGAAAAAAAAAAGTTTGTGTGTGTGTGTGTGAGAGAGAGAGAGAGAAAGAACTAATATCTGTCCTGACTTAGCTTAAGATATGTATTTAAACCCAGAAGTGCAGCAGTAATGGAGTGGGGGGATACCTTTTCAGGAAATATACGAGAATTTTCAGAATGGTCTCCCACTGGTTCCTAAATTGTGCTATTAGTAGATATGATACTATACTTCCATGACGATATCAAATATTCTGAATACTGGATAATAACCACGGATATATTGTATAAATGCTGTTGGGCGTTTTGTATTAAAAGGGAAGCATTCTTTGCTAAATTATCAACAAATTGAAAAATGATAAAATGCTCATATATCATTATTTTTTACTTTGTCATATACATAGTATAGTAATCGTCAGTTTGAAATCGAGATTTTCATGAAAGTCAACGTTTCAGACGTCAACGAGATGGAAAAATACATTTTTTGAGTTAGTTTAGTTTGGTTACATTAACGCCCCATTTGAAGCAACACGAGGGCTATTTTGGGACGGACCTCGTAGTTTTGAACCACGGTCAGATGACGAGGACGACATCTGAAGTGGCACCCTCCTCTCCACACCACACCACACCAGCGGGAGGACGTTTGGCCTGACAGATTTAACGTGCAAGAGACCCCCTCACACGACGGCTCTTCGGTAGAATCGAATCTCGAACCTGAAACCCTTTGGTTCCGAAGCCGAGACCTTACCACCAGGCCACCGCGGCCACATACATTTTTTGAAAATGTCCATCTGTTTATCTGTGACAAAGATAACTCAAAAACGGAGTTAGACGGTTCAAATTTGGTATACAGTCTTTATACCAAATCTGCAGATATTCATCAAATTTTGGGTAAAATCTATTCTTAGGAAGTCTGTCTTTTTGAAAATAAATTAAAAATTGCATGGGGGACAAAGAATTATATATTCAACAAATCTGCTGCTGAAAAAATTTATTTAATATAACAATTTCTACATAGTCTCCTAGTTTTATCAGCCATATTTATTAAAATATTTTTATTAAATCTACAAGTTTTAGACATCTCTGAGTTGGAAAATTACATTTTTAGAAAAGATCCCTTTGTCTGTCTGTAATAAAGATAAATCAAGAGCGCTTTGAACTATATATTTGACATTTGGTGTGTGATCTTCCCTTGAATTTTTAATTTCTACCAAATTTTGAGCAAAATCCATTCTGAAGTTTTTCTGTTCGAATATAAGTTACAATAACTACTAAAAACGAAGAGAGCTAGATGGACAAAATTCGGCATACACATTTAATCTCTATAGTAGACACCAATCAAATTTTGAACCAAATCCAAGTATGAGTTCTATTCTTTTAAAAACATGCAAATGCGATGGTTAAAAAATGCAAAGCCTTAAATATTTCAAATTTAGTAAGTCATTTTATGACTACAAGTGCAGTTTTGTGTTAAATTTGTTTCAATTGGTTGGGGGAAAAAAGCATTTAAAACACAAATTCGAATTTGGGACACCATAAATGCGTCAGAAATTAATTACCAAATGCTTGATAAGGATAACACGATAGATCTGATAAAAATGCTAAATTTACCCCAAACATTAATGTTTCATAATTCATACGTCAGTGCCATCTAAGGTGTTCTGTGGCATAGCAATTTATTAGAAATTATGCGAGAAAGTTTTGAGTTGATTATTCCAGCTGGTTTTTAAAGGCAACATTTTGCTATTTCTTTTATGGAAAATATAATTCGTGAAAAAAAAAAAAAAAAAACTCTGATAATAATAATAAAAATGATATCATCCTGATTTCAAGATTAGCCATAACGGTTTTAAATTGGTTATTGGAACAATTTATCTTTAAGTCTATAACATAATACCTTTCCTTTATAATTATACAATATTTTTTTTAAAAATATTGTTAATATTTTATAATACACCAACAGAATTCTAACATCTTTGATATGAATTCTATTTATTTCAAAATATAACAATTTAAAATTAATTACCGCAAAAAAGGTACAAATTTAAGTTTTATGGGAGAAATATGGTAAAAAATATATGTCGGAAATATGTAAAAATATATATAAAAAATATATGTCCATCGTGTACTACTGAAAGAAGACATAAGTGCCTTTGGTAAAAATTAGAAGGAAATTTTAAACTTTGAATATAAAGTCCATGAAAAAGATATATTTTGGGATAGTAAAAATGAGCTTTCCTGATGTGATATATTTCCAGTAGAACAACAACAAAGACACTGAAAAACTACAAATAAGAAACAAAATACAATCTTCAGATCAAGGGAAAAATATGACTGATATTTATACATTTTAAATAAAAGTCAGTTTGTGAAATTGTTGTTGTTGTTTCTTTGCTCCCTTGGGTTGAATTCCAATTCAAATCAAGTAAGGGATCGGGGAAAGAGGAGTGCAGAAGCTTCTAAGGGTTAGGATCCCTAAGTACACGAGAATAGAAATTTGACTTTAGCTCATATGAAGATGAAATTTCACACACTCGCTCGCACAACTCCTTTTTACAGGAGGCTCTTTCAGATAGAATATAACACATCTTACAGATAGAACATAGGGTAGAGAACCATGGCCGAACCAAGATTCAAACCCCTAACGCCCAGATCATATGGCAGACGCGCTATCTCTATGCCAGGACGGCGGCGTATGAGAAGTTCTTGAAAAATCAATTTATTCCAAAAACTAATCTTGCAATTAGTAAGATTTTAAGTGAAAGTTTTAAAATTATTCAAGAATAAGACAAAAAAAAATTTAAGTTATATTTCAAAAATGGAGTATTTATGATTATTAAACATTCACCCTATTATATTTTTAAAAAAATTTCAGATATAAACAAAAACTATTTTGAAATTCTAATCTTACTTGTGTTTGATTATACATAAAAATGAGTATCAATACTTTAAAATATTGTAGTTTGGATAAAAAGAAAACCGTGAAAACATTCCAAAATAAATCATGAAATTCTTATTTAAAATATTTATTACTTATTTAAAATAAATGAGATCTCTTATACAAATAAATATATTTCTAATTATATATTCTTTGATGCCAAAAGCAAAAGAAATTATCATTTGTATAAAAGTATCAAATAAAACTGCTTATTTTTATTCTTTTTAATTTTCTGATTATACTGTTAGTAAATTTGTCAAATATTTCATCTAATAGTAAATAACGAAGCATATCACATAAAATAAGTGTATTTATTACAATATATAAATAGCATTAATGTATAAAGTTTTGTGAGAATCTCAACAGAAGTCACAGTTTTTAAGTGATCCATTATACAGAATGTTTTTTAATAAATAACTATACATGTTTTAAACACAAAGTTTGGTTATAAAAATATTCAACAATACACCATACATAATTTCAGAGTATTTTAAGCGATAAAGACATTTTCTTCCGACAGAAAAGAATTAAACCTGAGGCTATTTTTTTAAATTCACTTGCCTTAAAGTAAAATATTACATAAATAAAATTTTGCTTTATAATAAGCATTTTTCATAAAATTCCCAAATTTTCTAAAACCAGTTTCCCTTAAATTTACTTTATAAGAAATGAAATCTAAAACTTAACATGAAAAATGAAGTAAAATATTTTAAAATACTCAAATTAACATGAAAATGAGAGAAATAAAACAAAAATAGCAAATACATCATGTTATAAGGTATAGTAAAACTCAGATTTACATTACATATTTCAATAATCAACTGCGGAGTAAAATGAAATTTTTTTATACATCAGGTACAAATGAAACTAAATGTGAATAAAGGACATTAGATGACTAAAAGGAATAAAGCAAATTAATATAAAGCAAAATATTTCCATGTATTGCCCAAAAAATAAACAGATACTATACATAAAACTCTAAAACATTTTATAAAAACATGCAGTGCTCTAAGATAAAGTTTCTAAATTCTAAAATGATACATCAAATGCAGTAACGTTGCATAATTTTTATAATCCATGCTTTATAACAGATTTATAAAAGTTATAAGATAATAAAAGTCAATTTAAATACTTAGAAAATTAACTTAATTTAAAATGTTTAAAACAGCTTATTAAACTAATAGATGTAAACTTGATATTTTTAATAGAGATATTTTTAATGTAAAAAAATGTTTAAAAGAAAAAATAAACATAAGAAGATGAAATATAAAAGTAATGAAACATCTTCTAAGCATTTTTCATTCTTGGAGCTAAAAGCTCAATACTTATGAGAAACAATTTGTTCCAATTGTTATTTTCTTAAAAACAGTCAGAAATAAATGTAACAAATTAAAAAGAAAAAGAAGGGGGGGGGAAACGAGGAAAAAAATGCATGAGATTCAATTTTGCAAACATTTCATAATTACTCATTTACAGATAATAAAAGTGAAGCTTTTAATTCATTAAACTAATTTATCATCAATAACTTTCTTTCTTTAAAATACAAAATAACAACATTATCAGCAGTGATAAAATACTGTCATTTAATATATGTAGTAAAATTTCTTTAGACATTCACTGTTATGAAAAGTTTGCAGTTCATTTTTTAAATTTTAACAAGATTTTGTTATATTTTATCATTGATAAATTATTGCATGTTTTATTTTTTGGAAATAGCCTTTTCCAAAGACAGGGATTTTATATCACACACAAATTAATTTGACATTCACCATAACCATTCCATTTTTCTAAAGTACAAAGTAACAACATTAACAGCAATGATAAAATACTGTCATTTAATATATATATAGTAAATTTTCTTTAAACATCCACTGTTGTTAAAAGTTTGCAGCTCATTTTAAAAATTTTAACAAGATTTTGTCATATTTTATCATTGATAAATTAAGGCCTGTTTTATTTTTTGGAAAGAGCCCATCTCAAAGATGGGGATTTCATATCACACACAAATTTATTTGACATTCACCATAACAATAAGAACAAAAATGTACATGAAGAAATTAAAAGACATCTCTATGTCAAAAGATATGTTGATTTTTATTTCTTTTCAAGAATTAAAAAATGCTTCAAAGGATTCTAACAAAGAAGAGAGAAAACTCAACTTAAAAGAAACTATACAATGTAAAACAAAATAAATATTGATTAATTACTTTCATTTGTCATTTAAAAATTTTCTTTTATAGAAGTAGAAATTCTTTTTATGAAAAGTGCAGCCCAATAATGTAATTTTTAGATTCATTGCATAGCCAACAGTAGTTTCAAATTAAAGTCAATGTGCAATTAGATAACATATTCAGTAACATTTTTCATGTAACTGTAATATCACATGAATTAATTTAACTGCATAACCCTTTCTTTCAGATGCAAAAAGTTACGGAAACTAATGACCTCTTCCACAAATTTTGTTACACTGAATTTAAACTTTTTAGAAGTGCATACTTATTTTAATTATGATTTTATCATTGTGTTACATTTAAACTACTCATCTTAGTGACCAATTTTTCATTCAATTATGCCTGACATTCTTACAAGTTAAATAGCACATATAGATAAGAAAACTCTCTCTCAAATTACACTAATCTGAAAATTAATTAATTTATAATATTATACAGAACATATACATACATATAATATTATACACACCCTTGCAAAATAAAAAGTTATCACTCCTCTATTTTGTTACTAACATTTGAAGAACAAAAATACATTTTTCAAATAGATACATTCATTGAAATCTGACATTTTAACTAAGTAAAAATGCTTTCATATATGATAGTCATCAATTAAGTATGAACAATCCTATGTCACTTGAATAAAATAACGGATATTTAAAAACATCATGACAACAGAAATTTTTATACTTCCTAATTTTTTAAATTTCAAACAGAAGTACTTAAATTGAGCAAATTCACACAAAATATGGGTTTGAGCAATTCAGGCATTTTGTTTAAGTAGATCTATCATTAAAAAAACGAAACAGGTATATGCTTCTGAACTTAAAATGATGTAACATTTAATAAAAGTTCAATGAATAAATAATAATCTAAATAGATTATGTTAATTGATATTAAAGGAGTAAAATAAAAAATAATAAAGATAAGATTTATATTTTTAAAAGACAATTGCTTCATCATATACATACACATAGTGTACAGAATAAAGACAATTTCCATACAATAATATAGATAAATAATGCGATTTCAAAAAAATTTACAGTAAAAGCATGCAATGTTATCTATTAATAATTTCTTAAAATTCACCAGTATTACATTTTTAATTTAATAATAGTTATCAAAGATTAAATATAAAAGAAAAATTTTAATAAAACTAATTGATATTTTAATAAATTTTAGTAATGGGTAAATATCATTATGCGAATAACAGAATTAAAAATGCAGAATTTACGATAGTCATAAATTCTGTTTTAATTTCAAATTAAAAAATGAATGAGTTTGGTAATTCTTATACTGAAATGACTAGCATTTTCTTTGTTGAATAACGTGCCAGCATATTTAAGATTTAATTGTTAAATAAATATATCATTTATACCAAGAAACTTACAAAATTTTGCTATAATTTTACCCAAAAGATTGAACACTTTTTAATATTTCATTTATTGCCAAGCATCTTATATTATGTATATATAATGGGAACTAAAATATGTTTTCTCCATAATACCCTAATCCAAAGGATGTCTTCCAAACTAAACAAGCACCTGGTACAATTCTGTTATTCCAAATGTAAAATCAATGCATAATAATTCTTTCATCAATTTTTTTTTATAATTTACATATTCCTAATGAAAAAATGCTTTAAGCAAAAATTTCAATTTGAAACCCAATCAATTAAAAAAATAAATCTATTCTATTAAATGTTAAACCTGTGAACTCTGAAATATTTCAAAAATTAATGAACAAGTTTAAATTAAATATATAAACATGCATATTTTTCATTCATTTCAGTACTGAGTAAATAATCACTTTGAACACATAATTAATGTTCACTTAACATTTTTTCACAAAACTTTCTAAGTACAGAACATTATACAATTCTGTATAATTATACAGCAGAGGATATGCCTAAAGATTTTTTTTTTTTCCTTTTAATTTTCAATGCTTCTAACATTATAATCGTAGTCCGCCACATTTGAGAGAGTAAGTTCATAAAAATAAAGAGTATATAAATTATAAATAAAAACAATATATTTAAAATCAAAATTGTACAAGATTAAAATTCTAAATATGAGTCAGAAGAGAGAATAAATATTGAATTTCTAAGATTACAAAATTATTTTATTAACTGAGCTGGATTATTCTGTAATGAACACAACTAGTCAATTCCTTACTCAATAATATTATAGGAAAATTCTGTCAAAAAATGGAACAGTTAAATGAATAACCAAAGAATGTGACAGTCATAATCTTAAAATCAGAATAATTAAACAGAAATTATTCATTTTCAAAGAGATGGTAAAAAGTTGTATCCCTTTCATAATGAAACTGGCAGAATGAAAATTCTCATACACATAATTGTTGATACGAGAGGCAGGAGGAAGACTATGAGTACACACATTACTTTTTGAGATTTTCAAGAATTAAAATCACTAAACTACAAATATATTTTATAAATAAATGATTATGCTACAATAAACTTTTTCTTTAAAATCATAGAATAATAATAAAACAGGAGCAAAACATGCATCTATATGGTCCTTTTTCTTCCAATAACCTCATATGATAATAGATTACATGATTTAATGAAAGATGTGATTTTCACTTTTTGTATTTCCTTTCCACTTTTTGTAAAGTAGCCATACAAATGGCTACTTTACAAATGCTAAACATTCCTAGAGCAGTATGTGTTGAGAATAATAAAGAAAATAAAAGTAAAGGTGCTGCATTGTTCACTCTGCGAATCTTTGCCCACTTTTTTTTTTTAGTTGAGGTTAAAATTATTAAAAAGCTTTTTAGAACAGAAAATGAAGATAACTTAAAGTAATACCTAACAATTCTATCTTCCCATGATAACAGAATCTTTAATGATTTAATGATAAGAATGTGCAGGTGCAGCAAGTAATCAGAAGCTTTCTCTTGACTGAATTCCAAATATGCCTTTTAAGGCATATTTAATCTATACTTAATCCAACATAAAAAAAATCAAGTTTGGTCAGTAATTTCACTTTAGGACTTTTCAACAGCAGGAGTTAAGATAGTACTTTTTATTTTATTTTTTATCAATTGTCCTTGACGCAAGATATCTGAAGGAAATGTCCTAAATGATAAGGTATCTTGCCTTCAACACAGATCTAGCTACATTAGATAGCTTTTAATTACAGATAGACAGAATGAAATAAAATTACTCATCATTTAATTTTATGAGTTGAACTCCATAAGATATTACAAATATAAAAATGCAGCAACTAAACATTGCCATGGCACTATTTAGCAAACCAAACTTAAGGAGTTTCTGAACTTAACAGAAGAAACTTTATCAAGTTTGTAATTTTTATATTATTATTATATATATATAACTTTCAATAACCAAGATGGTTAGAGAAGGGAATCTAAGATATGTCACCAAAGCTGATATGTACATGAATGGTGGCACTAACAGAATAAAAATGATCATGTTCTTATATCTGAAATTCTGTTATTAAGTACAAATATCATATAAAAACAGGAATTTGGAAGAGTGGCCATTTATTGTTTAAGTTTCACTAATATAACAATCTCATTATTAAAAAAAATCAGAGGTATTTCACTTAAGACACAATACAAGAGAAATAAAATATTTTGTCAGTTAAGTCAAAATATCTTTATATTATTCTATTTTAAAAGCAATTAATAAAATAATTTAATAGATCTCCATACCTTTCTTCCCTTCTTCTCAACCTGTAGAAATTGAAATTTGACTTTTGGATATTTCAATAAATAAAAATTTTATTCCATTACCTGGGATTAGTTTAGTTATATTAACGTCCCGTTTAAAGCAACATAAGGGCTATTTGGGGATAGACCTCCTAATTTTGAACCAAGATCAGATGACAAGGACGACACCTGAACTGGCACTCCTCTCTCCACACCACACCAGTGGGCCATTACCTTGGAAGTTTAGATCTGACTACTTATCTTTTTTAAAGCTATCATAATTCTGATTTACTCAGGATACATGTTTAAAAATATTAGTTATTTCATAAATTTTTTTAAATCATTTTTGGATTAAAGCAACTACTTGAGAATTATTTTTCAAATTCCTTACTTATATGCTTTTCTTCAACTTTTTAATAAATATTTGCATTATTGTTACTACTGTATGAACATATCGAACATAATGAAAAAAAATGAATGGCCTTTGAATAAGGATAACAAAGTAAAAATAATATGTGCTATGCAAAATATAAACAAACTAATAGGGAGAAAATTTTTTAATAATTTTTCAATATATTGCAACAAACATATTAATGAATGTTTTTCAACCAAAATTCATCACTCAATTTTGCTGAGACTGAGGAGATTCCTTTTTTTCAGGAAGCAGCCATTTATAATAATGTAATTAAGAAAGTAATACCAGTCTAATAAGCCAAAAACGTTTTTTTTTAAAGTATAAGAAAAAGAAAAAACATCCAACAAAAGAGTCACTGCATCTCAATAATGAAAACAAATATATGCCTCTACTTTGTTGGAAATATAATTTATTAGACTTTGGTTTAAAAAGTTCAATATCACATTTGTAATTTTAATTTTAATAAGAGAATTATTTTTTTAAATTGTTGACTTAATGGAAACAAAAGAATAACATGATTTCATTAAGCAGATATATAATTCACTTATTTACTAACGAAATAATTCAATTATATGATCAAACATCAGTTTAAACATATAATTGCATTACTTCAACAGTAAGTGAATGACATGTTTCTAAGGATTAAAAAGAGATTTTCATTATTTGCTTTATTTTCTGAAATACTAATTTTCTCACTAAACTTTTACTTAAAAAAATTATGAGGTTATTTTTCAAAATGCTAGCCAAAATTAGTTAACAGGAATGCAATAATTTATTAACAATAAATAACAAATGTTAAATAAAAAGAAAATATGGAAGCACAATATAATGGTTTATATTATAATCTGGTTATTATGAATTTATACAGATACTTTTTGTACCAAATTTTTTAGCCGTATTAAAACTGTCAGGACTGTATGAACGTTTATAAATTTTTATATAGCTTAAAGATAACAAATTATGCTATTTTAAAAGAAGTATGCAACATTATATTATTGATAAAAAAAAATTCCAAGGTGAAACAACAACTACTTTTTATAAATAACAAAGATATGAAGAATAATCTTCACAATGAATGTCTGAAAAATAACGCACCAACATATTGACTAAAGAGAATTGGTTAAATGGTTAATTTCAATAAATAACAAGAGGGTTGTATTTACAATATGTACAACAACAATTAACTTTATAAAGGCCTTATTTGTAAGAAATTTTTAACCACTTTCGTAACTATGTTATTTATTATAGCATCTTCACAAAACTGGTAATGAAAATGGATTAAAGGGACAAGTTATAAAAATGGTTAACTGATTAACCAAATAAATTAATTATCTCAAAATGTATTTATTAAGGACAGTGAAATTTTTTTAAAATATAATTTTGATTCAGCAGGCCTTTTTTATGCAAGTATATCAAATTTTCAAAAATTCACAATAGTTCTTGAGATATATTTATTTTTGTTTGCTGTAAGGTGCTATTTGCTTTTGAAGATTGTTTCATAAAAAGTAGATTTACGAATATAAATAAATTTAATACATAGTCTCAAAAAAATTGGGCTTTTCAAATTGATTATGGGAATTTTACAATTTTTGTGATTATTTAAAAAACTATTTTGCATATGCACACAATTTTTTGGATTCCAGTACTTTAGTATATCGCCTACAAAAAAATTATACAATGTTACAATTCACTTTCTTCTCACATTCATTTTTAAAAATTTAAAGAAAAATAATCAAAGAATTTGTGCAATTTATTTCATGACTTTATAAAATAATTTTTAAAAAAATAAAAAATGTTGCAAAATATATATTATTTTCTATTAACGAAAAAAATTAAATTTTTTTAAATAAATTTATTTTATTGTGACAAATTAAGTAAAATAAAATAAAATAAAACTCTTATAGAGATAATTGTGGAAAAAAATTGAGATATTAGTTTAAAAATACAGTTTTTCTATCTCAATAAACTTGTCCTCTCTAGCCATTTCCATGGACACCAAATTTTTGATGATGCAATAGTAAATAACAAAAATTACAGATATTTTTCATTTTTGTGTTATGGATTATATATATATATATATTATTTAAGAATAATCATGGATAAATTTAATACAATTCTAGGAAAGCAAAGAACTTGAAGATCATAATATATATTTTCACAATATATTTAAAATTCTTTATGGGGGGTGGCTCTACAAAAAATAAAGACTAATGTTATGTAAGAAAATACAAAGACCTAAAGTGCTTAATGAAAAAAATACTGAAAAGTTGGTGTAACTTATTTAAATATTTTTCAAATAATATTTCTAAAAACAAATTTATCTTCCCTCTATCACTTAATATAATTTTATAATGTAAAAAAATTACTCTTCAAATAAATTGAATGTAGCATTTTCTCCAAAAAATCCAACAATTTCTTTCAACATACACATTTCCTTTAATACGCAAATATATTTAAATAATTTATTGCTAAGCAGAACAATTACACTATTAAAATAATAATAATTCAAATAAACTGTATATAATTTAAAATTAATTCTTATACTAGTTTATTTTATATCAGAATTTTAATTCTTGAATATATAAAAGAAAAACTGACCATTTCTATAAATTAAGAAAAATAAAATATTAAAGTAAAAATATTCATATATATATTCAATCAGGATCTATCTATATAAATCAATTTAAAATTTCGTACTCTTTATATATACATGGAAACAAGAAAGGATAGAACTTATAAATAAATATGATTATTTAAAAAATTCTTCACAAGAAAAATAAAATAATTAGTAAGAAAGTTTTTTTTAAAAAAATGTTATCACAATCCAAAAAATTTTACAGCCATTAATAATTTTCATGCGAAAATAATATTAATTTGCTTTCAAAAATAAAATTCATTAAAATTCCTACAAAAGTTTATTATTATTATTTTCAAGCATTTATTTCCTCCCTTATACTTTTATGCAGAGATTAGCAAAAGAAAGATTATAATTAAATATTCTATTAAAATGCATAAGTATTTTCCTCAAACAATGTGAAAAAGTTCAAATTAATGGATGTACATGAAACTTACAAAACAAATCTGTACGCTATTATTATTTTTATAATTGTTTTTCAATTTAACAATTCATTTAATTCACATTTCAGCTTCATGATAAATGCAACGATAAAATCATTTCTAACAGCATCCAAATGAACAAGCTATAAATAACAACATTTCATAAACAGGTACACTGATTAATAATACATGATAATGAAGATAATTACAAAATGAAAATTGAAGTGAAAAAACTACAGAATATATACCGGGTAATAAATAAAGTTTAAAAACAGTCTTCTGAGAATCTTCAATTCAAAATATTCTGTAAATCTTCTGGTAATGTTTGAATGATGTTATTTACATGAGACTGGAGCTTTTCCACAGTTTTTTCAGACAAAGTAAAATTACCACTTTCGGCAGCAAGCTATGAAAAAAATCAGAGAACAGCATGAAGACCATCGATTGTAGTTAATATTTGAAAAAACGGAAACAAGAAGGTTATAGTAGCAAGTATGGTTGCATACAAAATAAATATACAAATTCATTATTTGTCATTTGTATTAAATCATACACATTTATTGTATTCACCATAATTTGTTTGATGCTAAAAATATATTAGTAGGTTAATAAAATCATCATCTGATTTAACATCTTGAAACTATTTGTATTCTCTAAATTTAAAACGAAGTTAACAGGTTGTCATTTTGATGATATTTTGGTCATTGAAACAATATTAACATACACAAAGATAATTTCAAAAATCATTCAGATTAAAAAGATGCTCATTCAAAACATTATTAAATAGTAATAAATGGACTGAAAATAAATGATGTAATTAAAAAAAAAATCAAAAGCAAAAAAAAAAAAAAAAATATTTTTTTTTTTTTGTTTCTATTTCATTTTACAGTTTCAACTTAAAAATTTATTTGTAACATTAAGTATAATATATGTTGCTATTTAGGGTATTTTTCCTGGGGTATAAAGTTTTTCTAATTGTCTATTACTTGAATTTTGGGAAGTTATATTCAAATGGGAAACAGCCATTAAAAAAAAAAATCAGGTGTATATACACTTGTTTTAATATTCTAAATAAATGTTTAGTTAATGCTTTAGCTTTAAAACATTAACTTAATAATTAACTAGTAATTAATTTTACATTTTAAAAACTTTTTCTAAGATATTTAGATTTTCTTAGGTGACTGTAATTGAAATATCTACACAATTATCACTTAAAGCTGGCATTGTATTAGCTTATTTTTGAGCACTTTTCACAATTGTTAACTCCAGTCAAACAATAAGCATCAGAATCAAGACACTAGCTTTCAATGTCATACCAAAGTTAAAATATTTGAAGCAATCAAATTCTGATCTTGATCAATATAATTTATTTCTTTATCTAAAACAGCATTTCACAACTACTATGCTAATTTTCTGAATAGATAAAATTAAACGTCAACACAATGTTACAGTTACAAAGAAAAGAATGAAATTGATCCAGCTGAAATAAACTTCATTGATACAGCTTGCAGACAATTTATATCATGAAATATAATTGCAACGCTAACAAATATTAAAAAAAAGACTGATTAAACTGCAAATAACTTATTCTGCACAAAATTCTCATCTTTAAAAATTTGACAATAAAGAAAAAAGCATAATAGTTCAATTAATTACAGTTAAAAAAGCATTCATTCATCACTAAACTAAACAAGTTATCATTATGTACAACTGTATCTAAAAAGTATGAATATAATTTAATTATCAAAAACTGTATAAACAGCAAATCGTTTGTAAAGCTGAAGATAAAGTGTCTTACCAGTTTTTTTCGTAACCTAAGAACCAAATCCACTATTTCTACTTCTTGTTTATCACTAATCCATGCCATCATGTTCTGAAAGAATTCAATAAATCATATTAACTTATACATTTTATTTAAAAATATAAGACTTACATGTAACTAAAAAAAAAAACACTTAAAAATGTTAACATAAAATAAAAAAAGTATTATCGGTATGCTTTTATTAATAAATTAGAAAAAAAATTAATACAAGATATACACACACACACACACACACCCCAAAAAAAAAAATCTCCATATTTTTTTGAAATTTTTGTTTCTTTTTTATCCTATTATCTTAAGATTAGACATAAATAAAAAAATGCATTTTAATAATACAGGGAAATACAAAATACAATTAGAACATTATACAATTAGAGGAAACTATTTGATTTTCAGATGAATGGAAACAAATTCATTTTCTTTTTACAAAGGTAAAGTCAGGCAATTTAAGAAATAAGAAATATTTCAAATAAATAATAAAAACATGTTTAAACGAATTTCATGAAAGAAGCCCAAAAGTTAGCAAACGGCAACAAAAATTCCTTAAAAATATATAATAATAACATTCAAAAATAATAAAGAGGGTTTTAAAAAATCAGCACAGTATATTAAGATTACACTCAAAGTACATTATAGAAATGAAATCCTAATCAAAGGGTAAACATTCAAGAATAAAAATAATGCATTATAAAAACTGCAAAAAATACTAAAATGTTAATAAATGAATATAATGAATGAATTTACTAATTAATATGACATATTTACATTCATGCATGCATTTTAATAAAATACATATGCATTTTAATAATAATAGCACCTACTGCTTCTGATATCGCTTCTATGTGCAAGCCTTGAAGTTTACGAACTACTTCCTTATACCTCATGTCATACCATCCTGCAAAATTGGCACTTCTGAAAAATCTCCTATAAGTATAAAATATCTTTGCAATTATATAAGTGTTTCAACAGATTTTTAATTCAAAATTAACAGAAGAATTCTGGAGATTATTAGTAAGTAGAAAGAAGCATTATTATACCTGTATAAACCACTCCAGTTCCCTTTAATTCCACTAGTGAGTTGAGGTCCAGAATGTTCAATGGACTTAAGAAAATCATCAGGATTAAATGGACGTGGGATAGGAGTATCCTATATAAGATAAACAGCAAAATCTAAAATAATATTATATTTATGTTTTTAATCTATTATATATAAAAAGCAATTAAAAAATCAGCTTTATCACTACACGTGAATGCATTTAACATATTCGGTTTATGGAGAAGTAGATATAGAGATCTTTAATAATCTTTTTTTCTTCATGATGTCATGGAATTAGATAAATGCCTTTTGAGTTTATAAAGTTTTGCAATGGAATTTTCTATAGAAAGCATTTTTGGTTCAGAACATGTTAAAGTCCTCTGTATGGAATTAAATGTTATTTAAATGAATCTATGTAAATTAAATGTTAAAACCTCAGAGAAGCCTCAATTCAAGTAATTAGAAAATAATTTTTTGGAACATGAATAAATTAAAATTATTCTGTATACATCATGACAAAAGTAATCATGATTTTCTGAAATATATTACAATGAACTTGTCTTGAATTTTACATATCTTTTTTATATGTCTTTATGCCTCAAAATATTATACCTTAAAATTATAGAAAAACTGAATCTGCAGTTATAATTTTAATTATTTATTATATAAAAATAATTTTCATATAGTTTATTTAGAAATATCATTTAAAAGAACTTTCAGAAGCTTTCTGTTAGTCTAAGACTATAATTAGATAGAAAACGCATATATTATTCATATATGTATTTGAAACAATTAATTTAAAGAATGCATACAGAGTGCTAAGAAATTAAATATCTACTCAAACACATTTAACAATTTATATCTTAAAAATATCATAATACAACTACTATCATTCCATGCAATTTAGATTTATCAAATGTTATATACCAACTAAATCAAAATATTTTAATTTCTTTTCATAAAGTCTTACTTTATGAGGTGATATATTCTTCTGAAGAGGCATCAAGCTAGCCATATACCTTTCCTATATTACAAAATTCAAAACTTTAGGACATAAATAATAGTTTCCAAATGAAATTTTCAATACAAATTAAACAAATATTTATATAACTGTTTGTCAACGAATTCTGATACAATCACATTTCAATGATTCCCTTTCATTAAGGGGTGAGATGCGGAATAAATACATTTCCGATATTCAGCTTTGACTTTGAATTTTCCCCATTAGATACATTAAAAAATTTTTAATTGAAAAGTATTGTGTTGTTTCTGACTGCATTTTATTTTAATTCAATATTTCATATTGATATGGCTAATTAAAGTAGTGAAATAACTTTCTGGAATGGCAAGACGAAAATATTACATATTGTTTACACTCACTTGCAGCACCAATTCCCCTTGGGGTGGAGAAAGAAGAAAACCCCTCAGTTCAGACTCATGTTCTTGTGTGAGCTGGACCCAGAGATAGTTACTCCTTAACTAAGCAGGAGACAAAATACTCAGATTTGTTTTATTGTTTATATTTCCTCCTATTAAGCAAAGTTGTGATGCAAAGTTGCAATATTTTAATACTTATTAAATTAATTAGCATAACTGCTGAGTTTTGTAATAAACTGTTTTTATATACTACAATCCACTACTTTTTATTAAGCTACAGACGTTTTTTTTGGTCCGTCATAGCCAATGAATTATTAAAAAATAATGACTGTGATCAACTTGAAATTAGTATCTATTCAAAAGATTTGAAAACGAACAACATTGGCAACGAAAGTGGATATTGCTGAAAAAATCAATCGTGCAAAAAGCACGATAAAGGTGAACGTTAGGAAATTAGAAACATTTCTTGAAAATGGTGATAAATATTCCATATGTGAACTGAAAATTAAACTAAAGAAAGTCGGAATACTACAGAAGAATTTAGATGAACTTCTGCAAGAATTCTTTTTAATTCCTGATTTAAATCCACATCAAGAAATGGCAAAGGATTTTGAACAAGTGGAGAGCTGCCTTGAAGAACTGGAGGTAAGAATCACTTCTATTCTTGATTCTTTAAAATCTCCATCTAATTTAAAAGAATCATTTGTTGAAAATATCATAAATGAAATACGCTTGCCAGAAATTCCAGTCCAAACATTATCTGGAGCATTTGGGGAATGGGCTACTTTTAAAACCCAATTCAGTACGTTGGTGTCAAATGATGTAAATTTAAACGACAACCAGAAACTGTATTACTTAAGAGCATCTCTCAAAGGAGAAGCTAAACAGTTAGAATCATCGGAAGATACATTTGATTCTCTATTTGAAGCCTTCAAGGAAAGATATGAAAATACAAGATTGTTAATTAATTATTATATTCTTTCCAAAATAAATTATGTGAAGATACAACAAGAGTCAGCTAACAAACTTCGTCATTTAATAAATTGCATTAAAAAGAACAATCGAGGTCTTAAAGTTCTCAATTACGAACAAAATAATTTATCTGAAATTTTGTTAATTAATATAGTTTTTCAAAAACTTGACAAAGAATCAAGAAAGCAATTTGAATGCACACTAAAAACCTCTGAAGTTCCACAATTTGATTTCCTGATCTCCTTTCTTGAACGAAGAAGTTCCATTTTGGAAAATATTTCACAGTTACAAGCTGCAGGGAAAGCAACTTTTCCAAGAAAAAATGCAGAAAGAAACAAAAATGTAATTCCGATAAAGAAAATTCTCTAGTTGTAAAATCAAATCATAAAAGTAGTTATAAGCTGTGTATGTGTTGTAAAGGCATGCATTCCACATACAAATGCATAACCTTTCAAAATATGAGCGTGGAAAAGAGAAACGAATTTGTTTCTATTCATGGAATCTGCAAACTTTGACTTCGTATTCATGCCGGTTTATGCTCTTCGAAATTCAAGTGTCCTGTTCAAGATTGCCAGATGGTCCTCAATTCCCTACTACATGAAGGGAGTGAGCCATTAGATCATTTCAATCAGACTTTGTATGTGAATTAAAACAACCACGAAAATGCACCTTACTTACTACATCTGAATGTACTTCTGTGTTTATTCATATTATATCTCAGTAATAATTATGTGAAACTAATTAAGATTCTTAGTTATATTTTCAAATTTATTTCTAATTGTAAAACAGGAATTATGACTAAAAAGGGACCTATTATTTCAGAGTCAAGTCCAAGATTTTTCTAAAGAAATTGATATGATCCCAAAGGAAAAATAACTTCCAGATAAATATTATTTAAAATCTCTGAACCCTTTCCTGGATTATAATAATTTACTTAGAGTCGGAGGTTGACTCATAAAAGCTAAATTAAGCTATGAGCAGCAACATCAGATAATTTTGTCAGCTAAAGGTAAACTAACTTGATAATGGAATATTATCATCAAACGTATTTGCACGTTGGACCTCAAACTCATTTGTATCTAATAAAACTGAAATTCTGGCCCACTAATGGCAGAAATCTAGCAAGGGATGTGGTGCATCACTGTGTTAAAAATAAACCTGTTATTGTCGAGCAATTAATAGGTAACCCTCACCCTGAAAGAGTTAATGTCAGTAGTATGTTTTTAACTCGGGTGTTGATTTTGTAGGCCTATTTTTTATAAAATATAAGAGTCAATGTAGAGGAACACTTAATAAGGTTTATGTGGCTATTTTTGTTTGTATGACCACTAAGGCTATACATCTTGAAATGGTAACTGATTTGACTTCTGAAGCATTTATCTTTACTCTAAAAAGATTCTTTGCATGAAGAGGGAAATGTTCTGTTCTTTTTTCTGATAATGCTACAAATTTTGTTGGTGCTGAAGCTGAATTGAAAAAACTACACCATATAGTTACTTATTCAGATGTTATATTTGGCCTCTGATGCTATTAAGTGGAAATTTATTCCTTCAAGTTCACCACATTTGGGCGGACTTTGGGAGGCTGGAGTGAAGTCTTTCAAGTATCATTTTTGAAGGGAGGTTGGAAATGCAAATTTAACTAATGAAGAATTCAATACAATTATTGTAGAAATTGAGTGAACTTTAAACTTGCGTCCTGTCACTCCAATTTCTTCTAATATAGATGACTTGGAGGCTTTGACACCAGGACATTTTCTGATTAGATGACCAATAAGTACAATTGCTCAACCTGATTTAATTAATAAGTCAGATAATCGCTTATCTAGGTGGCAGTGGAAAGAAAAATTAACCAAACGTATTTGGAAAAGGTGGAATTGCGATTGTTTAAATAATTTTCAGCAACGACAAACAGGGCAATTTGTAAAAAATAATATAAAACCAGGTATGATGGTAGTATTAAAAGAAGAGAGTTTACCCAAATGCAAATGGATACTTGGTCGAACAATTAATGTAATACCTGGTAAGGATGGTTGTGTATGTGTAATGAATGTTAACACAGCAAACGGCATTTTAAAGAGGCCTATATTTAGTTTGTTTGCTACCTATTAAAACAAATAATTAATTGTATATGTTGTTTTAATAAGCGTATTATCTCTACATTTTCTCAGTTATATTTATAAAATATGTTGATGTATTGTATTTCAATTATTATAATTTAATCATTTAGTATTTTCATGGAAAATTATTTCTTTATCTTATATTTGTGTTTGAAATTTTAGATTTGTTTGCATTATATGTATTACATATCACTATTTTTTCAAATTTAGGTTTCTATTGCAAATAATATTTAAAAAATTTCACAAAACTTGCTTTAAAATTTGTAAGAAAAATTAAGTATGTATGATGGAATTTTCAAGTGTTACAATTTTAAATTCCAACATGTGGCGGGATGTTTATGCTCACAGCTCCAATTCCCCCTGGGGTGGAGAAAGAAGAAACCCCTCAGTTCTCATGCGAGCAGGACCCAGAGATGGTTGCTCCTCTAATAAGCAGGAAACGAAATACACAGATTTATTTTATTGTTCACATTTCCTCCTATTAAGCGAGATTATGATGCAAAGTTGCAATATTTTAATGCTTATTAAATTAATTAGCATAATTGTTGAGTTTCACAATAAACTGTTTTAAATACTACAGTCCACTACTTTTTATTGAGCTACAAACACATATCATAAAATATTGTGCACCAGAAGCAGGATATGGAAAATTAAAATATTGCAAAAAAATTTAATAATATATAAAAGTCAAGCCTTTTAACATATGATCATTAATATTTTGCAAAAAAAGTAATTACGAAATTTTAAGAGCGGAAATTTTTCACTTATTTTTCATAATTTAATAATTATGTTTTTTATATTGAATAAAAATTGTTCTGAAATATTTTATTGTGCATTAGTACCTTTATCGTTCTGTATAACTAATTATCTGTAAGTTTCATAAAACTGCAAGTCTTCATCGTTAAATATAAACATCTCCCCTTACGTATTTACTCTCATCCCTATTTTTCTAAATTGAATTCATTCTAACACATGCACAAAAGAGTGGAGGGTTTTACAATCCATTGTCAAACAATATTAATGTAATTATACTAGCAAAAATTGGTGATTTTTCACCAAGATAAGGGAGAGCATCAAACTTTTTAGATTAAACTTTAACAATTTATACAATTTTGTTGAATTAATCTCTAAACATCATTTATAACTACATATTGGTGATTTATAGAAATGGAAATAAGCATACATATATCAGAAGTTATATAAAAAAAATTTCAGCTAATAAAATAAATTATTTATAAAATTAAGAATATTGCTTAAGAGCAGATTCTTACCAAAGGAATTATGAAGCTTTGAGTAAGTTCTAGAAAAAAATGTCGGAGAATGGCATTTTGAGATTCATGAAATTTATCTCCTTGCATACCCTGAAAGAAACTTTTAAATAATTATACAATAACATACACCAATTTAACTGCTAGAAATTTCCATTGTGAATGAAAAATAATGTTATTAATATTATTTAGTGCAATCATGTTTAATCTGTAGGACTGAAGTGAAAGGCACTATATCATTAAAATATGACTGTTGCCAGTAAAGAATAAAAGCAACAAAAATTTATATATAATATGATTGTGCAAACAATATTTTTTACAATAATTTACAAAAATTCAGTTTATATCAAAGCATATTAATATAAACTTACCATTTAGAATACATGTTAATAATTTTTATTTGAACATATAAAAAAAACGAATAATTTATAATTAGTTCTAAATATACAAAAATAATTATTCTTACTACTTTGACAATCTTCTTTAGGATATCTTTATCTTTGTTGAGAAAAGGTTTGTACCTCGTATATAAACCTAATAAGAAATTGTAAAATTTATTACAAAATAAAATAAATTACTAATATTTAGAATATTCCAGCAAATATGGAAACTAGGATATTAGTAGTAAATAATTGCTAGACAAACATTCAAATATCAAATTGTAAGAAATAACTCCTACCCACTTCATAATTATTTCACATAAATAAATAAAATAATCAGTGGTTCCTAAAATTCACTAACCTTGATAAAAAAAGGGTTTGCATGTTAACATAAAAATTGTGGGTTTTGGTCAAACTTGTGAATACCACAAGTGCTCAATTTTTTATTATCTTAAAAACTATAGAAAAGGGACAAAACTGCAAATTGACAACACAAGTGTAAATCCATTTTTTTTAATCACCACATAGAAATTTCAGAATCCAGCATATTTTCTTTTTGTAGTTTTGTTATGT
Source organism: Argiope trifasciata (assembly GCA_026543055.1). NCBI lineage: Eukaryota > Metazoa > Arthropoda > Arachnida > Araneae > Araneidae > Argiope > Argiope trifasciata. The sequence continues at coordinate 191,919 of JAPMOQ010065374.1, read as the reverse complement.
AGCAAAGAGAACTGCGTAAATATTTTGGGCATGTTTTTTTAAAAATAATAATAACTATAATTTTAATAACAAAATCAAATATTAAATTTCATTTGAGACAATGTTTTTGAATAACTATAGTTATATATCAATTATAGCCAGAGATACTTTGTATAATTTAAATATGATTAATAACAATCTATTTTAATCTGCAATCAAAAAATATTTAGTAGGAATTAATAGGAAGAAATTTGTCTTAACAAACCAGGTTTAGAATCTAAAGCTTTAATATTCCCTCCTCTTTTTATTTTCTGTTTAGCTGGACCATCAGGATCTGAAGGTGAGAAATAAATTTTAAGTCAAATGAGGATTTTAAAAAATTCATACATCAAACCACTAAAAAATATTTCACTAAAAAAAAAAAGATAATTGATAATTATATGAAACTGGTTATAATAAAATTATGGATAAACACTTAAAATATTTTTTTGAAATCAAATTGTTTTCACGTAATTGTAACCATTTTATTGATACTAGCATTTAATTGAATATTTTCAATTTTATGATAGATAAATTACAATATTAAAACTTTCTAAACACATATTTATGAAATTTTAATTAGTAATTTCTTGGGAAAAAAGACTTAATCAGTAAAATCATTTAAACAAAAAAATATATCCTGAATAATCAGAATCTATCTAATTGCAGCAGTTAACAGCTTAGTAAATATGCCTTTTAACATTTATAAGACTTTTGTACAAACAAATAATGTGAGGGAATCAAACCCAACCCCAATTAAATTATAAAAATGAGGAAAGAAATAGTACATATTTCATCAATCAGAATAATAATTTCTATAACATACAAGGCAACATTCAAAATTTTAAAAAGTCTTCCATAATATCATACTTGTAATCTTGGAAAACTAGTTTTTACATGATTTCCAATTATATATTTAAAATCAATAAGGGGGAAAAAACCCAATGAATCAGTCTGCCTCCCCCTAATCTCCTTTCCATTATCGCCAATCTTATTACAGTTCAATGTAGATTATATGCGAGTTTATGTTTTATACATATAAATCTCCACACTGTTCCGAAGTCAATGATTTTTCTCATTTTTTTTCTTCTCTCAAACATGAGCTCATCTGGATAAATACATTATCAATGGTTACTTGCCCCCTCTTACTTTTATTTTTGAAAGATATTTTTAAATAAAATCTTGATAGCGTTTTCAACCTAAATAGTTGGCCAATTTCGTTGCATAGTTTTTTTTTTTAAATAAATAAAGTAATAATGCACTCATACATGACCTACATAACTAAATGTGCTTTCACATATTCATATAAATTAAAAGTTGGCATAATATGTGGTTGAGGAACTTCATTCAGGATTTTCACAGAGAGAATGTAAAGTCAGATATTTGTAGGATTGAGAATAATGACAGGGGGGAAGAAAGAAGTCACTGATAATGTGTTAACTTCAGAGGAATGTGTATGAGAAATATATATAACATTCCTCACAACTGTGAGGAAAATTGTGCATTATAATATGAAGAATTTTTATAAAAAAGAATTGCAGTGAACAGTAATCATATATACTATTATAAGGCATATTTATACATCTGAATATACATTATATATTACATATGACATACATTATAAGTATGTCATATTAAAAGGTATATAAAATGCACAACCACGTACTTTGGAGATCCCCAATTCTTATAATGTGTGGCCAATGTTGAAGTGTTTTGGCAAAAAATGGATTTGTGACGCCAAGAATAACTGGTGGTCTGGAAAAAAAAAAAGTTTTTAATTAATAAAAAAGCTTTGTAGAGTATTTAAAGCCAATTTTATAAAACTGCAAAAGTTTTTATTATCCAAATTATTATTTTATTATATTTTAAAAATTTATATTATCCAAGTTAATATAGTTCATGAAACTCAAGATTAAAAGAGAATAAACAACCGTTAATTATTCAACATTTTTAAATTCATGTTCAGTAGCATTTATTAATATTATCAACAAAAATATATTAATACTTTATTCTTTAATCATCTTTCTGAAATTGCACATACACATATTCAATCATTTTATATTTCAGTTATGATAAACAATTATGAATATAAAAGCAAAAATGAATAAATAAGATATCTGTGTAACTGGATAAAGTAAATAAGATGGCTACCATGTATTTTTTTTTGTTGTTGTTAACAAAGAGATTTAACAATTAATAAAAAAAAGCCTCCAGTACAAGAAGGCTCCAGTACAAGAAAATTACGGCATTAATTTTATACAACTTTTGACAACTTTCTATGAAGACAATAAAAAAAAATAATTGTTGATAACATACTATTCTTAAGTCAGAAAATTTGATTTACTAGTTTTTACACAAAATATATTTAAAAAATTACTTTTTAAAATAAAATATAATATCATAGTATTTGACAAAGTTTTATAAAAGAAAGTGTATGTAGAATACTTGTTTGATTTACTTACGGAGCTTGGACTTTAGTAGTGTATTCTTTAAATTCACTATCATGTATTGTAAAAAAAGGTCTATAATCACAGCAATAATGAAGTGGCCAGATCATGCTGTAAAACAATTCAAAAATTTTAGTATACCATTATGATACATTATAAAAGACACTTCATATTTTAAAAATCAAAACCAATATGAGAACATCTATATCTATACTTAAAATAAAGCTCAATGTGTGTGTTGGCACTCTACAGGCCAAACAGTTCAACCAAATTTGGTACATATATACTTTGGAGATCAGGAATGTGTACCTGGGGTCCTTTTTATTTTTGAATTTTTAATAATTAATTAAAAATTAACTTTCTCGCCATAAAAACCTTTTCATTTCCCTACTTGAAGTAATTGCCTCTGTTTTTTCCCAATTCTAATGACATTAGACTTAACATTTTTCAACTGATTATTTCAAACAATTCTGTTTATTTTCTTAATGTTTGATGCATTTAAAATTAAACATTGCTAATTAATCGATCTTTTAGATTCATTCTGAAGTAGTATTAAATTAAAATAAAATAAAGAAAATTAAAAATTTCTAATCTGCATAACATAACCCCAACTAGTGTAGAAAATTCACATCTTTGAATTACCATAACTGAATTGAAAATTCATGCACATTGTGATCTGATTTTTGACATCTATATGGACTTGATTTAAATTGTTTTTAGGTTAGTTGTGTGCTTTTATAATTAAATTATATTTATGTTAGTTATATATAGTTTTATATATGCTTATAGTTTTAAGTACATCGTTTTCTAAGTAGTTTTTTTTTAAACCTGTTTTCAATAGATTATTTTAAGTACATCGTTATTTAAGTAGTTTTTTTTAACCTTTTTTCAACTGATTATTTTTAACCATTCTATTTATTTTCTTAGTCTCTGATGCATTTAAATTTTTTTATTAATCGATCTGCTAATGATGAATCTGAGAAAATTTAGTTGAAAATTCTTGAGATATAGCATAAATTAAGAAAGATATTCTTTACTAAAAATATTATTTAAAGAAATTAATATATTAATAAAAAATATTATATTAATTACAGCTTACTGATTTCAACTTTAATTTAAAGTATGAATTCTAGAGAAGTGAACAGAAAATTAAAGAGATACATATCACATTATGGCTGAAGGCCTTTATAATATTATGAATGAATAATGTGACTATCAAAATTTGAAGTTTAAAAATATTTTAATGAAGAAGTTATTAAATGTGAGAGTTACATAAAATATTTAATTATTAAAATTTTAATGAGCATTAAGATTGGTAATTCAGCTGGTCACCAATAAAATAAAGTGAAAATTTATATAGAATAAAGTGAAGTCCTATAAAATAAAGAGAAAATTGACCAAATAAAAAGGTCAAGAGCTTTTGGAAGTAACATTAAGTTTTTTTTTAAAAGCTATAACTACTCATTTCTCAGTTATAATTAGGACAAAAGTGTAGAATTTAATTTCAGGTAAATTAAAATAAATTCAAAACTCTATAAAGCTATTATAAGAGATTAATTAATCAATAACAGTAATGAAACAATGAAAAACATTTGATTTCCACTTCCATCTGTTATTCATTTAACCATTTTTACTAAATTTCAATATTCATATGATACAATATCCTGCCATATATTTGGCGAAGGAATAAAGGAAGCTCACCATATTAAAGCCTGAACCATATCACAGGTTATATCTGGAGAACTAGCCATAACAATTATAGGCTATAAAAAGAAAAAAAAGACATCAAAAGTGAAAAACCGAAAAAAGAATGAAAAAAAGAGGGCAACATTTTTTTCAGAATTTCTTTATCTGTCCTTTAAATAAAAGTTTAAAAAATACATTAAATATCTCTCATGATCTTATTAAAGAATGTGACTTTAATTAGATATTTGATTAAATCAGTATTAAATACACCAAAATAATAATAAATAACTTTTAAAGACTTTAAAAAAATCTATTCAATGTTGAAGCTTAATCTATTCAATTACAGGAAAATTCTTAAGTACACAAATAACTTAGGAATTACTTGGGCTACAAAGAGTAATAAGAAATTATTTAGACTGCAATAGGTAAAATTCTTATAATATTCAAACAAATATACTACAAAACAATTTTTCATAAATTGAGTAATAGTGCAAATCATTATCTGAAAAAAGTATCATAATTCAAATATATATCAGGTTTACTAAGTCAAATTTTCTGATAAGCTGTATATAAAAAACAACTTTTAACAATATGTCTTATCAAAATTAGTATGCTTTTTAACGTACCATAGTTTAAAACCCTTCCTGCCAAGATGAAAATTTAGTAGAGTTTTTTAAATAATTAAACACAATTTAAGTGCTCAAAATAAAGCATATTATTCTATACTTAGGTCAAAATGAGAAATTTTCAAAATAATCGTCAAAAATTTATTACAGAAAATATAATCAAAAATATTAACATGCCTAAGATACATTAATATTTAAATGTTACAAAAATATATAAATAATAAATTTTATTTATTCAGATAATTTGAATAAGAAATTATTAATAATTCAGTAGGTATCATAACTTTGGATTCAATAAAATTAAAAAAAAAAAAGAAAGAAAGAAAGACAATAAATAAATTATGAGACTGAACATGATATTTAAAATAATATAATTGAAAAATATATTTCAAGAATTTCCACAGATAAATGCTCACCTCAGAAGTAATTACTAGTTCCCAAAGTAATTGAATATGAGATAAAATAGGAAGAAAGCATCTAAAAGTAGTAAAATATTGTTAAATTTAAAAATGATCTGAATAGAATTAAAAAAAAAAATAAAACAAATACAAGCACAAATATTTTTGATTGAATTTCAACATTAATTGCATTTAAAAAAAAACAATAAAATACAGGAAATCCGAATCTATGGGCAAAATTGCAGTATACTGGTATATAAGCATACACACACAACTGAAAATAGCAGAGGAAAAGATTACTTAGAAATATAAGCAATGATTAACAGCGAGTCTTTTTTTAGTTGAAAAAATAACAGCTGTTAGCAATAACTAAGTTGATCACCCAAATTGAATTTTTAAAAATTTGATATAAACATTATCTTAAATATGATGAATTGTTATCATTTATTAAAAAATTATTACACTTCAAATAAATAAAACAGATTCCTTCAGTAAAATGTCGATAACTGCAATAAAAGATATTACCAAAATATAAAAAAGGCAATTTTCAATAAAGTGATATCATAATGGTAATTCAATGTATTTGAAAACCCAAAATTTAAAAAGTAACTCAGATTTTTTTTTTAATTTTTATATTTTGGATTATTTTTACAGGTGATTTTTATTTATTTGTAGAATTAAATAAAGGCAAATAATTGTTATTCTCAGGAAATTTGTTTTAGACTTCTGACATAAACTATAATTTGAGAAAAAAAAAATTAAATTATCATTTTCAGAAAAATGTTTTAAAAATTAATATTAAGATTTCTGCAGCCAATATTCTAAATATCTTTTTCAAATTTTTTGAAGTGGTTATTTAAACATTTTTCTCTTGTTTAATACAAGAATAATCAAAATACATTTAATGGTTTATTTAAATTAATTGTTTTGAAGGTGAAATTAAAGATTTTTGATATTGATGATGATAATGTGGTAAGCAGAATTGAGTGGAATTTGTTAATTATAGTGTTTAATAATAAGTTTGCATTATTTATATGTTTGAATTGGAAGAAAGTATGAGATTTTCTAACAAAATATTTTGTTTAACAACTTCAACAAAATGATTTTTAGTTATTTAAAGTCAAGATGCTTGGGAATGTCATTGCAAAATTTAATTCGACTAAACGGTCATTGCATCAATACTTGCTTTATTGAAATCAAATTACATGTAACATTGTAAATGCAAAAACAAGCTGGTAACACATATTTTTATATCATCTTCATTATTTCTGATATAAATATATTATTCAAATTCAACAAAAGCAGTTTTCAGTTTGTATTAAGATAAACAATGCACAAGAAAATATCTTTGAAAAACTACTCCATTTGATATTGAACAATCCTGTTTTTAGTCATTGATAATTATATATTAATTCCCCACAAGTGAAATCCTTTAACTTGATCAACCTAAGAAGAGAAAGAATCAACTAAATACAGACACTAAGAAGTCTTAAATGTTTAATTTCTGTAACTGATGCAAATAATTTTGATTTTTCGACAGCTTACAATTACATGTTTTAGCTTTCTAACATTAACATCGCTTTGCTTATAGAAAATCTTAAAATTATTATTTGAATAATTTAGCTTTAATAATATATATTTTAAAAAAAGTAAAGCTTAAGATTATAGCTTAAGAATTCCCACCAATTAGTTTTTATCAGCTCATCAAATGATATTATTACAAACAAAGAAATTAGCAAAATTATAGTAATTTTCTTAACTTCATTTTTGTAGCTTTATTTTATGTTTTTTTTGATCTTGCTAACACTCATCAAGTTATGAGCAAGGGTTCACAAGTTCTGTTAACATTTTTATAATGTAGTGCAATATTGTTGGATTCTTAAGGGTGCCGTATACAAGTGACCTATAATTTTCAAACATAACGTTATCCTATGATGAAAATATTTTGATCTTTTGCCATTAGCTATTGTGGTTTCCTTTTTATGAAGTCAACTGCAATTGGTAGAAGGAATAAAAACACAGGTTTCTTCGAGAACAAATTTTTTTTCGGACTTCTCAGACTATTTTTTTAAAGTTTACAAAATTTTTACAGCATCATTTAAACGATTTTAGAAAAAATTCAATCATAAATAAAATAAAAGTAGCAAATAAGAAACATAGGTTTGTGTGTCTCCTTTTCAGTGCATAGTAATTTTTTTTTAAATGTGTAAAAGCAGTATTTTAGACAAAAAAATTGGAAAAATAATTTTTGGACTTTTACTCCTCCCCCAATGCTCCTTTAACTCCACCCATTTGCATAAGAATACACTATAAACCCTCCTTTTACCCTCTCATTTATTTGTGACTTTTACTATCTGGTCTTCACTGTCTTAAAATCTCCCCCTAAGCATTATTATTTTTCTGCCTTTCTTTCATTTACCCTCAAAGCTATGGTCATTTGCGCCTTCACAACCTCACTTGCTTCTGCGAATGCTACCTCACTTTTGGAAACAAATCTAGCAGACCTTTTTCAAATATATCTATATGTAAATTTGCATATTGTTTATTTTTCTTGCTCACATGTTTGAAATAAGGGGGTGGGGATGAACTGAATATGCATTATCATTGAGGTTCAAATAAAAGATTGTACCTGTCGACAAAAAGGAACATGCCCAGCATCCTGCAAAAACATTTCTCCAGATGGGGCAATAAAAGCAAAAAAAAAAAAAAAAAAAAAAAAAAAAAAAAAAAAAAAAAAAAAAAAGGAAATTAAACAAAGATGAGAAAACTGTAAATAAAAACCAGAAATTTTATTTTCATGTTTCAAGGCCAGCTGCATATAACACAAAGAGGCTTTTGTATTCAATGTGGACGGAGAAGGGGAAAAAACAGAAAAATATCATTCGAAATCCAATGTTTTGGCAACAAAAAATGGAAAAGAAATTGAGCTTCTTTTATTTTGATTGTTTATTGCCAGAACTTGTTGATCACAGATATCCGAGGTAGATGAAAATTTGGGATCCTTCTGCTATTATAGAGCCCCCCACTCCTTCAAAAAAAGGGGGAAATATGAGATAACCCACTCAAACAAATAAGAATGTTTCTGAAGCTTTTTGTTCTTTGGATACTTTTATAACTATACTTTTTTTATACATAATTTATTGCAATTCTGCTATCTTTCGTTATCAATATTTTATATATTTGATCTTGTACACATGTTCATCTTATGTATATATTTTACAATAAATGGTAATAAATTTTATTCTTAATGGAAAAGTGATGTTGTTTTTATCAAAAAAATAATTACTTGAAAAATTCATTTAAAATGAGGTAAGATATAAGAAAATCTATATCCTGTTTTATTAACTAATGTTTAAATATTCTCATATTTCTGAATACCTTTTCTTTAAAATTGCTATGACTTGGTTTGGTTTGGTTATATTAACGTCCCGTTTAAAGCAACACGAGTGTTATTTTGGGACGGACCTTGTAATTTTGAACCACGGTCAGATGATGAGGATGACACCTGAAATGGCACCCCCCTCTCCACACCACACCAGCGGGAGGACGTTTGGCCTGACAGATTTAACGTGCAAGAGACCCCCTCACACGGCGGATCTTCGGTGGAATCGAGTCTCGAACCTGCAACCCTCCGGTTCCGAAGCCGAGACCTTACCACCAGGCCACCGCGGCCCTTTAAAATTGCTATGATCTATGCCTATAAAAGGAAATGTATGTGTGCATATGCATATTACATTAGTTTACTAAGCAATATCTTTATAAAAAAAATTTTAAACCCGCTTAAAATCATTATGTTTTGGTTTGTTAACAATTAATGAAATTTAATAGCTTTATTTTATGTTTCTGGTTCTGATTTAGCAAATATTTATCAAGTTCAATCAATTGTATGCAAGTACTGCTAGTTACATTAGCAGTTCGGGAGCTATTTTAGCAATCTTAAATGACACTTTCTGGGAAATTTTCATGCAGTGCTATAACTAAATTAAAATTTCAGCAGCAACATGGCAAACCAAATAGGTTTTTTTTAAAAAAAGTCTATATAAGCATTTTTGTATCAATACATTGTACTTTTGATCTTTCCATCCATTTGTGTATCTACAATGGTTATATTTGAGTAATGAGAAAATAATTGTTTAATGGAAGAAGGAAAAACCAAGCATTAAAGCACATGCAGCTTACAAGAGATTTAAAAAGCGTTCATTTTTATTATTAGTTGAACTTAAAATATTTTCCTTTTTCAAGTTCCCATTTTTGTTGAGATTATTGAAAATTAGAAAGATGCCTTCCACAAAAAGTGGAACAGCATAAATTTTTTAAACTAGTAGTAAATGTTGCATGTCTATAGAATTCGAAGTTAAATATAATCTTGTGAGTAAGCGATCAAAAGGAAATTAAGTTAAGTTTAGCAACCATTAATCTGGATTATAAAAATAATTAAAATTAAGTTGATCACTGCTTTCATAAAAACTTTTTCTTATATGACAGAAAAATACAGTTTTTTTATATGTATTGGATTTGTATTACAATATATTTTACAACTATTTTTCTTTCAATTCATGGTTGTATATGAGTAATTTCTATTTTGAATGAAGCAACATTCCTACAAAGTTATTCAATTGAATCTCACAAAACACTTTCTTTAAAGAAATTTTTATTTCTTACAAATAAAAAAAAATAGCTGATAAACCTTCAGAAATGCAAAACTATTTTTACTTATTCCGGATGTCAGAGAGAGATAGGTGTGTGGTCTCTTTACTCTTTTCTTTGCTAAATATAGAGCAATATTTTTAAAAAAATTCTATAGAAATTACAATTATTTAAAAAAAAACTGTAACTCTCTTTTTTAATTTATTTTCATATACAAAAGTAAAAATTATTACAAAGCCAAGATGAGTTTTCAGTTCGAAAAATTCCACAACTCTGATATGTAATCCTGGTTAAGCGGATGAATGATGATATTGGCAAAATCCAGGAAATAAATAAAAGAAATAATCATTCAATTAATGGTTTAAAAATTTCGAAAACCAAGAGACTCTTTATCTAATATATATTATTTTTTCTTCCAATTTATACACATTATCATGTTAAGTTGATTATATTTCACATTTAGAAAAACTAAGGAATAGAATTTATTCTAGCATTATTTTCAATATATCCATCTCCTCTTTTTAATATTGTACAAATGAGTTATTTAATTAATATTTAGGATATTCTCTTTTTTTTTACAAAAATCAGGCAGAAATTAGGAGCATCCCAGATACAAAGAAACACCAGGCCATATCAAATAAGTAGCATGAGTTGAAAAATTCACTTTAATTTTGTTTGTTTGATTTCTCATTTAAGCCTATTTAATATATTTTTTAAATAAATAATTTGCTTATAAAAAATTGCTTTATATTTAAAAAATAGGGACATTTTATTTAAATTTGCTGTTAGCACTAAAACTACTGAGAGAAAGGATTGAGCCCATTCTTTGTGGATGAGTTTGAGGTCTTAATTTTATCGGCAAATAGATCTTAACCAATCCCTCTGGATTGAAAAATTAATAATCACAATTATTGTTAAAAATAAAATCATGTTAAACAAAATACCATAAGTATCAAATTATTTAATTACTCCCTTTAATTTACAGGATTCTCTAATGGTAATTAACAGAATTAGGAAGAGCAATTAAATGTCCAAAAATTAAAATACTTTAATAATTAATCAGAGATGAGTTCTAAAAGTTCCATAATAATATAAGTCTATGTTCTAAAAGTCCTTCTAACATTCACGTGGCCCTCAGTAAGTCTTTCTGTGCAACTCAAAGAATATCTTTTCCAAACAAGTTTTGATGGTTCAACAAACTCCTCTCGTGATGTACAAAGACAGTGTCGGTTTTTAAAAGACCTCTTCAAAGAGTAAGGGAAAGTTTTATTGGGGGCAATTCAGTGGGTCAGTTGCCCTTCTGAAGACACACTCTCACACAGCAATATTTCCAGGGGAATAGGAATTCTTTTCTTGTAGGGTGTTATTCGGCTGGCCAATCAAACCTTTCAAGCCTCTTCGTTTTTTAGTTTGGTCACCGCCTTATCCCCCCACCCACCCACTCACCAATAGAAGGTACTTTTGTCGACATCGGGTTTTGTTCTCTGTACATGGCACTCTTAAGAACTTGATAAGAAAAATAAATATTTATACTCAATTCAGTAACAGGAAAATGCAAAAAATGACTTATTTTTTTAACTAATTATTGCACAAAATAAATATATATTTTATAAATAGTTGCTGAAGAAGAAAAAATTAAAGCCCATTTTAGTTTTTCATATAATATTGCAATCGCCATGTGTTAGCCTCTCCCATAAGTTCTTTGCTAACTCAATAGCGACCAACCGTTTCTCTCTCTTCTCTAGGTACAAGGGACCTGCAACCTAGCTGTAATTAAATTATCATAAAATATGCTGTTACAAGCACTCATATGACAGTGATGAGTTCAACCTGCAAATTTAATTGAAAATATCAGAAAACTAGAAACAATGGTTTAAAAGATCTCAGTGCAAACTTGTTATTTAGATTTTAGCAATGTTGTGTTAAGCAAAACAGTTTTTCACACAATACAGCTTCTTAACTGAGAATTATAACACTGAATAACTTTTCAAATATTATGCCACAAAGTATTTTAGGTACACAAACATTTAGGTGAGAAAATTCATATATTTTGCCAACTGCACAAAAATTTTCTTCAGGTAATTTTGTGAGATGTAATAGACAATTCCTATTTCCACTTTTTCCCCTTGTTTATGTGAGTAGACACTTGAATCAAACCAAATGTAACATAACTATTAAATGGTCAGGCCTATAGAGCCCCAACACACACATTCACCATAATAATAAGCATGCATATATGTTCGTGTGTGCACTGTTAAATAAGGCGATTTAAGCAGTAATCTAATTCCATTTAATACACTAACATAAATTTTATAATTAAGATATTTTTAAAAATGTATATTCTCTTAAATCAACAATTCTTCCAAGATCCCAAGTTATGCCTTGCTTTGTAAAACAAGACACAATTCCAATTTGATATATCTTAGTTTCACAATATTTAATTTTTAATTAAAATTTTCAGAAAGAAATTATTTACAGTAGACCTTAATAAGCAATTTGAATATATGCAATATATGTTTTTAATTAACTTTTGGTCACTACAGAGAGATTATAAAAATAATTTGGATAAATGCAGCAGATTAATTAATCTTTAATGCCTAATATACCAAAATAAAAAAATTACCAAGTATTCATAGAAAATACTTTATTATTCAATCATAATTTAACATTCTTTGAATTAAATATGCAAAAATAATAATTAAATGATCAGGAATTTGAATTCGTTCTCAGAAAAATATTTTTTTTTTTCACATTTACTCATTAAGAATTATAGAAAAAAATTGTTTGATACTTTAAAAATTAAAAAAAATAATAAACAGTAAAAATTAAAATAATTAGTAGTGGATTTTTCATTATTAAGTCCTAAAGTTAACAACAATGTTTGAGAATTATATCAAACAAAATAAAATCCTACAAACAGAAAATATGGGAAAAAAACTGCCCACTCTTTATAAGGTAGTTCACTATTTTAATTAATCTCCCATTGGATTAATGTGAAAAAACATGGTTCTAATATATCAAAAGTTATTGCATCTCACATTTAATTAACCCCAGCTCGTAATTCCAATTTTAAGGAAATCTTGCACAATTACTGCAATCTTTAATACACACATTTATATATTAAGAATTCTAATAAACAGAAAAAAATGATTAATTTACCTAAAAACATCGATATCTGGATTTGAAGGAATATTAATTTTTTCATAAAAAGTAATCTGCAATATAACAAAAAAACCACAATTAAAAGTGATTATTAAATGATCATTTAATTAAGTGATCATTATTTTATTAAATTTAATAAAAAATGAGCAATGTTTTTGGATCAAATGAAGGAAATACAAATTAACACTTTAAAAAAAACTATTTAAAAAAAAAAGATTTTTAAAAATTTTCCAGCTAATATCTGACATAATTCTCAAAAATTAACTTAAAAACATTATTAATGAAACTTTAAGCTTCAATCCATATCATATAACAGATAATTTCAAAGTCAAGAACCTAAAATATTTGCTAACTAGTTTCTGAAAAAATAAGCAACAAACTATGTGTACCAACACTCAGCTGAGAACCTGAAACTGTCATTCTGATCAGTTACAGCATGCAAGTGTTAAAATAAGATATTTAATTTCCTATATATTTCATCTTCCTGAACTTTAGATATCTTAATTAATTGCTAAGCAGATTGTAAGAATAAAAAAAGATAATGAGATGGAAAACAAGAAAAAGACCGATTTAATTACTTAAAAGATTCATAAAAAGCATCACAATTAAAAGAAAATACAATAATTGTCTATGTAAAATAATTATCTCAAGAAGCAGGCAACTTCACCTTTCTTTAAGATAAAAAAAAAAAAAAAAAAAAGATGAAAATAAAATAGTGATATTTATTAAGACTATACTTTGTTGAAAAATTAATATATTTCCAGTTATGGATATTACAAATGAGAATATAGGAATGTGAAACAAAATATTTTTTATAAACTTCTCTTACAATTAAAAAATTAATAGAAAAAGCAAATTCTGAAAAAATTAAAAGCTTTTCTTGAATGAAATTCATTACTAAAATTCTCATAAAAAAATAATCCAATAGATCGCTTAAATTTGTACACAAAATATTGAGCATTAATCATTTTAAATTTTAACAGAAGATCATTTATACTTCTAATAGCAATTTGAATTTAATCCAATCTATTAAAATTTAAGCCTTACAAATATGTTAAAGAAAAAAAAAATAAATGTTAAAATTACTGTAGCTTACTGATGTTTTGAAAATTTTAAGTAAAAAAATACCATTATATATGCAACAAAAATATTACTATATGACATGCAGCTTATCAGGTATTTAAGTTAACAAACAAACAAAAATTGCAGTTAGTCTAGCAGTATACCAAGAGTTATTTTGTAAATGAGTACATGATGATTATGAATGTTGTATTTCTCCTTAATGAAGTACAATCCTACATTTTATATACACACAAATATATTTTTTTCTATTTGGCAAGCACTCCCAAGTTTTTGTTTGGATATACTATAAATAAATTATTGTATTGGAATGAAAAAATTTCTTATAAACTATAGAATTACAATGCCTTTGAAGAGATTGATGAAAAGATCATTTAAGAAATTTCCTTTTGTATATATATATTTTTGAAATATATTTCCCCCTGAATCAACATTAAGTTTAATGGCATTTTTTTATATATAATGAAGGCAATATGATGACAAATTCAATTATGAAAATTACAAAATAGTAAGAAGTCTTATAAATACTGAATCTTAAGAAAAACAACATAATTGGAAGTTATGCAAATAATCAATGTGCCGATGTCTCTAAAAAATTAAAACACATTTGAAGGCTTAATATAGTTTTTTATGTAAGGATATATTTCTCATTAATGTTTCATGTTTGCAAGTACCATTCCAAAAACACGATACCTACATGACAAATTTCTACAAACAAATTATTACTCCTTCAATCTGGATGTCTTTCAAAACTTTCCATTCATTTGCCCCATGAATTTATTTTCCTTAACCCTGACTATAAAATTCAACAAAATGGAAGGGTTAAAAAGAAGACTCAAATCAAATTGAATTTATTTTCTTAAAACATAGAATTTATCAATTACTGTGAATGCTGCCAAATACTATAGCTAAAAAATGCCCTTCTTTTTGGAAGCCACACAAAAATCAATATTAATGCCTATTTTTATAAAATAACACATTAATAATTAATATAATTTACTTACAGGAGTCTTTTCTTGAAATGTTTCATCAGGAGATGTATTTGAATTGTCTAATCTACTAGGTATGTGAATCTGTAAAAACAAAAATATTTCAGAAAAAAAGAAATCAGCTATGAAATAAATTTTATAAAAAGATATTTTTTACTATAAAAAATTTTATTGTCACAAAGAAATTTTTTTAAAAATACTTCAAATTCTATTCAACTGAATTATTAAATAGTTAAATGAAAAAAAAAAAAATCCAGACAGTTAATATCAAATTCAATATTATCAAAATTTTAAAAATTTTGTGTCATTTTAAGTTTGTTATTTTAAAATATAAAGCAAAAAAAAAATTAATGACTTCATGAAAATACAATCAAATTTTAGAAAAAAATCCCAGCAATTAATAAAAACATTTTATTAAAATTCAATACCAATATTCCTTTTTTTTGGAAGGGAGGGGGGAAGGCTGGCTATGCCTTACCTAATAAATAATACATAAAATATAAAATAGTTAGAATTTTCTTTAAAAAAAAACTCACTTGTAAAACATTGCCCATCAAAGGAAGACTTAGAGGAATACCAGGCACTGGGGAAGGCCACTGATCAATATCATGGCATGCTAAATTTGAAATAGCAAAAACTAATGAATTAAAACCTTCAAATATTAAAATTCTATCAATATTCTTTTCTTTAAGAATAGTATTTCTTACAGAAAATCAAGTAAAACACCTTAACAAGTGTACTCGACTTTGCTTAGATACAGAGCATAAAATTATAAATTTTTGTATACCTCAAAGAAAGAACAAACTAAGGAATATTAAATGCAAATAAAAATTTTAGGTATTTATCATACAGTCAAAAAATAAGGAAATCTATAGCAATTGGATCTATAAGAGAAATGAGTTTTTGAAATTGGTACCAAATGTCAAAATATTTTTAAAAAATACAAGCAATTGTCTTATTTTAATAGAATCAATAATCAGCAATAATATTAAAACCTTCTATACAAAAGAAAATCTTAAGCTGCTGATACAATGACTTTAATTAAAATAAGATGCTAATGATATATAGAAGGCAAAATATTTAGCTAGACAAATATAAAATAGTTTGGACAAAATAGCTTGTCATTAAACAAATAATTACAAAGATTGCTAATTAATACATTGATAAAGAAGTCATTACAAATACAAGTTTTATTAAAATGAGATTGGGAACACTATTTAAAATTAAAAGTCCATATCACAATTAATAGATTACATCTTATATAAGTTATGCCATGGATTCATCAGATAATCGGAAGCCATACAAACTATGAAAACTTAAGGAACATATGTATTCCTTAAGGTTTCATAGTTTATATGCCATCAGATTCTTGAATGCATGGAATCTTTCTCAAAGGCATTTAGTGTTAATTTTGTTCATCTTAAATAATATCATGAAGATTTTACTCCAAAATATCATTATTTTCATACAACATTTAAAAATAAAAGTAAGATAAGAAAATTATTAATAATTTTCATCTGACTATTATTTTCTTAACAGGTTTATAATTATAAATGCATTCCCAATCATTTTCCTCCCACCTATAGTGTTATGAGATTAAACAATCACCACATTGTTTAATCTTATAGCACACTTTAAAAAATATATACATCATTTTAGGAAAAATACTCAGATAATAATACAGCTATAACTACCAGATTCAATACTAGGTTCACCAGAAGAGAAAAAAGATGGAGCAATTCTTCCCAGCACCTCAGTAAACAAAGCAACTAATGGAAGCTTTGTTAACAAGACCATTGACTGAAATAATGGAATAAACATTTCATTACTTATGTAATTAATATATTAATAAAACATGTGAATACTTTAATACTAAAATATACATACCTTCTGAAAATAGCCTCTTGGGATAGTTTTGTCTTTCACTTGACGAAAATAAACAAATCCAAAAAAGTGAGAAAAGTCAATCTGTTCAGAGAAAAACTTTAATAAATTAAAATTTCAAATTTTTATTTTGAAACAAAGAGAGAAAATTAGTGCAAAAGTAAAACCATTATGAAATCTTAATAATTACTAATTATGCAGTATATTTCAGATCTATTTCCATTTTTTAAAAATGAATCTGTCTTCTAACAAGTAATAATAATTTTTTCTTCTGAAACAAAACTTCTAGCTATATTTCACATTGCTTCAATGAAATACAATTTTTCTTATTAAAAAGTAGCCTTCATAAAATTTATCAATCATATCATAGTTATCACTCAAGAAAAACAAAGATGATCCAAAATGAGAAAAAATGCCATTAGTTCCAATTTCTTCTTATTGATATGGATATTTAATATATATATATATACTAGCCACCTTTGGCAACCAGTTGGTTTGCCATGAGTAATGCGTTCTAAAATTTCCAATTAAATCACATATTCATTAGCCAAAATTTAAGAAATAGTTAAAGTTAAAAGATTTAGTTATTAGTAGTTTAAAAGTTGGTAACTTTATTTGGAAAAACTTTTTGAGTTTAATGCTCTAATAATTTATCGATTACGCTTCCAAAATATTAAAAATGTTTTTTTCGGTGATATTGCCAAAATGTTAAATATGTTTTTTAAAGAAAGCGAAGGAAAAAAATTATTGAATTAATGATACAGATATTGCAAACGATTATAGAAATATGCATTAAGTCGGGATTTCAATGCATATCCTGTCTAAATTCAATCAGATTTACTGTAAATAACGATAATTTATGTAATTAATGATATAGATATTGCAAACGATCATAGAAACCTTTGCTTTGTATTTATTTTTTTAGAAAATATTACATTGATATATTTTTTTTATTTTATACAGTCACGTGCTACAAGTTGCATATCTTTAGATTTGATTTGTGATGATAGTTGTTTTTTTATTTGGCATGATAGTTGTTTTTTTATTTGGCATAACTTCCAGCATTGTTTACTTTTATTTTATCCAGTCATGTGCTAAAAAAACATAGTTAAAATATTTCTTTAAAAATTCATTAAAAATAGAAGCTTAAGTTATATTTCAAAACACTGCTACCATTAGAAAGTTAATTTTTTAATCTTTAAATTGATGTAAAAATCATGTTTGTGCGATAATATTTTCGAAAGTTATAGCGGAAAAACGTCAAAATTTTGCTTAAATTTTAATTAATTCAAATTCTAATTAAAAATTCGAAAAAAGGGCTCTGAGGTGCACATTCCCGACCTCCAAGGTATACATGTACCAAATTTGGTAGTTGTAGGTCCAACGGTCTGGCCTGTAGAGCGCCAATACACACACACACACACACATTGAGCTTTATTATGAATATAGATTAAAGTTGACAGAAAAGTATATAATGTATTACCATAATTATGACAATTTAAATAGATATAGTAGATAATATTAAAAAATTCTTAATTTTATATGAACTTTTTCAATACATCCAAAACATTTAAATAAATAGCTGTGTGATTATGCATAGGGATATAGATACACTTTCAGAATGAGTAATTTCTACCAGCCACAGTCATCTGAGAATTTAGATGCGATAAAATTAAACTAGAGATGTGGACAACTCTATTCTGACAATAAAAGTGAAGAATTATTTTAGATTGCTTATATTATATGAATTTCAATTTTAAAAAAAGGTATTTGTAAAAAAAAAAGTTTTATCTGTTTTTACATATGCATAATTCTGGCTGTTATACAATAATATGACTATCCATCACTGTAAAATTTATAAAATTTACTGTCAATAGTTCTTTTTATTTGTTTCCTGAGTAATTTAAAAATATCTAAAATAATAACAGTAAATATAAAAAAAAAATTCAAATACCTGAAGAGGCACCAAACAATGCTTATTGTATTCCTCATGAGCAGGTATATTGGGTTTTCTTGCAGGACACTGACGCATTCTGAAGTGAAACTGAGTATTACCCATGCAACCAGAATTGGAATCTGGAAAGGCCATATAACAAATGCTTGTTTTCTATAAGAAAAAAAAAAAAAAAATGGTGCATAAAATTGAAGGAAAAAAAATGCAAAATCCTTTTTTGTCCTTTATTTTATTTTCAATTAAAATTAGAATATAATGCTTTTAATAAATAAATATCAGACTTCAATTAAAATCTATAGCACAGAAACTGCCACTATATTTCAATTTCATTTCCATGATCAAGAAATGATTTTGCTGAATGAGAAAGGCAAAAAATAATGGGAAATTATTTTATATGGGAAATTTTTGCTGACAAATTAAGTTTTCTCAGGTAGTTAAACACTAGTACTAACTTCTTGATTAAAAAGAAAAACTTCTTATCAATTCTTATTTGGTTGAATCAAAGAACATTAGTTATCAAAACAACCTGAGTAGTTAGGTTTTAAATGTCTTATGTTTTTTCATATTAAATCTATTAAATCCAAACAATCGAAGACTTTATTTTTAGTAATCATATTGTTTGAAGGAATCTATCATCCAGAAATTTCCAGTGTTCTTTTGTTATAAATGAGGTGATTTCATTGCAACTGTATTAGATATTCAAAATTAATCACTCCTAAATACATTATGTTAGCAAACCAATCTTGATCATACAAAAAAAAATTTTAAGTTCACAATTCATTTTTTGAATACATTAACTTTCTTAATGAAAATTATTAATCCAATGAATACTATATGATAAAATAATTATTCTAATATATCGACAAATTCAAAAATATTTTAAATAACATATTTTTGCATTTAAAGTGCATATTATATATATATATATATATATATTTAAAAATAAACTAATGGCATTTCAAATAAAACCATTATTTTAAACAGCTGTAACACTTCCTTATTTATTTATATATGCAATTTCTTCTTGATATTTAATAATTTGTTATGTAAAATGTGGAAAATCATTATGCCAAGACCAAGACTATTAACTTACAAGACTGTCATACATTACTTAGAACTAGAGTTCATGCAACTTTTCACATATTCAATACACATTCTTTTCCTTAGTGAAGTAAGGTATAATATAAAAATAAACAATAATTTAGTTTTCCATCTTTAATTAAACTACATAATCATAAAATGTCTAATAGAGAACTCACATAAGATTATTTTTTATCCACTAGCTCAAATTATCTTCAAAAAAATAACATGCATACAACTCAAGTATTTTTAAAAACACAATAAGTTACAAAAAAAGTTATTTTTCCATGAATTTAAAGATATAAAAGAAATAACCAAAAACACATAAACATAATTTTTCAAAGAATAACATAATTTTCTCATAATACTTACTTCTTTTTCCGTTAACTTTACATGAGCTGGATAAATCATCTAGAAGAAAAAAAGGCAACAATCAAATTTTATAATAATTTTTAACTATAAAATAAACAAAAATTTAAAAATAAGTATTAATAAATATATTTACAATATATATATTTCCTATAATATTTTTTTTCTTGATGCTTTGATAAATTTTATGCTTAATGTAAATAGAACAGTATTTTGAACTTTTACTTATTTTTCACTTCTAAAACTAAATGCACCTCATCAAAGAATTTCTGATAATAGTGTGCCCCTTGCTGTGCCAAGGATGCCAAGGAGTCAATAAAGATGGTGGACAAAATAAACACTCCTAAGAAACAGTTAAGATGAGTTCGCATGAGGCTTATTATTGCCCACAATAGATCACACTTACTTCTGGAAAATCACGTGACCACAACAAGACAATGGCAAATAATTGTCCCATTGGGATGTTGTCTCAAGTGTTCACAGGAGGACAATGCTGGGACAACAGCAGGGAGGCAATGATTGCATACAATAATCTGCCTCGTGTGAACCCACCTTTATGTTTACCACTTTATACATTAAATTATGATCTTCACTGATAAGTATTAGAATTTTGATTTTAATTCGTGATTTATTTAATATGAAACAGATTTTTACTTAATTTTTTTTAAACCTATGGGATCACTACCACAGCTTATCTTAACAATTTCGAAATAGTTTTTTAACCCGGCTTTGCTGATCTGTTGTGTAAAGAGCAAAATTTAGAGCATGCAATGCCTGTCAGCATCTGAAAAAAGCACCGGGCAGAATTTTTAACTTAAAAAAAACACGTCTTATAGCTTTGCTACCGACGGGAGCAGGAATTTAGTAGCTTCACAAGCACATTGAACATAAGGACCTTATGGATAACAGGAACAGTACATACAAACTAATATCCTTTCCTAACTTCAACAACTCTTAAAAAAGAATATATACCACTCACCCTTCATCCATTCTGCTGATTCGAAATGCCTTTACCTGACATCCATTCTTGCATAATTCTCTACGAAACAAATTATTAACGGAACAAACATTACAGCAGCAAAAGAATTACAAGAGCTGCCAAGAATTCCATTGCAGTTGTCTTTTAATGTGAGAACGCAGACGATTTCGTAAATTACAATTTCTGATGACTTTTCCAAGCGCATACTAACAATTGAAAATAAATATTTCTTATTCGTATTTATATTTTAAAAAAATAAAATTGTATTTCTTATTAATTATAAAAAACCCTTTAAATATAATATGGAACAAAATTAAAACCCTTAATCAATATTTTTTATTGTTTTTAATTTAACATTAGTCATAAAATAGTTGTAGCTTATGCGCAACTCAACTAGTATAAAAAATAATTTTAAAAAAAAACAGAATAAGGATTGCAAGAAGGATGTACTGCTGGGTTGCCATAATGGCAAAAAACTTGGGGGGGGGACACTATGTTTCACTTCACCCAATTTCTGTAATTTTATAAATTAGAAACTGTTATATATTAAAAGTTCAATAATACATAATTATGGTATAAAGTATCATTTATATGATTTTTATATCTTTAAGTTATAATATTTATATTATTAATACTACAAGAAATTGAATAAGCTTTATTAGAAGTTTTTAAGTATATTTTGCAATATTGAGGAAGTATAATAAATCAATAATTTTAAAAGAAAGAAGGTTAATTCAGACAAATATAAAAATTATCCAACAAATAATCAAAGAAATTAATATTGGTAGCTCAAAAAATTTATTTTCAAGGCATTAAAATAGAAAATAATGTTAAGAACTAATATTGAAAACCCCCATTAAAGTATTGGAAAAAAATTCAGTGCCATTTTAAGATAAATAATAATAATACAGTTTTAAACTTAAAGCAAGACAATTATTTAAATTCTTGACAATGGGCAAAAAGTGCCCATTGTCATGATATGCCTTCACAAATAAGCAATATAAGTGACTTTAAACCATACTTCGTAGTCATATTTAAAAAAATTAATATTTTCTATATTTTTAAGTACTTTTACATACTTTCTTTATTCTCATTTTTAATCAAAACAATATATATTAACAACCTTGTACTTCAATATGTTTGAATAATTTTTAATTAAAGATATATATACGACATTTTTATAAAAATTTAAACAACTTGGCTAGTTATAACATATCAAAAGAAATTACAATTTTATAAGAAACGAATGAATAAAAAACGCATAACTGAACAATACCTTTAAACATTAACTCCAATTAATAAATTAAACATAACAAATTATTTCACTGTTTATGTTCTTTTAATATTTGAACCATGCAAAAACTAATTTGTCAAGCATTTAAATAGAATCAATAACACGTTTACTTAAGTATTTTTTCCCCCACTCACTGAAAGTGCTACATTCCATCGAACTATATTTCGATGCTAATACTGAATTAAAGTTTCTTTGACATTATGGAAGTAGAGTTATTTAATATTATATTAATTTATCCAACATATCACTTTTCCTCTATGTAAAGGATTCAAAATGCTTTGAAAAAAAATTAATAAAAAACAATTGAGTTTGCATTGAAAAATTTTACCTCCATGGCTTGTCCTAACTCCAAGTCAAATGTAACAACACAAATGCAATAAACCCATTGTGAAAATCTGTCCCACGGTAAAACAGAAACGTTATTAACATTCGGATGATAAGTCAATGTTTGTAATGTTTTCTCCGTCACAGATGAATCGTTAGATTCGTTACTGTCCTGAGTTTCCATAATTGTTTTTGTGAAAAAATTTTAAGAATAAAAAAACAATGTGTGTTCAGTTCGCACACAGACAGCAACATTAATTGGCATAGCATATCACCTCCAATAAACGCATTATGAAAATAAATTACCAAATTTATTTAAAGTACAATACGGGTCACATAACAAAATTAAAGCATTTATTTTAAATGCAGTTACAGCTGCAGTTTCGTTTTTTGATGATATTGTAAATAATTTGTACAGCTTACAGTTAAGAATAACACGTTTAAAATAAATTTCCTTTCTGAAACTTCGTTCCCTTTTTCTTCCAACACAGGTAGGGGATCTTCAAAATTAAATTGAGAGATATAATAATTATATTAAATATGAATTTATTCAGTGAATTAACTATCTCCTAGAATCATAGAAAGTGGGGAAGAAATAGAAAGCAACAAATATATATAAATAGAGAGAGATAGAGAGAACGCAAATCTTTCTCTATCAGAATGATTTTGTAAAATATTTTTATTATTTCTAAGTCATGTACAATATTCTGCAATTTATTGGTATTTTATGATATTTTTATGTTGTTATTTGACATTCCAAAAGCTGTATAGTATAATTTTAAGGTAATAATTTGATTTGAATGTAGAAAATGCCCCTAACTAAGAGAGCAGCCGTGCAAAGTTGAATCGAATAAAATCCTGATGAATGACTCACTTAACAAGCGTTGTTTCACGGAATGAGTGACCAGGAAATATCATGGCATTACCGGCAAGTTTAGTCTTTATTTCAATTATCAGTCCGAGTCCTTGCTCATTTTTTTTGGATGCAAGAGGCTTTCACCAGTTAGTCTTGTCGAAAAGACTCCGAAGGATTTAAACAAGTACCTTTGAAACTTTAATGAAAGCTAAGATTATTATTCATAGATAGCAATAACAAAGATTATCTGGTTGATAAACATTATTAGGGAAGTCAGAATACTGAAAATCTCAATTCATGCTCTAATAAAATTTTGTTTTACATGAATAATTAGTGGATGTCCCTGTATGTTCATAACTGACCATAATTACTTTAACATCGAAATCTTTTGTGGAATTTATATTTATTTTTTTCACATCTTTTTTTAAGTTTGAATTATTTAAAATTATTAATAATAATTATTTGAGGAGGGAAAAAATATTTCACTCCTCTTTCCATTCTCATTTGTCATAACAGGGACAAAATCGCAATTTATCAACAAACAATTAAAAATTTATTTCATGGAATAAATTATAAAGTTATTCTATGAAATAATTCTGTATATATGGCAAAAATCTAAGAATTTTATTAATAAAAACATTTTCAAAATATAAGTCTACTCTCACTATGCTGTGATAGTCTGAAAAAGTTATCCAAATAGATATTGATAGCCTTGTCACTTCCTTGAAATTTGTGTATATGCGCAAAAAGATAGAGATCCTCTATATTATAATAAAAAGTGTGCCTTATAAATTATTATTAAATAAATAAATACTTTAAAATATTAGAAATATTGTTTAGATTTATTTAATATGTACTATTTTGCAATATAACGTCTATTGTTAAAGAGCGTATGATTGTAATTGCACCTGATGTCTGGTTAGCAACCGTTGCCCTTGGAAAATGAAGTAAACGCCATTTTCTCCGTTTCTAGGCGACGACCTGCGTTTGTTGACAACCAAGTGAGCACTTATTTTTCCCTATTTCATTTTATTTCTATTATCTCGATTTCTTCTTTTTACAAATGATGTTACATAAATTCTGCTCTCAATTAAATTTACTTAAATGCGCGTTTGTATTTTAATAAAATTGCTTTAATTAATATATGTTGGAATTTTTATTTGGAATACGTAGTACGTTTCCTTCTTAACACATGTGATCATTTCTCTGTCCTATTATTTTTTTCATGAGTTAAACGTGTATTCCTAGACATGAAAATTTGAATTAAAAATGTGTGTAGGTGATGCTTTCCTCTTCTATTGCGATTTCGGCTGTTAGTTAGTTAGATTGTATTTATATATATTTTTTGATGATTCCATTTTATCTAATTCTGAACTTCTACATCTTAAATTGATTCATAAAAATTGTTTCGCTAAAAATGACATTATTTTGAAAAGAAAAAAAAGTTTGTGTATTGTAAAGAATTATGTTATCAAATTGTACTTTTATATCTGCACATTCTAACTAATAAATTTTATTTGTAGGTAAGATTCTTACATAAGTTAGAAAAAAAAAGTAACTGATTATAAATGTTTACTATGGTAAAATTAATTTTTACTGGAATAAAAATGAGTTATAATTTAATGTATGTATTACATTTATGTAATTATATTTTGAAATTTTAAATTACATTCAAGATTCATTTAATTTTTTTACTTTCAATTAAAAAAATTATTTTTATGATGTTTTTCAGTATCAGCTTTCATTCCCATTAATTATCTTTTTTAGTTTTAAAATGTATTATTATGATACATTTTCAAGAATTAAAATAACTTATGAAACTTTTCATTCAAAAGTAAAATATGTATGATTAAATATGGATACTTTAAAATTAATTTGCTGAGATAAAATATAGTTCATTTTCTATAATATCTGATAGTTTATTATTTTTTGTTGACATGTTGCATATTTTAATTTCTTAGTTTAAATGTAGAAATAATATTTGAAACGAGATTAAGTGTTAATCCATAGCAAATTTATCATGGCTGGAAATTATGAATACTCTTTTAATGGCTCTCATTAGCTTAAAAATGGTGTGCTTACGTAGCAGATGTAATTAGACTGACAATTTCCTGTGTCTCTCTTCAACTCAATGTCAACTAAGTTAATATTTCTTGAAAGAAACATATTTTTTACTTTCAGTAATTTGTGATGTCTATTTTCATTTTTTAAGAATTTTCTATTTTTTGTTATTTATGTAGATATGCTTTTTTAAAGCAGAAAACTAATATTTTATGATAAAGGATTTTTTTAGATGCTATGGTGATATTAGTAATTCTAATATATTATTCCATTTTCATAACAAGGTAATTTCTAAGGTCTATTTAGTAATTATTATAATTTTCAAGGTCTGTTAGTAAGTAAATAAATGAATTAGAAAAAATTAGGTACATACTTCCATGAAAGTATTCACCTATATAATCAGAATATATCAATATTTTTTTATAATAATTTTTTTCTTGAGTGCATGAATATCTTTTCTGTGCAATTCACAGATTCTAAGCAGATAATTACTATCTTCTATCACCTGTCAAATATTTTATATATGACACCTTACTGTAGCCAATAATAGTATTTGTTTGCCTTTATTTCAAGACTTATCCAATAATAGAAGCAAGAATAATGACATAAAAAATACTGTATGTTTTTTGTAAACAGAAAAGCAGAATAATATGAATTTATGCATAAAAGGAAAAGTTTAGAAAATAATAATAATAAATTAAACATTGAAATTCATTTTTATTTTGCAGCTTGAGAGTTATTTATCCATCTATATCAATTTTTAAAAAAGGGGGAGGGGTTCTACTTATTTTAAATCTGACACATAATATTTATAATATATAACTCTAATATTCTATTCTCTTATGTGTGAACAGACAGAATCCTTGATAATAGCATCCTTCATAGTTATCTTTTTACTGAGAAATAATGATTTATCCATATCTAGAAAATTAGGTTTGAGTTTCCTTCAACATTAGATAAATTTAAACATTTTTCTCATTCAGAATACTTTTGTCCAAATAATTATCATAAATATTTTACCTTCATTCTTTGATATTAAGGATTAATGATGCTGTTGCTTTTAACAGCTTTATTAAATTCTTAAATTTCACATTATTTAATTTTCAGTTTGAAAAATTTTATTCAAAATGCAAAATTGTTGTTTTTATTTTACAGCCTTCTTTCATATCATATACCATATTTATTTTATAATTTGTTAAAAGTAGAATGTTACAGAAACTAATTTTCTTTATAATTGTACTATGAGAACTTGGAGCTATAATTATTAAATGACTGACTAAGATAGTATCTTTTTGAAACATTTTTATAATCAAATAAGAATGTTGTCGTAAGAATTCTTTGCAATATACACGCTATTCAAAAGTTAAATTAATATAAAGATGTAATTTCTTTCTGAAATTTTTTTCAGAGGAATCTGTGATGCCCCCCCTTTTTTTACTAATTACATAAGGATAGTTCATAGTAATAATCAGTGTTAACTAATCTGATAACTAGCAAGAAATTTTTTCATTTATCACAGCTCATATTCAATATTAATTCTATGAGATGATTATTTGATATTGATGTTAATTTTTAGAAAATGAAATTAATTTGACAATATGGATCCTATCTTTTTGAAATCCATTTCACATCTATTTTAATTTATTTTAAATATTCGGATTTTATGGGAGCTTCAAAAAAATCCAGCTGCTGTCTGTCAAAAATCATTACTTATGCAATTATGATGGAAGCTGCAATTGTAAAGATAAGTCTTTTATTGAATTAAGAAAAACTATTTTGTTAATGTGGACATTAAAGTTTTATGGCTATTTATATATCGTTTAAACGTTCTAATTGAAGAAATTTAATTTTTAATACTGTTAATTTTGTATTTTACATAAGGAAAATTCGCGACTGCAGTAATCGGCCTGGTAAGAAGGCAATAAAAAAAGTATGTTATCAAAGCGGGAAAATAAAGACTACAACTCACTCTTGAAATGCCAAAAGTCGAACCACAACCAACCTCTGACCTCTTTAACTTCCTAAGAGTTCTCAAAGCCATCGATAGTTCAGTAAACTTGCTTGTATATATCGGCGATGAATGAATTTTAATAAAGTGCAAGTCATGAGGAAGTTAAAAAATGAAAAAATCTGTAGCATGTACATAATAAATAAAATCTTACATAGAAAATAACATTTAAGGAAGTTCGTAATTAATGTTCGTGAAACACGTCTCAGATTCTTAATCCTTTCTCATCTATTAGGATGACAGAGTACCTAATAAACTTGGATTTTATAGCTAACATTATCATAAGCCAAGAAACGTTATTTGTTGATCCTTTAAAACGCCATAGCCATTGGTAGCCTTAGTGTTGCTTTAAAACGGGACTTTTATATAACCAAACTAAACTAAAATCTAAAAGTTATGACCATTGAGAATCTGAAAGTTATACTTTTCATGGATGATATTTTCGAAAATTTAATTCGTCCATCTATCTTTTGCGGATTCCTGCTATCTATTTTAACATGAATTCTTTATTTTGCCTCCAATTTAAACTTGAATGCAAAATTTATTGAAATGCATCCCCTATGCTTAGTTTTCAAGAAATCCCAAAACTTTAAAATGACGGCAAAAAAGAAAACATTCCTTTTTCAAAACAAAATTTGTAAAACATATGTAAAAAAAAAAAAAAAAAAAAAAAAAAAAAAAAAAAAAAAAAAAGCACAATTACTGCTTACTCAACTTCGCAAATAAAATGATAAAATATTTATTAATAATTATCATTTATTTGTTATTCCAAAAGCCGATTTTATGATTGATTAAAAATTTCGCTATTATAATGTAAAAATTAAGATATTTAATGCGAGAATAAATATGGGTGGATAAGAAAATATATGTCAAGAAGGAAATGTGTCATATCGTAGCTATAAAGAAAATAAATAAGAAGGAAATGTTTGAAGAAATAAGGAACATGGCAAGAAAGTCAGAAAATCACCCAGATAATCACAGTTATATATGTGGAAAAATGCATTTAAAAACTGTGGCACAATAATATTTAAAGAAATATCCATCGAGGAAACCTGCCTATAACCATGTAGATTTTTTTTAACTTTAGGAGGTTTGAACCTTTAATTTGAAACATCTTTTCATGATATTGTTTTAAGCTGAATTCTTCTGCCTTTATTATTATATTTTAATGTTTTCTCTTAATTATTTAACAGTGATAAACTGTGCACAAAAGTTGCTTTTAATACATACCGTCACAATGTGCGTGGGCTTAAATTCATTAATTAAAACAATAAGAATATTTCATAAAATGTTCTAAAATAGTTTTTAAAATGTATTTAAATTAGAGCAAAAAAAAATTGTACGAAAAATAAAATTTGTGTCCTTGAAAAATTTTTCTTTAGAATTTTAAGGTCATGTAAAAACAGTTTTTAAGCCTAACAGTTAAAACATTGAGAGTGTTTTGAATATTTTTTTTAAAAAAACTGAGTATTTTTTTCTTTTGACGTTGTTTTCCAGTTTTTTCAGATCTTAGTTTTCATTTTAATTTCAAGATAACCTAGTTTTTGTTTCTTAAGTTGTCAATTTCGCATTTGACGTTTGCAATTATTAATATTATTATTATTTTGCTTCTCTTTACTTAAGAATTGTGCAATACAAAATTGATAGTGCATGCTATGTGCTCGATTATTTTAATAACCGAATGTATCTGGATCCTTATCTTCGTGCGAAGTTCTTCATCATTTATAAACGAAGCGCATTCTTTTGTGAACCCCCTGCTCCGTTCTCTTGGATTGTAAGCCTTTTTTTATTATTATTTTTTTTTAATCTGTTATTTCATAGTTGTTGCTTCTAATCTTATCACGTCAGGCATTCACCTCGTGTCTTCTGTGTTTTTCATTTGCAACTACTTTTTTTCCGGATATGAAAAATATAAACTTCAGAATGGAAATTGATTTGTTTAAATAAATACGAAAACTTTTTTTTTTAATATAAGCATATGGAATTTTTCTATTTTGACGCACTTTATGGCATCATCCGATTTCAGTTAATGCAAAAATTGTGTGCCTTAATTGGAATTCTCCCCATTTTGGAAACTCATTGTATTGATTGATTAATTGATAAAGGAAATTCTGATATGCTATGTGTACTTATAAATATTTTCAAAATATATAAATATTGTAATATTGTCAAGTATGTTAAAAGCTTGTAAGATTTCGGATTTTTAATGATGATTCCCACCTAACTATGCTTTAAAATCGGTTTCAGAAAAACATTCTTCCTGTACTGTCCCTTAATTGATTAAAATTCGAATGTTTTAATCAATCTCACTGTTTTGCCATTGAACAAATAAATAATAGAATGCGGTGTATTTTATGAAATTTATATTTTTATTCTGCTAGTAAGTCTGATACTTACTTTCAACTACAATATTTTTAAATATAAGACTTTTTATTGATAACTTATATCGCTTTGACCATACCTCTTTCTATTCCCATAAATGGTATTTGTGAATTTAAAAAAAAAGATAATAAAATTTAAAAAACTCCAAGTTTAATAATTTTTTATTGCTTAAGGAATGGGAGAAATATCATCAAATGAAAACATTTTATTTTAGTTTGAATTAGGTTTTTGATTGACTTTAATTATAAAAATCAATCAAATTTTATATTTATATTAAAATAATTATGTAATCAATAAAAAACAATGTATCTATTCTTTTTCAAAATGTGCAAAAAAAGGAAGGAAATAGATTTTGAATAGTTTTGTAAAGAATGGAAATCTCAATTAATCATGATACTTTTATAGTATGAGTTAGAATTTTTTTTTTTTTCTAAAGAGATTGCTAGAACATTTTTTTCGAAGCGTCAATTTTGCAAATGACTTGCACTCATTGTCTCTGTCTCTGACAGAAATCTTTAATCTATAGCAAAGGGAGAAGGGGGGGGGTTGTAATTTTTCCTGGAAATCTCATGGAATAAATAATGTGTTATTTATGTCATTAATGATTTTTTTTTCGATGAATAAGAAATATTCACCTAGTTATCTCAAATACTTTCTTTCCTGATCAATGAGATAGCATAATTTACTTTTCCGATTCTCGACTCCCTTACTGAACCAAGATTTTTCCAAGCTGCTCAGTTTTAAACTATTTTTTGGCACAGTGTTCTATAATTTTTCTGTAGGTTATCTCAAAACATGTTTTACATCATATAAAATTTTATGTCATATAAAACGCAAATAATGAATAAAATTTCAAATTTTAAATAAATAAAATACCACTAACGTGTTAGTTGATTCTAGAGAGAATTATTTATTTTCTAAAATCATAGAATGAAATTAGACAGTTACCTTCATTTTCTTTCTCGTTGATTTCCATTACTGTTGATTTTTATACAACACCTTAACTTTATGACAGCAACTGTTGAATGTCCAGCCATTGAAAATGGAATTTGATATTTGTGTCATATTTTGCCGCATCTGACCGGACGCATTCTCCATAATATGAAGAATTGCTTTGCATTAAATAAAAATAGCACGTGACATAATGTTGATAAACGGCGTCCGATTCTTATTTAAAATCGGTGGATTAGTTGTATGTTCAAAATCTTCAGCATTCATTGCTATGTTACATATTGAAATATCATCAAAAACTTATCTGAATTAGAAAATTTGAGAAATATTATTTCACTTCTCCATTGTCTTGTGAGAATAAGTCGGCAAGTTATTGACTTGCTGATTATCACTGGAGATAAATCAATATTTCGATATATTGCGACAGTATAATTTTTATTGTATGTGAAGTATATAAATTATTTGTTAGAGATCAAATGAAACACATTTGGTTGTGCAATAGAATGCGTCATAAAAATGGAAATTAAAGCATCATAAAATTTAAATATACGAAACAGCTGTAGATTTAAAAGCTAAAAATAATTTTTATCATATAAGCGAAATAAAGTATAATGGCTCTCAGACTAACATATTTTTATAGATAGTAACTACGAATAATTTTATATGTCTCATAAAATAATGTAGCAATTTTCTTCGAAATATCAATTTAATTTTTGTTGTAATACACAAACTTTTTTTGCTGTTAAAATGAAGAATAAGTGATTTTTATATTTCATTTCATTGTATTTATGATTGAAAACAAACAGTCGCAATGGTTTTCTAGGATAGAATGCTAATTCAAAGTTTCAGATGCTTAACTTATAACTTTTGTGAACGGAAAGAATGGTCCAGTTTCATTTCTGCTACAAGGTCTTATATAAAGTATGATAAATTCTGCTTTCTTCTTATATTCTTCTTAAAAAAATTAATAAATGTACTAAGAATTATTTCAGTAATAATTTTATTAATTAATTTCCTTCGATAATAAGTCAATGTTCTTGCACACGGTTAAAATATTGAAGTAAATGTAATGAATTAAAAGGGTTAAGCTTCTTTTTAAAGAGGTTTGTAATAGTGCGGTACTTTCCTGTCATCCGTGTACTTTAGCTGCTATATCACTCCATCTCATGAAAATATTTCATTCTTTTCAAGGCAGGGCTTCAAATCTTCAGTTGCATTCAAGCCATTCTCTGTAAGTAATCGTAGTGACACTGTCCTCTGTAGTAAAACAGACGTCATCAAAATATTAATAAAACTGCTTTAATTACAACTTTCACAAAAAAATTAATGAGGGGCAAAAAACGAAGTCCTTTACCATAGCAGTGTGGTTGACTTCTTCATAAGCAAATGTGGACTCGCTTAATTGCTGCTATGGCGATCGTCAATTAAAGATCTAACAATTCAAAAAAAAAAAAAAAAAAAAAAAAAAAAAAAAAACCTCTATCAAATATTATTTATTTAAACAATTACTTACTTGAACTCTCTTGAAAAATTACATAAACGGATACGTTTTGTGTTTTATCTTGGTTCTTTAAATAGGCTCTTGAACTCTAATTAATCTTTAGGTCTCTTACCATTACCCTATTAAGACATGAATGTATAGATTTGAGCTTAAGATAAGACGCCATAAATCATTTAATCTATTAATTGTGTTTTTAAGTTTCTATATTCAAATTTACTCGGGCAATTTGTGGAATTGATGGAAATAGTCAAAGATATGAGAGCTATTTAAAAGTTTAGGATCAAAATTATATGCTAAAATTCACACATCTAGCTCGCTATTATAAATAATTATCATGGTCATGTATGAATAGGTTTGTAGGCAATTCTTCAACAGATTTCGTTCACAGTGTGGCAGAATTGAATACTAGTAGTAAAACCAGATGACCGATTTTCATCAAAATTGATCTCTACGTTTTTTAGTTTACCTGCTCATGTATGCGCTCAAAGTGTTATTGCCCCCTTATCCGTGGAAAGGATGTTACTTCATAATGACCAAATTGATCCTGTTTCGGAATTTATCTGAAGAATGTCAAATATCTTCGAGAAAAAAAAATATTTCAAATTTACAAAGAATTGCTATTAAGACCGGCCTACGATCCAGTTCCCAGCTTTTGGAAAAGGTCCACAGCTCCAATAGAATATACATCTACATAAATTTCCCTTCTTACTGTCCTGAAGACAGAATCAGCCACACCGTTGCTAATCTAGAGGATTAAAGGTTTTCAGAATTATTCCTGTTTTGAATCTAGATAACTTCGATGTTCTACACGCGTGAAATTTATGGAAATTTTCAATCCTAAATAGACAAAAATTAAATAATCAGTCTTTGATAGATTGGCATGAGCAAAATAATTCCATTCCATTTCTCCATTCTCCATAAATGGTCTAAATATTATCTTTATTATAAATTTTATCGAAAAAATTATGAATCACGATATTAGAGCTTTATTCATATTTCTAAGCTAGCGCAATTAATTTTAATCTTACTTGTAGATTTTACAAATTATAAATTGTTATTCCAAATTGTGATGTGGAGGTACTGGTGTCCAATCTATCTTATCCCGGAACTGTGAGACATCATGACATTGCCGTTGTTTACTTTCACGAATATACAGATAAATTTTAATAAATTTCTGTCAAAATTCCTTTGTATGCAAATTTTGGTTTCAAATTTTATCACTTATAGCCGTTCTAAATTATCATGCTTATTCACAATCCTTTTATTTATTTATTTAATCTATAAAACTTGCAGGATTTGTGGTCGAATTTTTGTTTGAGAATTACAACGTTTTTTTGTTTGTAACAAGAAAGTAAAAACTGCCATTAACTTTTATTTAATAAAAATTCTTAAATCCTGTATAAAACATTGCATTTTAATAGAATTAAGTAAGCTTGCTAAATTAAAATTTATAATTCCTCAGCAAGGGGAAAAGAAAGGGTTAACTGTGCTGTTAAAAAAATTTTCTACATCTTCTTCTAAAGGGAGTAATATTTTTATTTATTTATTTATTTATTTTTACGTTTTAAATCATAATTTCGGATATATCATTATATAATTTTTTTATATTTTAAAATTGGTAGAAAAAGAATCTCCTTTGATATAAATTTCATTTCTTTTCGACTTTTCTTTAATTTTATTAAGTTTTTCGAATTAATTTTAACACAATTTTTGGCAACGACTTTTTCGCACTGAAATAAACTTTAATTTACTGTTTAACTGTTACATTCATCAATCTCTTGCTTTTGCCATTGTTAAGGGGTTTTTTTTCCCTTCGTTTTTTTAATACATTTAACATGCAAATTCGATAATTTACTTTTAAATACAATTCTTAAAATTATTGCAATTTTTTTTATTGCTGTCCTAGTTTAATGTCATATTTCAGCTCTTTTTTTAAAACAATTTCTTTTAGTGTCTTATGTATCTTTATAGCATATCCAATTTGGATTGTTCGAATTTTTACGTATCTGGGATATCATATGGTTTTTTCATAGCGTTTTTCGCTCTAACTCAATGAATAAACTAGCTTTCCTTATTTATGTATTGAACAAATAAACTCAGACGAGCCGCGGGTACAGAGGCTAGTAAATATATTAAGGAGGGAAAATTAATACTTTATATTTAGCTGAAAATACTTTCTTCATCCGAATATTAAAGTGAAGCCAAATAATGATAGTAATAATAGATCTAGAGAAAAAAGATGGGTATGGAAAAAAGGAGAAAATAATATGTACCAGTTAGTGACTTATACTGTATGGGTAAGATGCCCGGAACAGCTGTTGAAGATTGTTTTTCCCAAATATTCTGGAAGTTAAACGGTAAATCGCTATGCATGTTGAACACAGATATGGTTACTCCATGATAGGATTCGGTATCAACCTGATACTTTGTGTAGAGAACGCAAAACTGTCACAGACTAAGATCTTTCGGTACTTGATATCAATTTTTGAACACCATTAATGCCGATTGTTTATCTATTCGTCCTCATTTATTTCTATCGAATGATACGATGTGAATATGATTCGAAATATGAAGGCGATATTATCTAATTCACCGTTCTGCATCGGATATACTATAAGCATGCTTCTTGTTTTATTTTTTATATTTCAATACCAGCCTTGCACCCTTTTATACGTGGGTAAACGGTGGAAGATTCCCCATCATATCTTGTGCTAACTAAAGTTTAATCAAAGCCAAAGTCACATCGTCTTTAATATCTCTTTCGAAGAAGCGAAAGCATAATTTTAAATCATATTCATATCACTATCAGCTACTGATTTTGGCGCAAGTGAGACTACCATTTCCTATCGAATACCCGGTTTTTATTTCAATGTGAAAAGAATCAGTTAGCGGCTTTTTCGTATATAAAAATATCAGATACAATCGAGTATCAGTTTTGTAATATCAGTAACTGATACTAGAAAACTGAGTCTCAGTTCAACTTTAGTGTGTCCTGAGTGCCTGAAAGTTTGATTATAAATTCGATACGCCATGGTTGCTTCAGGAAGTGATTACAAGTTTCCTATCTTAGCAGCCATTATAGAATGCAGCTGACTTAAGGTTTAATGTATTGTCAGTCGAAATCACGTATTGTTAAAAAACAAATCAATGAATGTTATGGAGTAAGC
The DNA here is from genome assembly GCA_026543055.1 of Argiope trifasciata. NCBI lineage: Eukaryota > Metazoa > Arthropoda > Arachnida > Araneae > Araneidae > Argiope > Argiope trifasciata. The sequence goes on along the minus strand of JAPMOQ010065374.1, from coordinate 156,056 downwards.
TAATGAGTAAGGGTTTAAAGTAATGTAGTGTTGCAACTCTGCATTCTCAAAGGATGAACCGCTACTAAGTTGCTGCTAATTCGTCTTATCAAGGTAATGCTCCTTATGATGGTGAAAAACTTAGTAGAACATTAATTAATTCAGAATAATTAGCTGTTAAATTAGAATAAAGAAAACGCAAAGACCATTTTTTAACAGACATTTTTCAAAGTAATATGATTAAATTACTCAAGTTGAACGACTGAAAATCGCAAAAATAAAGAAAGTCAAAGAACTGGTGGAAATTGTAAAAAATTAATTTAAAAAAACAGTGGTATTTTAACTATGGATTTTTTTAAAAGTGAAAGCACATTTTTAAAGTTTTTTTTCCCCCTATGCTGGTAACATGCGCATTTGGTGATCTAGAGGGTTCTAAGTTACTGAAAATGAAAAAGTAGTTTAAAATATGTATTTTCAAGTATATTAGAAGAAAAATAAAAGCTCTAAAATGTAAGGAATTTTGTATTCTTTAATCAGATCTAAACATGAAGTGAGAATTGAGGAATTTTAAAGATATTCAAGAAAAACTAAAATGTGCAGCATAAATCATCGCTGCAACATCAGTACCGATGTTCGGAGAGAGCGTTGTCAAGTTCGAAAGACTTATTCAGAGCAAGGATAATTGGCCTTGTGTAGATGAAAAATTACCAGAAAACAGCGTTCTTCAATAAAAATTCACAAATCTGGTGGAGTTCTCAACATTGAATGTTTGATACCACACAAGATGTACAGATAAAGCCTGCTTTACAAGAGAAAATGTCTTCAACACGCACAAGGCGAATATTTGGTCATTCGAAAATTTCCACATCATTATCTCGTCGAACGTACAACTCAAGTTTGAAACATCTGGGCTGAGTCATCTGCTCAAACGCCTCACAAAGTACCTTGTTTTCTTCCAGCTCGCTTCTTCGGATTTACTGCAAGGAACACCGACTATTGTCTGCCAGAACATTTGGTTAATGCATGATGGAGCACCACATTTTACTTAAATTCTTGAAGTCTGGCTTGTTTGCGAATGAAGTTTAACGCCCATCGATTTTCCAATGTTCTTTAATGAATACTTGCTCGATATTTTTAATTTTTTCTAACGCATGAAAAATGCTTACGAGAAAGCTTCTTCCCGATTACCTTGTTTCTAATCCTAGCATTCATAGTGCCATACTATTGGCCAGACTCATTGTCTTTTCTACGTCTGTTTTTGCGATTTTCACTGAATAAATGTTATCTGCGATCCTATGTTTTCTGATAATTTTTTATCCACTCAAGGCTTATTATCCTTGATTAGAATTTACCTTCTGAATTTGAAAGACAAATTCTGATTATCAATACCAATGTTTTATGCGAACATTGGTATTGATACTGCAGCAATGTTTTCCAATGCTCATTTTAGTTTTACCTTGAATATCTTTAAAACTCTCCCATTCTCACACTTCATGTTTATATTAAATTAAAGAATATAAAATTCCTTATATTTTATAGCTTTTATATTTCTTCAGGTTTTATTATTTTATCAAATACAGGTTGTAAATTACTTTTTCCTTTTCAGTAATTTACGCCCCCCCCCCACACCAAATCATTAAATTCGAATGTTACTAGTATGAAAAAAAATTTATTACTTGCTTCCATTTAAAAAAAAATTCATAGTTGAAACCTCATTTGTTATTTTTTAATTATTTTTTTCAATATTCAACAGTTCTCTGAGTATATTTTTGCGATTTTCCCCTAATAAACGCCGTTTGGGACCCCATATATTGTGATTCTTTATCCTTCTGAGCCTACTATCACCCCACGAAATTTGTCAGTCAAATTCGGCAACACCCTGTATATGAGCAAAACTTGAAGTACTTATAATAAGAATTTTTCATTACGAATCCTACAATTGTCATATCGAATCCATTGATCTAAGTGGTGCAAATGATAAATTCGCAAAAGTAAAAATATATTTAAAATATGAATTTAGTATGAATACATCTGTATTTGACGATAAACCAGTTCGCCGGTAATATTGATTGTGTTTAATTTAAATCAAATCTTTAGTGTATAATTTGATGTTCATTATCTTCGCAATAAAAATAGTTTTTATAACAAAGTCTAATCATATGACTTCATAGTGCCTTTAAAACTTAATAATCAGGGTTATTTATTTCAAATTAGACGTTGATTTTTGCATGATTTCATTTTCTGATTTCTTAAACAAACTTCTCAGGTAATTAGCAAACTAATTCTTCCTTAACTTTCAACAGTGGAAGAAGAACAGGGTTTTAAATATCTGATAAAACATTGCAAACGAATTAAATTTCCTTTCATTAATAAAATCTGTTGGCGATATTAATCTATACTTATAATAAAGCTCAATGTGTGTGCGTGTGTGTGTGTGTGTGTTGGCGCTCTACAGGCCAGACCGTTGGACCTACAGCTACTAAATTTGGTACATGTATACCTTGGAGGTCGGGAATGTGCACCTCGGAGCCCTTTTTTCGAATTTTTAATTAGAATTTGAATTAATTAAAATTTAAGCGAAATTTCGACGTTTTTCCGCTATAACTTCCGAAAATATTATCGGATAAACATGATTTTAACATCAATTTAAAGATAAAAAAATTAGCTTTCTAATAGTATCAGTATTTTAACATTTAACTTAAGCTTCTATTTGTAATGAATTTTTAAAGAAGCATTTCAACTATATTTTTCAACAATATATTTCGGACAAAACAATAAAATTTAATCTGCAGGAGCACGTTACGAGTGGAAGGGGAAAAATTATCTTTTATCAATAGGTTGCCATCAGATAGATAAAAACTCAAATTAAAAAAATAAATAATTATTGCAAATTAAACATTTAAAATTACAATTTTCAGCACATGTCTGCATGAAATGAAATAAATATGAAATATGTTTTTTCTTTTTAAAAAAAGAAAATGCAAAGAATTTTTTGTGACTTTTACAATATTATTAATTAAATAAATCAGCTTTGTTTAATAATAGAAATACATCTATAAAAAAGTCTAAATGAAGTAAATAGCTGCATAGTATGTAGCACGAGTCTATAAATGCTTTAAAAAATGAAGAATATTTAGCTTTTAATTAAAAAGAGATGAACTTGTGATATCAGTGTTTTAATGTATAACTCAAGCTTCTATTTTTAACGAATTTTTAAAGAAATATTTTAACCATGTTTTTTTGAGCACGTGACTGGATAAAATAAAATAAAATAATGCCGGAAGTTCAAATAAAAAAAAACTATCATCGCAAATCAAATCTAAAGAAATACAACTTTCAGCATGTGATTGGATAAAATAACATAAATATAAAATGAGATATCTTCTAAAAAAATAAATGCAAGGCAATGGATTCTATGATCGTTTGCAATAGATATATAATTAATTCCATAAATTATCTTTATTTACAATAAACCTGGTTGAATTTAGACAGGATATGCATTGAAATCCCGACTTAATGGCATATTTCTATAATCGTTTGTAATATCTGTATCATTAATTCAATAATTTTTCCCCTTTTTCGCTTTCTTTAAAAAACATATTTAACATTTTGGCAACATCACCGAAAAAAACATTTTTAATATTTTGGAAGCATAATCGATAAATTGTTAGAGCATTAAACTCAAAAAGTTTTTTCGAATAAAGTTACCGACTCTTTAACTACTAATAAATGAATCTTTTAACTTTAACTATTTCTTAAATTTTGGCTAATGAATATGTGATTCAATTGAAAATTTTAGAACGAACTCAGGGTGAACCAGCTGGTCGCCAAAGGCGGCTAGTCACTAATAAAACTATCCAAAATCTTTTTAAAAAAAGTAAAATTGCGCAGAATTAAATTGATATCAGCAAAAAGATGTATATAATTTATAAATGATGTAAAAGTTAATTCTCCGTTAAAAAATTTTATATACTTATGATATAAAAAACATAACTTTCGTTTAATTTTTAATCGTTTAAAATTTTAATAAAAATTTAAAAGAAATAGCTTAGAATTGTACGTTTTTATAAAATATATATAATACACACAAACAAAAACTAATTTTAGTAATTTTATGTAATGCGCCAATATATACACTTATACATACTTAAACAAATTTATCTATATCTAATACTATAATACGAGGAATGGTTGCCAAGTCGAAAATCGCCCCAGAATTAATAAACTCTGGTGAACTCGGGGGTCTGGGGTTTTTGGCCACGAGGAATCGATTGGCGCCGGTTTTGAAGCGCTACGGTCGAGCAGTTCGGAGTTACAGATAGGATATTTTCAAACTTTTTTAGTTCGCCATAATGGCTACTTAAATTTTCAAGCGGTAACGTGCTGCCATCTATAGCCAATATGGCGAACTAATAAAGTTTTATGTTTATGCTGTTATAGGTTTATAATATGTTTCTTATGTATGTATATATGTTTGGTTTTTCTAAATAAATTTGTCAAAAATATTGAACTTCAACACACTTCAATCTTTACCTTTACTTTACCTTTGCATAGAATAGTTCCCTTTCCAAACTCTAACTTTGTTTAGAATAGTTTACAATGGTGCACTTTAACCGGTTATCTTTTCACCAATGGTTTCACAAATTTTCTTATGGCATGTATTGTTTTGATAAATCACAATTGAAAATTTAAATCTTCGAGTTAGCTTCGATACCTGTTTTCTCCGAGCGGAGCTCGGTCACCCGCTGGTATCAAGTAAAATGATTTCTTTGTACATGAAATTTTTAAAATCTGGAAATATTTTTTCATTTGTTAGGAAATAAAGATTATATATAGAGAAAAATAATTTAATTGTGGAGGAAAAAAAAATATTGAGCCCGTGATCTTAACGAACCTCTACTCCAGATTTATTGAGTCTGGAAAACATATTTTTAAAATTAAGTAATGTGAACATAATAACAAAAATTATTAGAACTAGACGGAAGAAATTCGGCATGTAATTTTTCACCAGATTTGTAAATTTGATACACAATTTATAGCAGTTAAAGTGTCAACCTGTACGAAATTTTAAACAGAATTCATCAAAGGGTTGATCATCTGCTAGTCTATAGACTTGTTATATCGAAATTTTTAACATAATAACATAAAAATGCAAGTAACATGTAATTCAGTACTGAATTTCGCTTTCAACAGGTTAATAAAAAGGCACTCAAAGTGCATATTCAATTTTGTTCACTATCCAATGAAACACAAAACACTCATTTGCAATTTTCTGGAAATAAAAAAAATCTGAGCAATTGTGGAGTTTTCGATTTAGCTCAAAGTTCATACTTTTAATGTGACAGCCTCAGAATAGCATCTAATGAAGGAGTACAAGTATGCGAGAAAATTTTGGGAGACTACTCTAGCTTATTTTATTTCCCTTTTAAGTGAAACATTTATAGTATCTTTCATTGAGACAAATACTGATTGATGATTGCCTTACTTAAAATATTTTATAAAAACAATAATTTGTATTAAAACAATATCATAAGATATTTTTTAAAAAGAAAAATTCTCAATCTTATATTCCTGATCCGAATACTTTTAGTACACAATTTATTGAGAAATGTCGGCGTTCTGTGTAGCCGGCATTTTTGCAGATAATACGATAATTTTGTATATTATATTATAATGCTACCAGCGGGTGACCGAGCTCCGCTCGGAGAAAACAGGTATCGAAGCTAACTCGAAGATTTAAATTTTTAGTTGTGATTTATCAAAACAATACATGCCATAAGAAAATTTGTGAAACCATTGGTGAAAAGATAACCGGTTAAAGTGCACCATTGTAAACTATTCTAAACAAAGTTAGAGTTTGGAAAGGGAACTATTCTATGCAAAGGTAAAGTAAAGGTAAAGATTGAAGTGTGTTGAAGTTCAATATTTTTGACAAATTTATTTAGAAAAACCAAACATATATACATACATAAGAAACATATTATAAACCTATAACAGCATAAACATAAAACTTTATTAGTTCGCCATATTGGCTATAGATGGCAGCACGTTACCGCTTGAAAATTTAAGTAGCCATTATGGCGAACTAATAAAGTTTGAAAATATCCTATCTGTAACTCCGAACTGCTCTACCGTAGCGCTTCAAAACCGGCGCCAATCGATTCCTCGTCGCCAAAAACCCCAGCTCCCCCAAATTTACCGGAGTTTATTAATTCTGGGGCGATTTTCGACTTGGCAACCATTCCTCACGTTATAGTATTAGATATTGATATGTTGCAATTTGTTTTAGTTAAAGTCTTATCAGATTATTTATTCTTTTATCAGTTTTGAACGGACATATTTTAACGCAATAAATTTAACTTAATATATTCTTTTATGTGAAGAAAGAGAACGTCAGTTACTATACATATAAAACAGTGTTCGCTGTATATATTGGGAAATATTATAAAATGTATTCTTTGAATTCTGATGAATAGAAAGAATACCAAAAGATTTTACGAAACTGTGTTAAATTTTTACTATCATTTTGTAATTCAAATTTTGATTTATAAGCCTTATATTTACATTTAATAATTCATAAGTAGGTTGTTAAGTACCTACTTTTAAAAGCACTGATCATAAAATCTCTAGAATGAAATCACCTAAATTAAGGGAGTTAAATTTCAGTTTTCTTGGAGAGGAGCTCATATACAGCTATGGGCGTGATTTTCTAATGGTGCGTCTCAAGATTTTTATTTTTTTATTTTTAAAGCTGATTAGATACTAGATGCTCCTATCATCTGTCTTTCCAAATAAGTATACACATAAATTCTGAATACTAATTCGTTGAATGAAGCGAATAAATGTGTTTGTTACTAATTAAATGTTAAGTTCTGTATTGAGGGTAACACAGTTTTTCTATCCTTGTAGCTGTACATAAGTACTTTCTTCTCTTTTGGATACTTGATGGCAAAGCCTGATTAGAATATTCCATATGCCGTCCTCTAATGTTTTGCGTATTGCAAGTGTAATAATTAGAATTTGATGCGATACTGTACTGTTAAGCTGCGCTTGTGAATGTCTTGTCTTTATGTTTGTTCACTGTGTGAATGTGATTATTAAAGAAAAGTTCCTGAAAACACAAGGGGCCGCGGTGGCCTGGTGGTAAGGTCTCGGCTTCGGAACCGGAGGGTTTCAGGTTCGAGACTCTATTCCACTGAAGATCCGCCGTGTGAGGGGGTCTCTTGCACGTTAAATCTGTCAGGCCAAACGTCCTCCCGCTGGTGTGGCGTGGTGTGGAGAGGGGGATGCCACTTCAGGTGTCTTCCTCGTCATCTGACTGTGGTTCAAAATTACGTGGTCCGTCCCAAAATAGCCCTCGTGTTGCTTTAAACGGGACGTTAATATAACTAAACTAACTAAACCTGAAAACACAAGTCCTGTTGCTTCCTGCACAGATCATTATCTACATTTCACCACACCCTCTGTTTATTGCTTTGTGGACTCGATCAATCGCTTCATTTCGCTAGGGTCGGTATTATTATCTTAAGCTGCTTCAATTGTACTTGGCTATTTATTACCACTTCTACTTGCTGTTGTGTCATTGTCGATGTATCACCTATTCAATTTTAATTCATAATTTATCTCGAAAATATTATCTTTTCTATTATCAAAATATATTTCCCATATTTTGATGAGCTAGTTCATATCATTTAATAAAATACTTTGTATATTTGTAAATTCCTGATTTTCCACAAAAGTTTTGACACTAATGCATGAATTCAAAATGTAGTGCATGGTTTCTAATATTACCAAACAATTAAAATGGAGCGTTTGACTATTAGAAATTAAGGTAATAGGACAAATGCGCACTGCCACTTTCGTACGGGTAATAAAATTCCAGCAAATCACACGTAGCTCTTTGAAAAAAAGACGGTAGGGAGTGATTAGTCTAGGTTAGCTAAAATCATGTTATCTGTTGGCAAGAATATTTGGCAGGAAACTGTATTGGTGTTATAGCTAAATTTTGATGCGTAAACATAAGGAAAAAACTTTTATATCTATGTCTACGAGATATGCTGACTCTGTACACGCCAGGCCATCTGTCTATAAAATTTAGCAAAGCGATTTTTTTTAAATTTTAACTAATCAAAAAATAAAAGAAATATTGACTTTATTTTCGTTATAATTTTTTTTTTAATTTACAGTAAAATAATAGTTTTTACAATATCCTAAAATTCAAAATATATATAAAAAACCGTACGTAGGAATATTGCATCATCTCTGTTGTCTAATTGTTAAGAATATTATATATATATATATATATATAATATAATTTTCCGTATCGCTGTGACCAAAATATGAAAATTAAATTTTTCCATGATGAGTAAGTCTCAACAGTGGATATGTTTGTATATATATATATTGAGATTTTTTGTATTTATGAATAAGATTTAACATCAGAATGAAAAACTATTGGAATTTTTTTAAATGACTCCATTTTAAAACTTTTTTTTTTTTTTTACTAACTGGACGACAAAGGTGGTAAATTTAAAATATACGACTTACGAAATTTAAAATATATTGCGCTTGAATTCTCTGAATTATTTATTCACAGTTTTAAGTATTCTAAATATAGTTCTCAAATGAAAATCAATAAACTTTAAAAGAAAATCTAGAATAGACATTCCATTCTAAAATATTACAATTAAACTTAATTATTACCATCACAACCGATTCTAATGGTTGTAGTAGAAGTTGATCATTCAAATGTACATTTCAGTTGATGAATAGCACATAAATCAATAAGAGAATTTAACAGATGATAATTTTCCTATTATTTGAAATTAAATCTGTTCAAAGCTTTTCAACTTCTGGGAATCAAATATATAACTCATGTACAAATGAAATAAACAACTTAATAAGCCTGATATAGCTATAAAAATACATCTTATATTATATTTAAACATCTAATATTATCTTTTATACGAAAACTTTACATACGAAAATATAAGCGGAAGATCTTGACTATAAAGCATACATGCTATCTAAGGTCTGTATTCTATTTACAGAATAGAAATACGCAATTTAAAAACTGATAAATCAATAAAATTAATTTTTTTTAAAGTTTAAGATAATTTACATTAGAGATAACATATTTTTTATATAAATATTTTTAAATGCACTGAATTGCATATTTCTTTCAAATATACTTGTATTAAATTTAGTATCTCCACGCACAATGGTCTACATTTTAAATAGACTAATAGACGCGTTATATACATTCACATTTATTCTTGGAAGAAAATCGTGTTTTATGAATTAAAATTTTTAGATTAAGTCTGAATATACTACACTTTAATTTTTGAATAATTTTAAACGAAGAATTTTGAGACATCTCAAATTTAAAGCATATGCTTTTGTGTTAAAAATCCTCTTTTCCCATCCCCCTCTTTGTAAGTGTCTGCGTATGTTATCTGGTAGTTTGTTATTTAAGTCCCTTAAATAGTCTATTGTATTTTATGAATTAAAATTAAAAATTCCGGATGTTTTAGTAGAACCTTACAACTAAAAATATAATAATAATATGTAAGAAAGCATTTTTTAAACTTATCCCATATTTACTATTTGATTTTTATAATATTTCAATACATTGAATATTATTTTAAAATATTCTCAGTCTGATTTATTTTGTTGTTTTTTTGACATTATTACAAATTTAGGTAATTTTTAAAACGCTGTATTCTCTTATTTTTTTCATTGACGCTGTAAATTTTAAAAGTAGAATGCATAAGAAGCTTATAAAGAATACTTATGATAAATATTAATCGCAACTAAGTTCACAAAATATTCTAGCTGTATGAATAAATATTTTAATATGACGAATCTGAGTAAATGACGAATATTAACGAGGAGTTAGTCAAAAAAAGCAACAAAAAAATTTCTCTTCAAACTAAAAATTAAATAAGAAATAGAATAAATTTAAGGGAAAGGAAATAATAGTCTACAAAATTGGGAATACTGGAGAAAAATCCTTATTCTGCAGTGTAAATTTAAAACTTAAAACCTGTTTTGTTGAATTGTGTTTTTTCCCATAAATTTTTATTTGTTAAAAAGAGATCATTAAAATTCTATCTAAATCATAAATTTATAGCATATTTTATTCCTAGAACTGCTGAGTAGATAGGAAACCTGTATATCGATGTAACGATAGTTTGTTTGTTAGCAGTTTAGTAATGAAGAAATTAAACATCGTTTTAAAAATTTCTTTAATGTTACAGCAAAAGTTTTTCCTGTAATGCAATAACAGAAGTCTGATTTTATTTCTTTTAATAAAGAAATTAAATTCTAAATTCATTTGCTCTTGAAATCTTATATTGATGTCAATTGGACTTCTGCAAACTATGGACTCATTGTGAGATAACCAAACTTTTTGCATTGCAAAATATCTGCAACTTGTACATTGTTTCCATGGGGGAAAAAAATAAAATAGAGCTTTCGAATCAATGGGCACATCCAAACTTGCTATTAAAGTCATTTCTACTAAATATAATTAAATTCCCAAGAGATTTGAATCTACTATACAGGAGCTGTAATTTTAACCGTCAAAGAGATTATTCAAATCATTCTAATCAAGGTGGAGGGAGGACAAAATTTTTAAGTAGGCAATTGTCAAGGAACCCCTCAACTCTTAATGATTTTTAGTAGTTGTAGAAAGGTATTTAGTTTTATATTTTCATTTAATGACAGAGGGCCCTGCAGTCAGGCCTTCTATTTAATCATAATCAAGTATTGATTAAATTAATTTTGGAACTTTATTCTAGTAATATTCCTAATTACCATTTACAAGCTATTCATTATGCTATTTTATAATTCTAAAAAATTTGGAGCTTTATTATATATATATATATATATATATATATTGTTTAGATTGTTATAAAAAGTTGTTTTTAATATTTTGCTAAAAATTAATTTTACGTTTTAACATTGCATTTATTTTATATGCACAGTGTTGAAATGGACTTTTTAAAAAAAGAACTGCAACTTCATTTTTCAAACTTTACAACTTAAAATTGCTGAATGAAAATTAAATTAAAATCGGTTAAAAACTTGGAGGAAAAAGATTGTTTCGAGATTTGCATTATCACAGGGTCTCTGGAAGGTTTAAAATGGCCATGAATTCTTCTGAAATTAGAAATAATTGCATTGTTTAAAATATAGTTAAAAAACTCATAGCTAATGCATAAAAATTTCAATAAAGGTGTAAGTGTATATTGTTGAAGGATGCATTACCAGAACTTCATTCAATACTATTGTTAATGACTTATTTTACATTTAAGAACGATCCTTAAAAAAAATTAAAGTTTCTGAAGAACATATACTGCATATATTAATGTAAATATTTTTTACATTAATATATGCAGTATATGCTCTGTTTTATATTTTAACGGTAGATTTGGATTATGATTTAATAATTAGTGCCAATAGAAGAAAATTAAATATGAATTCAGCTAATATCACTTAAAAATTTTCGCAGATAAAAATGATCAGTTACAAAATATTAATATACTTCTGAATCAGTGAGCTGCTTATTTTATGCACCATGTACTTAATAATGTTTTGTACCGTACGTAATAAACAGATAATTTGTCAGAGTTCTGATTTTTTTTTAATGTTACAACTTTGAAATTAAATCTACGATGATAAACAGAAAAGTTTAAGTCTGTAAAGGCTTTCGACTCTGGAATTGTTAAAAAAAACTTATATAGCATGGAAAATTAACATTCGTAGTTGGAATCTTTTTTCTACTTGCGTCATTTCAAGAATTGTTTTTTTTTTAACCTATTCCCACCTTACAAATTGTTTCGATATTTTTAACATCATTTTATTGTACTTCATACTTAAGAAACAATCATTTTTTTCTTTTTTTTTTTTTCAAAGTTCCTTTATTTAAGTAACACACATTTCAGTATCCAAACTTACTGAATTAAACAAACGAATCAAGAAGAAATAAAACAAAAGCTAATGAAACCAAAACTTTTGTTTAATGCAAATCGTTATATTCAACTATACTAATATATAAATGTGAAAGTTTGGATGGATGTTTGTTACCACATCACGCCAGAACAGAATTGGATGAAATTTAGCACAAAGATAGTTTACAGTCAGGAATAGAACATAGGTTACTTTTTATTCCGGTTAAATGAGTGGCTAATTTTTTATTAATTAAAAACTAATTTTCGCGCCAAAAAGCTGAGGCCAAATCCCGTCAAAGATAAGTAAGGCTCCAGATTTTTTCCTCCAACAGAGTTGAGGTTAGGCTTATAAGAATTAAGACCGATTCTTTCAAACAATTCTATTAATTTTGTGTGTGTGTGTATTAAAACCAAATGTTGCTAATTAATCGATCTTTCGTATTTATTCTGAAGTATTTTTAAATTAAAAGAAAACAGAATAAAGGAAATTTAAAAAAATTCTAATCTGTATCGCATTACCGCAACTGGCGTAAGGAAGTCCGAGATGTACGTTACGCCAACTGGCGTTGAAAGTTCGCTTGTGATTGTCGTGACATCAGCTGTTTTGCACGTGATGACAACTGAATTATCATTTAAATTAAAAGTTTATGTATGTATTTTATTAAAAGTATGTGTATAATACTGTTGTAGCCATCTCAATCTTGATCAATAAAAAAATGGGATTTGACCTGATTTTAAAGAAATACGGACTTGATTTGCTGTTTTATTTTGAGTATACAATGAAAACAAATTGTTTTTACGTTAGTTATGTGTTTTTGTTATTAAATTGTATTTTTGTTATAGATTTTTCGTATATGCTTATACTTTTAAATGTATCGTTTATAGGTTAAGTTTAATTTTTTTTTTTTGTCATAATTTGATAGATTTTTGTACATGTACATCAAAATTTCCACGCGAACAGAAACGAGAGTAATAGCTAGTGTAAAATAATTCATTTACCAAAATCTAGATTATTGTTCCTAAGTGGATGACGTATTTATATGAAAGAAATATCATTCGTCATTGATTTTTATCACACATTTCTGAATAAACTCATTGAAAAGCAATTCATGCTCCATAAAGAACTAAGTAAAAAGTATTCGAAATTTTGTTAAACATGTTAACTCTCGCCAACTCTGGCAATTTTTAGATAACGTTTAATATGTTGCAGGCCTCTTCTAAAACTGATCCTTTCAGCTACAAAATCCGAGACCATTGATTGACAGTTTTATGAGTCGTACGCATATGGGTGTACGTAAGAGTCATACAACCGTTGTTGTTTCTCACTTCTGCGTATTATTCTTGTGTGCTTGCTACTTCCGTAATATATATATATATATATATATATATATATATTATAAATTTTATATACAAAGTTTATAAATATTTTTGTTTTCCCTAACCGTAACTATGAACGTAACATTTAAAACAGTATTTTTTTTTTAATCTGTTTTCTTATCTACATCTATATTATAACTTACACATCGTTTTGGATTTCCGACTTTTCATGTCAAGAAATTTATATCTTACTTATCCTCATGCATTTTTATGTTTTTTCTGTCGTGCAGATTATCGAGCATATTACTTTAATTCATTATATTCCCACTAATCGAGAATCTGCAACATTTTATTTTGAACAAATTTCATTTTAGCCAATTTTTATGGAATTCTCTCGATATTTAGCATTGACCGCCTCAGGCTATCAGCTGGTTCGCCAGAAATCTGATTTCAAATAAATCCTTGATATTTATTACAGGGAATCTTAGGTATCTTTGAAAGAATTTTGAAAGCATTAAGGATTTTATATAACTTTTATAACTCAACGTATAACTTTTTATATAACTTAACTTTGTAAACAGAGTATCCCAAAACCCTTGACCGCGACTTTTATTCCTAAAATATTGATCATAAACATATACTGTAAATTACAAAATTGCGTTAAAAGAAGGTGCAAAATATTATGAAATCGATTAAAATTGTAAGGGTTTTAAACTTATTGAACAAGAACTTATTAGAGTGTGCAGAAGTGCCATCAGATGAATGCATCTCTGTATTGGCATATATGGAAAACTTTAACAGGTTATGTATTCATTCCTTTCAGTAATTTCTTCTACAAATTTTTAATACCCTTAAGCCAATAAATAGCAAATTCATGCATTTATCCTGTCAATACTTTCTTTGTGTACGATTTCTAAAACACAAAGATCCGACATGATTTTCCTTTTTTTGTGATCCAGGCGTCAAAAAGTGATTAAGTCAGTATTTATGTAGTTTCATATCTTGGAGACTTTTTGTGATAAAATGCTGAAATTTCATACATGACCTTATTAGAGAAGGGTACATTGTACTCATTGAGAATTTTTTTGTCCATAATCCGTATAACAATTTAAAATTTGTATTTTTTTTAAAGTTTAATCCCCTGAAAATTTTAATCCATTTCATAAGATTTTGCACCTTCTTTTTACGCAACTTTGTAATTTACAGTATATGTCTATGATCCATATTTAACGAATAAAAACCGTGGCCAAGGTTTTTGAGACACCCTGTATAACTTAATGTTCATGATTCAGCTAAATTGTTTGACATTTGTATTATTTCAGTTCTATTTATTATGCAAATGAATCTGTCTAGTGGAGACAATCCTATAACGTCATAGATCCCATTAAAATGTATATATCCTTTTCATCTGTTGTCTATATTTCGCGATATTGTAGCTTCACTTTTTTTTCCAATTACCTTGTATGCAAATTATAATCATAAAATTGTTTTATTATAGGTTTTTTTTTTTTTTTTTTTTTTGAACTAGATAATTTGATGAATCTCCACTTTTCAGACCTCACTGAGTTGAAAAACACATTTTTGGAATTTTCTCAATTTGTGATGAAAATAAGATAAAATTTTAATACATGATCTTTACACCAAATTTTTGGATTTCTATCAAATCCTGGTCGAAATCCACATTGTTGAATCTCCTTGCTCTTCTCTTGGATCTAAGTTAACACGATAATTACAAACGAAGAGAGCTTAAAAGGATCAAATTTGGTACGCAAATTTTATATCTAAAGTGTAGACATGTATCAAATTTGGAACCAGAACCGACAAGGAATTGTCATTCTTTCGGTCTGATCTTTCACAAGCGGGATAAATAAAAAATGCCATGATTTAGGTATGTAAAATTCGCTATCTGATTTTATGACTACAGTTATATTTCTCTTTCAAATTTTTTTTCCAATCATTTGGAAAAATGCGTCTAAAAGTTCTCTCTGAAAATTCTATTTTCCACCACTATTAATAACATGCCAGAGATTAATCTTCAACAAAATAGCCAAGGTTGACATGATAGATTCATTAAAAATGCTAAACCCTTTCCAAATATCAATATTTCCTGATTATTGTTCCATGAAAGACATTCTTGGTTTTAGCCAAGATCTAGAACTTTATCGGGGGGGGGGGGCACCCCGCTGATCTGCCTTGTAAACCGCTTAGATACTAAACAGAACCCTTCCTTAGCTTTCAAAAATTGAAGAAAGCAAAGAGATTAAATGTTTATATATAAAATGTAAGCATATTTTATCAGTTGCTTGACCAAATAGGAAAAATCTTGAAATTTTAAAACTTTAATTTATTTCACCACGAGAGGAAATTTATGTGCAAATAAATGGTAAGAAATGTGTCAGTCTACATCGAGACACAAGAGCAAAAGAGACCAAAATTTTCCCTTCAGTGATTTTACTATAAGATTTTGAAAGAGATATCCTTGACATGTGTCGGTTTATTACAGGGAATCTTGGGTATCTTTGAAAAAATGTTCTAAGTGCACTTGTGTTCCAAAATGCACTTTTCCACTCTTCTACCTTTCACTCGGAGTATGAGAAAATAACGAGACAATTTTCTAGAGCACACGTAGACTTAGTGAAGTAAAAAGTGATAACTGGACCATAAAAGAAAAGAACATTTTAGAATAAAGTTTATAAGATTTATTCTAAATTTCATATAGAATTTTCATATCTTCAAAATTCAACAAAAGTTTGCTTGTTTAAATTTGTATCATTAAAAAGACAATTTTTTTAAAATTTTAAAAAGATGTAAAATTCCTATTTTTTAATGATATTTTCCGGAATTGTCGAAGTAACTTTTTAGTTTTTAATTAATTAAAATTTTCAAAAAAGTTAACCCGGAGTGCACTTTTCCACTCTTCGAAAAATATATTAACCAAATTTGGTAGTTGTAAGTGAACTAGGTCTAATCTGTTGTGTGATCGTATGACAGATTTTATCTTTATTTTTAGTTGAGCTTTTTGATGAGAATAATCACTGAGCACTAATTATGCTCAGTTACGAGCAGAATTGGCTGATTCTTAGTGCTCGTTAGCTTCCTACGCTTACACTGTTTTTATCGTGTAAAATTATTCTTATTATTTGGCCGTTATTTTTATGTCAGATAGAGATAGAATAATTGATATAGATGTTTTTGTATGCATTTTATATTAAACCAAAAATTATACACATTTAATTTATCTATACTATTACACGTCTATAGTGTAATTATATATCAAGCTAAATAGTGTTAAAGAATTTTTAATAAAGTTATATTATAAAAATTATATTCCTTCGGTTTTGTCTGTCAGTGTTTCAATATGTTTAAAAACCATAATTTTAATACATTCCTAGGCTTATACTTTCTTTTTAGTGTTTTTTAAAAAAACATGTTATGCATTTCCTTACACCTTGATTAAAATAATATTTCATCTTTATTTCGAGTTTATATTTATCTGCATTTTTTTGTCATCAAAAGAAATTTAACTTCATTATTTGTGTGTAGATTTGATTTTTGAAAAAGCCATAAAATAAACTGCATGCTTTAAGTTGGTTGTGTGTGGAAAATTCTGTTATTATTATGAGCGAATGCTCTTCTCTTCTCTTTTCTCCCTCCTAGATTCGATTTTTACCTTGGTAATACTTTGCGATGATTTTTTTGGCGGGTGGTTACATTTGTATGATTTACCGTTAACTTTGCGATTGCATGTTGAATTTATAACTCGAATTTCGACCGGTGTTTATAGTGCGTGCTTTATACTTTCCGCCCAACCCTTATTAGCGATGTGTTCTTTTTTCTTCCCCCTTGTCTATCTTGCATCTGGAATGGTTACTATGGTGACGGTAGAGCAACATTTGGGAATCGTTGCCATGACAACACAGCCGAACTTCGTGCCTGACTTGCCTACTGTCAACAATAATGGGAACGCTGTAATGCCCCGGGCCAACCAGCATCAAAGCGAGCCTCAAAATCTGTCTTCTAGTCAAACTTCCGAAAGCCAAGTAAGATAAATGATAAATTTTTATTAATGTGAACAAAAATAATAATTTACTAATGCTGATAGGCGAATTTGTAATGTTGCATTAAATAGGCCCCAAAAGACTGAAAGGTAGTGAAATTTAAAAAATAAATTTACATAAATATTGAATTCTATATGTAAATTTGACAGCTCATTAATTTTAATGCACTTCATTATTGCCTTGGCTATTAAATTAAATAAACATAAGATTTAAAAGAAATACATCCTATAAAGTTTTTATTTATAATAGTAATATTTTACCTTATCATTCATTTCCAAAATCAAACTTTAACAAAGCAAGAATAATTTAATGATATGTTGCACTGTTTGCTTGATAATGCTTTTGAATTTGGGTTTGTTAGTGCTAATGTTAAGATCGTATTATTCACATGCCATGGTTTTTTTCAATGCCATTTTAAGTTTTATTGTGTTCAGTATAAAAATGAATGAATTTAACTAATTTCTCTTTAATTGCCTTTTATTTTTCGCATTTATCATTTAAATCTGTCCTTCACTCCTTGTTTCAAGCATTTCTGATGCAGTGCAAACTCCTTCCCCTTTTGGATTGTATAGATGTTTTATTTATGTATAATGCTTACATATGCTTTCATTTGTCTTTCTTTGCTTTCAGTTTGTTTTTATTTGGTTAAATTCAATAATAAATGGTAATTCATGTGACTTTTTTTCCCATCTGATTTTGACAAACTGCAACTTTTTAATTGATTTTTTTTGACGTATAATTTTTGATCTTATGCTCAGTGGATTTGACCAATTGAAAAAGGAAATCACTTTATTCATTTTGGAGGTCTGGAAAAAATGATTGACAAATCAGTTTTTATTTTTCACATTTTATTTGATTTTATGTAATTTTAGTTTTTTTTGGGGGGGGGAGGGGGACTGTTTGATTTATTTGCATTGCTTTCTTTCACGATTTGTTTATTGATTTTTATCCTACACTGCTAAAATTATAAATAAAAATTTATATTTGACAGAATTTCAAATAGTAATATTAATTTTATAATGACCAATAACCATTATAATCATGTTATTTTCTGTAATTTGTTTTCACTTTAAACATAAAAAATTAATTAATATTTACATTTAAAATTTTAGCTATAAAACTTATTTATCTTTTCTTTAGTTGAATATTGGGACTTTACTTATTGAAAGTAAAGGCATATCAAAAAATATGAACAGTTGTTTATAGTCCATTTATCTCTTACCAGCATATGAATTATGTGTATAAAAATAAAGGTACATTATAAGCTATAAATATTATTTAGTAAACGTTTTAATTTAGTATATAATCAAAATATATAAACCATATTTTATTTTGTGAAAATAACAATTATGCTCGTTGATTTCAAAAGAATTTTCTGAATTGTTCTGTTAACTACAACAAATTATATGTATAATGTATAACTGATTTCATTTTAAAAGTGAATTCAGCTATACTCATTATGCATGCAATTTGAATAAAATTATGTTATATTTCCTTTATTTTCTTTCCCCTTCCCCCAAGTTATGAGTTAGAATTTTACTTCATTTTATAATGCTGTACGCTAAAAACTTTTACTGTTTATTGGTTCTTTTTTTAATGCTTACAATTCTTTAGGTTTTTGTTTTATAAAAAATCTAATGTGGTAAATATACCAAGCAGAATGTAATTTTTTCATGATACTCTTTAGGGTAATTTTTATTTTAGAAGTTCAGATTTTCTATTGCTATCCCTTTAAGTTGGCAGTTGCTATATTAAAAATTTATTAATTGTATTCTGATTATTTGCTTGGCATAAAATGTAATTGTGTATCAAACTTTAAAAAATTATTATCTCCCGATCTACTAATGCAAATCATTCATTTTTTGTAATTATTTGTCATTATTTTTCATTATTTGTATTTTTTTATCTGTACGTTTCTTTTTCTGGAGGGAATAATAATAAATAAATAACTCTCATAAGAAATGTTGCAGAGTAGAGCATTTTTTTTCAAATTGTTAAAATAATGTTTTTTAATGATATGAAAAATGTAGGTTCTCTATTTCCTAATATTCCTTTTTCTTCATAGTGTACCATATTGTTAATAATTTATTCAAAAAAATTGATATAAGATCTAACTGTTTTATATATAATATTTATTAGATGATTAGTTTGTTCATTAATGTTAAATTATATTGTGCCATAATGTTTTTATATAACTGTATAAACTTACAATATATATTCCAGACTGCTACAACTTCAAGTCAATCCAACTCTTTATCCACAAGAGAAATTACAGCACAAGAGGCTCCCCTATCTCTAGCCAAAGTTCTTGTACCAGCACAAGTTGCAGTTGTTGCTCATTCTTTTTCAGAACAGCAATCCCAACAACAGTCAGTACTCTTTCAAGCTCTCACTGCCCAGTCAGCTCCACATTTTATTGCACTTACAGGTAAAATCGATAATAAATATATTTGTAAAATTACTTTTAGTGTAAACATTTCTTTCTAAATCTTATGCAAAAAGTAAATATAAAAATCATTATTTGATTTATGAAATTTCAATTTTTGGTATTGTATATTTATAACTTATCTACAAAATTGATACATATAAATTAATAGCATTAAAATAATACAGACTTATTTTGTAGATTAGGTACTTAAATTAATCTTTCATTAATAAATTACATTTATTGTGTCATGCACATTTACTATTATATAAACAAGGAGTTTTTCTACTGTTTTTTTTTCACTGAATTTAGTAATTTTTATCACATATTGAACATCTTGTGGTACTCTAATCCTTATATGATTTTCACTTGTTTGCAACAATGTAAAGAGCTTATTATATGTTGTCAAAAATTTTACATGTTACTGTTCTAAAGAATTATAAAAATAACAATGAGTTTAAAATGTTGGAAATTGTAGAGTTGATAGTTTTCAAATAATTATAGTTATCTTAATCCTTCAAGTATGCCATTCACAGTAGTTTGACTTTAAAATGTGTATTAATATATTGTCTTTTTATTTCAAGAAATGACTTTAATTTCATTAATTTTCATCGTCATCTTCTTACAATATTAAGAATCCTAAATTCAAAGTTTTTTAATCAAAATTCCCTATACATGATTACAAAAATAATACTTATGATCCTTAGTCTTATTCCAGAACTGATATACATAAAACACCAATGTATACTTGGGCAAAATTAACTATAGTGGTAATGGTGTGGTAAATAGCATTGAATATTTTTATTGTTTTTACAAATCAGTGAACTATTTTGTGTAATTAATTGGGACTTCAATAAATTATAGTTGAAAAAAGCAATTCAATCTCCTGCTTTTGTAATTACTTTTTTCCATTACCATAAGCACCAATGTTTATGAATTTTTTTTTTTTTAAGATTTCTTTTTTTATGGTTAGATCAATATGTTGGCTAAATATTATAATTTGTAAATTTTGTACAGATAATTACAAATGAGTATTAAATAGATGGTTGATTTTGTTTCATCTATTATTGTTTTGTTCATGTTAACCTAATGAAGGTTAGAATTTAAAACAAGCAATTTTTCTGAAACTTTTTTTTTATTTCAGTGATCTATTGCACACTAGGTCATAAATACTGGTTAATTATACAATTAATGCATTTATCAAATGTATTTTATGTTATGAAAACAAACCTTTTCGTTTAGTAACAATTTTTGGCTGTTTTTTACTTACCATTAATAATAAAATGCTCAAACATGTTAATATTCTATTCTTTTATCTTACAGTTCCATTTTCTATTAACAAAACTATTAATGGACATTATTTAAAATATCTGTTCTATAGTACCCAGTCAGGATAATGAAAGGCATGAAATAACAGTACCTGGTGCTCAGGGTGTTTCCTGTGTGCAGTATATTGATGAGGGAGGTGGGACTAATGTATTTTCTGCATCCAACAGTCAGATGTAAGTATTTATGTTGATGGGAATGTATGAGATATATTAGAAAAAAGTTAACTTTTCATTAAATTATCTTTTATTACAAAAAGCTATCACTATTTGAAAGCTATTTCCACTTTGCAGAGAAAATTCATTAATTTTGTTTAGTCATTATTTTGATATATTGGTAGAAATGATTGTTTGTTTTTCTGTGTCTGAGTGAGACTATTTCTATCCATTTAAATTCAGTTATTTATGTCTCATCCATAACCAATAAATCTCTTAATATTTGGTATGAGCCAAACCAGTTCTTATGTCTTATTTTTGACTTTCTTCTTTTTAACAGATTTTTGTATTTGGTCTGACTAAGTCAGACTGTGGAGATTAGCAACATTTGATATGATGTAGTCAACAAATAATTAATGATTCCATAATTCTCTTTATATCTTTGGGTCGCATGCATTGCATTTGTCACAGACAAGAAAGTAATAAAGGGCATTTGAAGATCTTTTTAAAAATAAAAATAATTTAGCTGTTTAAGATAAAATGGTATCCATATCTTTGGGGCATATTGGCCATACTTTTATTTCTACTACTCTTATATGCTCCTCATTTTTTATATCTCTTTCAAAATCACTTATAGATCATTATATGTTAGTAATTATCTGTAAAGAATGTAACTGATATCTTTCCTCATCTATTTTTAATAAGTTATCTTTTGAATTACTACATAGTGCCAATCGGGAAGACTAGCTAATAGTTACTTTTTAAGGAGGTTATTCCTTCAAACAATTTGTATGGAAACTTAACAGATAAATTACAGTGTTATACGAAAAATATTTAAGTGGTGTTTATATGAACTAAATGTGATTTATTGCTGATTAATACAATTGATTTTAACCTTTTTATAAATGATAATCAACTTTCTGATTGAAAGTAATATTTTTCTGATTTTCCTAGTAGTTGATTAAAATTGCTATGATAATTTTAAATATCATGTTCCAATTTCTTATTTTTATATTCATGTAAGATGTATTAGTGTATAGCACTAGAAATTTTTAAATATGTCTGTACATAAATGTATGTTCTTTTTTTTCCCAATTAGGACAACATTTTCAATTTATACAACACCAGAAACAGCAAGCATGTACACTCCTAATTCAACAGCATATTATAATTCTACTAACAACTCAGAAAATTATTCCCAGGTAATATGCTCCCTTCATTAATGTTACATGTTATCTTGTCTTTTTTATTCATTAATTTATTTTACTTTCTCATATATGAAGTATACAAACAGAAAGTATTATTATCACATGCACACACACAGAGAAAAAATTCAATCTGAACATTTTAAGCTTTTTCTAACTTTCCTGTCATCAAAAAACATATTTTTGGAATTAGTCAGTTTGTGAACTTAATGTGTAAAGAAAAAAAAAAAAGAAAGAAAGAAAGTAAAAGCTTTGATTTAGTTGCATATATATTGGTATATAGTTTAGATATAAAATTTGTATATTTCTATCAAAATTTCAATTCAGAGGTAGTTTCTCTGTCATGTATAAGTTAGTATTAGAAATACAAAAGAAAAGAGAATTAGATAAAATGTGACACGCATCTAAAGTGCAGATCTGTAATAAATTTGAAAACAATTCTCTCAAGGAATTAACCTGTTGATCTATGTGTTTGATATAAAGATCATTATAACATATATCATTATAATCATATCTAATACATAAAGATCATTTAAATATATGATATTTAATGTATTTTTTAATTGGTTGGGGGAAAATGCATCCAATATTTAAAAATTTTCCTATACTTGTGTATCAATCATACACCAGCAATTAATTGCTAAAAATTGCACAATAATTTGTTCTTTCATAAGTATTGTTCCCAAATAGCATGCAGTTAATATTCCACATGCACATTTAGGATGAAATTGTGTAAGAAAGTTTTATGATGGCCATTCTGGCTGGTTTTATTAAAATAATGCAATATGTAAATAAATAAATAAAAAATCTACAATTTCCTTTCTTAATAAAAAGTTGGTTTAAAAAAAAGGTTGATGTGTCAAGATATTTTTTTTTCATTTGTTGACAGTAATATTTTAAATCATAAGAAATTCAAAAATTAGGATTAGTAGTTTTTGCAGTTGTTTTTAAAATTAAGTTTTATTTTTAGGTGAACATGAATGAAGATCGGGCACAGGATAGTGGTTGCCAGTCTTATAATGAAGATCAGGATGTCTTTCAAGTATTGGATGAAAGCAACATGACAGAATCAGAAAATAGTCACATGTCTTGTTACCCAAGTTCCCGTCTGTCAGCTGCTTCTGTAAGGTTTATTTTTTTTTTTTTTTACATTAAGAAATTTTTGTATTTAATGTTTTTATTTGATTAATACATCATTTTTATTTAAGAAATTAGATATATTTTAGTATTTTTATAACATAGTTTTATTTTAAATAAAAATTTATATCTTCATATTGGTAGACATAAAATATTGCTAATTTTTTTATTCTTTGGACTAATTTTACTACTCTTTAATATGCAAAATTTTCTTTTAAGATGAAATGGCTGGTTGACAACTATGAGATGGCAGATGGTATGAGCGTTCCTAGAAGTACAATGTATAGTCACTATCTAAAGCACTGTAATGAACAAAAAATGGAGCCTTTAAATGCCGCATCTTTTGGGAAACTCATAAGAATGGTCTTCAATGGTTTGAGAACTAGGAGATTGGGAACTCGGTAATATTTGTTGATTCGTTATGCTACACAATTTTGAAATAATAAATAATTGTCGTTAGGCCTTTGTAAATGATTCTGAATTGTTTATTTAAAACACTTACTGTGTTGCTCACGTATCATAATATTTTACTAATTTGGTGCTCTAATATATATCGTTTCAAGGAAAAGTTGATATTATGATGTTTATTTTCATTTTCCTTTTCATTTTATTGCTAGACAGCTGAGTACCTCATATTATTAATTATGATTATTCATTTATATTGGTGTAGTTCAAATTATGTGCACACTCATATACAAACATAGATAAATCTACTAAGTTACTCGACTTCAAACTCAAACATCACAGGTTCGATCCTTGGCGGAATTCAACTTCAACATTGGCGCAATTCCAGCCAACACCATCGCCAAATACTGTTGGGAATGAATACTTACAACAGGATAATGCTCCATGACATAAAGCTAGCGTTGTTGGCAGATATTTTCGAGAGCACGATTGAGACTTTACTTGGCTTAGTTGTGCAGTATAATCAAGAAATATCAATCTGTTGGGATGTGTGAATTGAAATCAAATGACTATCATACAGTTAGATCTAGTACTATTAAATCTTAAGGAACTGCAAAGTGTTCATTGGTCGTGGTCCAAAATTCTTCATATCACCTATCAATATCTCATAGAATCCATACAATATTAAAGGAGTAAGGGTGGTCTATGTATGGAGTGCAAGATTATAATAATTTTATGCATTAGAAATCTGGAGCAGAAAAAAAGCATTCTTGCTTGAAATCCCATTTTTAAAAATGACTTTAAGTATCAAAATTGACAAAAAAGAAACAGAAAGAAATAAAGTGTAACACCATAACCCATCCCTTCCTGTAAAAGTAGAATATTTTTTGACCTTGTAATAATAAGCTTATTGACCTTTGCTGAGTTACAGGCAATAAGTGCTGCCTCTAAAAAATTTTCAATGGTTATACAGAATATTAGCTAACATCATTAGAAAAACAAAAATTTGCACTTCTAAATGATTTTAAAATTGGTGGTTTTATTCTTTTGAAAATTATTAGCCAAAAACTGGGCCTAAAAGAAGATTAGTTGATAAACCACTAAAATTTGAAAAAATTGCATTGAGGTGCACATTCCCACTTTCCAAAATATGTTTATCCATTATTAGTAACTGTAGGTTCAACAATGTGATGCATAGATTGCTACATAATTTTTTCAATTAACTATTTTATATTTCTTGCTCTTAATGACTTCTTCAACAAAGTAATTTTGAACTTCAGATTTTGATAGACTTGTACTATTTTAAAAGCATTAAACTTTCTGCTCATTTTGCTATGCATCTTCCTTATTTTATATAATCTCACTTTAAATTTGAACTTTAATATGAAGCAAAATTTTTTGAATCATTACATACTTTAAATCTTTCCATAGTTGTGAAGTTAAAATTCTAATTGTAATTATAACAAAGTATCAAAATTTTTACTAAAAATTAAACAGAAATCTTAACACTAACAATGAGAGGGAAAATATCCAGGTTTAAATATATGTTTCAAAAATAAAAATATCTTAACAATTAAGAAATTTATTGTTGTAAATAAATTAAAAATATTTTTTTAAATAAATTAGAAAACTTTGCTTTACCTAAATTGGTATCATTGGGAAGATATATATATATATTTGAATTTCAAGATGATCTAAATATAATTTTTGTGCTGTAATATTTTCAAAAGTTATGGTCAGAAACTATTAGAATTTCATTGAATTTTTAATTAATTAAAAGTATAATAAAATTATTTTAAGAAATTGCTGTGAGGAATACATTTACATCTTTGAAGCATGTCCCTGCAAAATTTGTTAGTTGTAGATCTAACAGAGTGTGTCTTGTAGAGTGCCAATATGCATGCATAGACTTGCACATCATTATTATTTTTAATCTATTAGAAGATACCTTTTGTGATAGGCTGTTCATCAGATACATATTTAATTTCAAATTAATTGTTTTGATATAACATCAAGTTCATGATTCTGTCAAACTGCCAAGACATCAAAGCAATGTTATTTTAATTGTCTTATTTAAGTTCTATTTATTGTGTACATATACATTTCTGATAGAATCACTTGCATAATGTTATTACAAAAGCAAATGCCCAGTTCATGTAATTTTCACAATACTGTAACTTCACTTTTTTACTTATCTTTTAAGCAATTTAGACATAAAACAAAATACTTCTCTGATTTTCAAAGATGAAAGAAAATCAAGCTGTTGAATATTTAATGAAAATGGTTTGAACGTTAGGGCAACAGTGTAATCTGTTGTTGAACATTAGGTCGAAAATATTTTTTAAGAATTACCAAAATAGGAAAATTCTCATGCTTAATTTATTTGATGTCCAAAAAAAAAGAGGAGGAAAAAAAAATAATGTTAAAATTTTGAAACCATGTAAAATTCATATTTATGCAATAAGAATAGATTTTACATATTTTTGGAAGATTCTGTGCCAAAATATATCTTAATTTTGAATTAATTAAAATTAGGAAAATTCTCTCTAAGTTGCACATTCCCACTCTCCAAAGTTTTATTTAGATGCTGAACCTTTTGAGTTTTGGTGGCTCTAAATTAAATGGTCTGATCGACACATGTATACAAATATGTATGTATGTGTACCAAAACACTCATAATTTTTTCTTCTTTTTTTAGTAGATGCTAGTCATTGTTGGCTGTCTGCTGGTTATTAGGGATAAAGATTAATTTTAATTAAATCATTTATATAATTTTGTACCCACAATATTGTTAAATTACCTGACATTGAAGGCTTATTAATTTAATCAACTTCCATTTGTTTTCCTGATTGTATCTATAAACTTTTTGAACTGAGATCATACACTTATGAAAAATATAAGTGTCCTATTTATCTGTCTTGTAAATTTAATGGTATTGTAATTATATTGTTTTATTTATCATGTAAATTGCATAGATATTGAACTGATTCCTTCTTCTTTGGCTTCAACTATGTCAAAAAAAATCACTCGGCTAAATACTTGATGAAACAATGAATTTCAAGGCAACAGTTTAATCTATTGTTAAAAATTTAGCAAAAAAATACTTTCAGCAAATTTCCAAAATTTAATGAAAATTTGCAAAACTATAAATTATTACCATAGAAGACATAAATTTTTGATAAAGTAAAACTCATTTAAAAGGCTGTGAAAATCATTTTTGTGCTGTAATATTTTTGGAAGTTTTGCAGAAAAATGCCAAAATTCAGCTTATTTTTTAATTAAAATTTCTTAAAAGAAAATTGTTCCAGACTGCCTATTCTCATCCTTAAGGGTATGTGCATGCCAAATTTGATAACTGTAGGTCAAACTGTCTAATCTGTAATGTATTATCAAATTTATGAATTTCTTTGGGAAATCTGTTTTGGCTGCTATATTATGATTTGCTATTGATTGAATTATGCCCCAACTCTTTTTTTTTTCTAATCCTACATTTACAGTTCTTTTTTTTTTTTTTTTAATGTTTCATTTACACTAAAAAATTTAGTTTAATAAAAATTGACAAAAATTTATTTTTTTATTTTTTCAATTTATATCTTTTTCCTTTTTCTTTTTATAGAGGAAATTCAAAGTATCATTACTATGGAATACGTTTAAAGCCATCTTCATCAATAAACAAAGCTATGGAAGATATTGTCAACACTACTTACAGGCACAATTCTTTTATGCACATGCGAAGGTAGACAAATTCTTAGACTTGTACCTTTTAATCAATGCTTGAAGAAAATGTTGAGAAATATTTTGATTTAATATATATTTATATATACTTTTAGGTTAAAAACTGAGCGTGTTGTTAATGTTGAAAACAATAATAACTGCAATGGTAAAAGATTTTTTGAATCTGATGAATCTGATAAAAAACATCCTGCTTCAGCACAGCCTAAATCTCATCATGTCTATCTTGGAGATGCTTCCACTGCAATACCTGATGTAGATATAGAATTTGAAGCCGATCTATTACCTAATGGAATTACTTTAGAGAAGATTACTCTTTTCAAAGAAGCTTATAGGAAGCATTGTGAAGTAAGTATAATTTAAATTCAATTTATGCATTAAAGTGCAAATTTTGTTACTTACTTAAGCACATAGCTTGAATTAATTTGTTTTGCACAATGTATACATTTGTTTTATTCAAGAGTTAATTTGGACTAACATAATTGTAACATTCCCATTGAAATTGTTTATATTTAAGCAAAAATAATGCAGTCAAATTTGATTGAGAATAATTATCAGCATTCTCTAACACATAACAGAATATTTTGAATTATTCTTTGAGTAGATAGTCAAGTCAGCAATAAATAAAATTAACAGTGTTTTGAAAATTATTATTTTTTAAATAAAAAGCTGCTTTACATAAATGAGATGTATGAATTCTTTCTCTGAGTTTAAAGGACGAAGGAAGAGATTCATGGAATTAAGTACTTTTTATTTCAACTATGATGTTTAAGATTGCATTAAGATACAATAGATTATTCACACACATACATATTGGACTGAAGCTGTATTTTACAGAATGGGAGATTGGTATACTGCTTATATTGATTGATTATTATTACAGTAAACAAAATACCACTTACTGATAGTTTTCTAAAAATATATACTTAAACAACAGTAAAAAATTGTCTCTTTTTTGTGTGTGTTTGTATGTTTTTAGTAGTAACAAGATGAAATACAGAGCTTTGCCTAGACTGAAATTTACATTTTTTTTTTTTTTTCATTAATGAGAAACCTATTATTTAATTTATTATTAAAACTTTTTTAGTCAAGTCTTCCTTTTACTCCATTGTATGTGAGCAAAATATGTGTAAGAATGTATTTTAAAAAAATGGGGATAAAGTTAGAATATTAGTGCCCAACAGAATCCCAGCGCATCTAGAAACAAACAATTTTTGAATAACATTTTTTAAATCAAAAATTTATTTTGGATAAAACATTGTAGTGCATAAAATCTCTTAACTTTCTGCAAATTAATTTTTAATAAATAAATTTTAGAATTTCTTTAAGACGAGCAAAAAATTGCTAAAAAATATGTAAAAATGAAAATAAGAGTGTTTCTTTGAAATATTTTCCACATTTTCTGTAATGAAGCTGATATCTTTTCACACTTTTATAATAATAATGGATCCTACCTTAAATCATTGGAGAAACAGATTATGAACACCTATTTTTCTCTGAGCAATTGAAACTAAAATTTTCTGTTGAAGTATTAGTAATGATATCATGTGAAACATTTCCCTTACTTAATATGTTATTTTTTTTTAAGTATTACATATGGATATTTACTGCAGTGAACAGACCAACAAACAGTTAACTCTTTAAACTTTTTTTTTTAATTTGTTTAACTGTGTACGAAATTTTATCCATCCTACTTTTTTTTTGTATTTATTTTATTCACTTATACTGAAAGAAATATAAATTAATTTGAGATAACAAATTATGCTAAAATAATTGGAATTCTTACCATTTCTAGCAATGGATTATCGAAAAATTTCTAAGTTTGGAAAATTATCTGCATCTTTGCAATTGTTTATAACATTTAGAAAAAAATTTGAAAACTGCTTGACATCACTAAAATTACTGAGAAGATGAATTTTTGAATTTTAAGATGTTTATGCAGGAAAACAGCAAAATTTGTAAAGTTTTCTAATGAATTAATGAATTTTTGACTAGAAAAGTTCATTTTTCGTGTTTTAAAGTATAAATATAAAAAATTTGGTTCAATCAATCTCATTAGTTAAGAATATAATTTAGAACAAACATACAGAAATGTAGAGCTAAAATGACCTTTATTTATATTAAGATTATAGCAATTGCTTTCTCATTTGAAGTTTAGTTTATGCTTTAATGATAGGGAATGATTGATAGTAATAATAAAAAAAATTACTGTTAATGAGTGAAATATTTCTAATTAGTTTTATTCTTTATATTTCTAGAATATTTTAGAAGCTGTGGTTAATTTTCAATTTTCAGAAGTCGAAAGCCTTTGGCATGCATTTTGGAACACCTCTACTGAAAACAGGTCTAAAAGGTATATATCTTAATGTGAGATATTAATTTTTTTCTTTCATAATTAAAATTCATTTTATGTAATGTAGAATATATACATTTTCATCCTCTTCTGTAAAATTTGTAGTAAATCTATATGGAATTTATATATCTTATTTCAACATAACATTGGGATTTTTCAGAATTCATTCATAGATTCATATTTTCAAACAAAATATATAAATAATTCTCTTGAAATCGACAAGCTGAATTATTTTACTTTTTTTCTTCCTTATAAGTAAACTAAAGAACCTTATCTCATATAAAATCAAAATTAAATTTCAGATCCAAATTTATACTTTCAGTTATATATATGCATAAATTATTGTAACATTGCTTCATTTATTGAAAATTATCTCTTAGGCTGAACTATCTACAGATATGAAAAGTCTTTTTCATTAGAATAACAATGATAAAAAATATTCAAAAAAACGACTAATTATATAACCAAAAGTTTAATACTTTTTAGATTTTTCTTTTGAATTTTAATTGCGGTATCATTAATTTTATGTAAAGCGCCTTTTTGAAATTACATACTGTTAAAAATATCTAAATGCTGATATAAGTAAACAGCTGTAATTAATGTAATAATTGTAATAATTTTTCATTGTTTGTAGGTGGTGCTTTATTTTGTTTATCATTTAAATAATTAAGCTCATGATTTAGCCTCTATTTTTTTTTTTCAAATTTTTATAGTTTGAAAAATATAATACATGATTAAAAATTGCTAAATTCATTTTTCTCTGCTAGAGTTTATTCCTATCCTCATTTACTATCGATCTTGCCAAAAGTCAGTTATCTAAAATGGGGAAGGTCATTTTAAAAGTTCTAAATAATATTTTTAAAATAGCAGTTGCTACCTTTGGAAAGTAATAGCTAAATCAAATTTTATGAAAACAGTAACCTTTCTGTCTAGAATTATATATTAACTTCAGTTTACAGCTGTGACCTTTTTCCTTTTTTTCCAATAAATACTTAAGAACTCTTCACTATCTAAATTTTGAATCTGTGTATTTAACATATTGACATAAAATTTATTTAGACTTGTAAAGAGGTTGAGATTTACTTCAGTCTAGTATTGTATCATTTGCTAATTCATATAACTATTCCCTCCCCCCCCCCATTTATTAACCCTCTTGATCATGATTGTCCTCCCTAGTTGCAAAGTGGGAAGAATACTGTTAAAAAAGTAATTACAAAAAACTTTCAATATCAAAGAAAACTCAACTCAGAATTGGAAAATTCTTGGCATCATGCTGAAACATCAGGATATATATGTAAAAAATTTCCAATTCTGAATTCCAATATGTAAAACATTTTGTTGTTTCAATTAAGTAATCAGAGTATGTTTGAAATATTATTTGTTTAAAAATACCCATCATCTGTTGCTGTAATTTATTTCTTTTAAAGTCATTTAAATTGTTTCTCTCTTAATTTTATTGTATGACATTTCTTAAGAGTTTTTGTTTTCTCTTGCTCTAACAGTTAGTTTGAAGTATTTTGGCATAGTTTATTTGATTAACAGCAACTTCAGACCAAAATGAAATTATTTAATTATAAAAATTTGGTTTACTCGTTTGGTATCAGATTTCTTGAATGCACCATATTATTAATATGATATAATTAATATAATTAAGTAAATTGATATTAAATCATATATAAAAAGTATGGATTGAAGAATTTGATGTTAAATACAATATTACAGTAGATCAGTCCAAACTTCATGTTCATAAAAGCTAAGACTGCTTTTCTTTTGAGTTTTAATTTTGATATTAAATGATTAAAAAAATGCATTCTGTCATTTCATAGAAATTTAATTCAATAGTTATGTTTCTATATCTTTTATTATTAAATTAAATGACAAATTGGAAAATGCATTCAAATTTTCATTCAGGATTAAGTATCAATGAAAGGTGAATTGTATATAGCAAACATTAATTTCAGTTAATTGCATTAAAATTCCTTGAAATACCTAAATTAAAAATTTCTTCAGACTTTTTTTTAAGTTCTTTTATATGCTTTTATTAGTTGTGAATTTTATCTCCTTGTTGATCAAGTGACTTCATAGCTTTAGGACAGAAAATTGAGATTTTTTTTTTTTTTTTTTTTTTTTTTTTTTAAAATTTTTTTTTCAAAGATCCATTGCGAACGGGAGGGTAAGGATCTTGAATATGTTGAGGTTTAAACATTGTCCATGTGAGCATCCCTGGGCAGGAGAGGGGATGCCCATTCAGTTGTTACATAATATAATCTATCAGTTGTCCAAAATTATGAATTATGTCAATAATAACTCGTATCATAACTTTACTATAACCATAGTAATTGAATTTTTTTCCTGATTATTCTTCACCATTATATTTATTAATTTAGTTCAAAATCCTTCTTTTGCAGTGAACCTGATGTGATAAAGCCTTTTCTTTTAGAAATAGTGAACTTTGACCCTATTAAAGAATTCATAAAGCAAACAGATTATCAATTTTATCAAAATCTAGTCGATGTATTGATTCCTGATGTTCTTCGACCCATACCAAGTAAGTGTTAGATTGAAATTTAAGATATTGCATAAGAGGAAAAAGAAAATTTAGGTTTCGTACCTTTTATTAGAACAGTACAGAGATTAAAATGCTTTTTGCTAATATTTTCATTAAAATTATTTTGCTGCATTCTTTCTGTAGATATGAAAACATTTCAAATGATAATAATAATGTTTAGTATGCAAATTAAGTTTTCTTATGTAACTGAGACAAGCTGAGATTTGAATATTACCATGAAATGAGATTGGTAATGGTATTGTGTCAATACTGTATTTTCAATTATAAGACAGTGCTGATAGAGGAAATGTGTTTGTTGTTGGAAGTGATATGGTTTTTGGTATAAAAATAAAATATCTCTTTGCTCAAATTCACTCAAACAATTTCTAGAAGTGTATGAATGAGTATAATTTCACACACACAATGGTGGTTTTGTTGCCTTATATTTAATAAAGTTGGAAATGCAAAGCAATGGTTTTGATGGTTATGTATGCATTTTCTTTAGAGATGAAGGTACATGCTGATTCTAAGATTAAACCAATCAACATAATCATCTGTGTAATACTACATAAGCAAATAATATTTGAGCTATCAAACCGTGTATAATTGCTGAGGTCATAAAAATTCAACAAACAAATTTAAAACTGTACCTATTGGTTAGTTTGTCTGTAATTTAATGTAGCTTCAGGCACTGTATCATGACAGACGATGAAACTTGTGTGCATCCTGAGATCAAGCAAGCATCAATGTTATGAAAACACTAATCTTCTCTCAGTTAGAAATTCAAAACAACATCATTCATGAGGAAAATTACTATCACAGTCTTTTAGACCACTATGATGTATTAATAGTTTTAATGCTCATTATTGAAGTGCTGTTATGTTATATTGTATTAGTTGAACAAAATTTCTTGAAAATGTTTGGGACACTCTTAACAAATATTCTGTTGCACTATAATGACTGACAGCATAGTTATAAAGCATTGAAGAACTCCAAAAATGAAATAATGCTGTCTTGTCACAGTGCCATAATTTTGAGTTGATTTCTTTTATTCTAGTTTCAATAGGTTATTTCTTTGATTCATGAATTACGTACAGAAGACTGTTATCTTATACTTGA
This sequence comes from Argiope trifasciata, assembly GCA_026543055.1. Lineage (NCBI taxonomy): Eukaryota > Metazoa > Arthropoda > Arachnida > Araneae > Araneidae > Argiope > Argiope trifasciata. Next base: position 122,343 of record JAPMOQ010065374.1, on the reverse strand, counting down.
AGAGACTTAATACATCATTTATGTAAGAAAAAGATATATGCTTTTATAGATCTTGATTTCTAGTACTCAAGCCATGTTATTTCTGCATTTTTCCTGGGCCTTTACATTACTTTTAATTAAAAAATATAATGTGCTTTTAATGTAAAATACTTAAATACTTTGAAATGTTTTACAAATTTTGACAGAAATTTGAAAAATTGATAATTTATAGAAAAATGTATTTGTTTTTTGTTTGTAGATAAGTTATTACATCATGAAACAGAAGTTAATTTCTTTTTAATTTTTGTTTATCCACTTTTACCTACCATTTCAATTATAACATATTTCATAATATATCTATTAGTTTCGTATTGTTTTTTTGGCTTTTCTTACAATGCCAGGCAAAAGATCTGCTATTTTAAAGTCATTTAAGCGAGGAAAATGACAATATGAAGTCGTTCACTTGCTTAATGTGCCTTGGTAAACAGTGTCTGATGCAATCTATTCAAAGAACTTGGTTACGATGTTTAAAGTCCAGGAAGTGAACAAAAACATATGATAAGTACAATCAGCAGTCATAAGGTTATCAAAAAAGCCAGTTTATTGAAATTCGAAAGTTTTTATGAGAGCACTTGTTTGTGGGGAATGACTGATCAGTGCAAAGGATGGCAAAAACTTAGACTGAAGACTTATAGGTTTCAAGGAATACAGTTTTTCACTGAATAAAATAAATAAATTCGTATGGCTCCAAAAATGCTGAAAACTTTTGAAATGGCTGCAAGTCCGCACGGTGAAAGATTCCTTTTCACTAGTGAGAGGCTTTTTACCGTCCAAAAGCTCATAACTCCTAGAACCATAGAATCTAGTCTGTAGATGCTCCAAGCACTTCAGTAATTGTTGAACATCTGAAAAATCTGAACTCAGTTATGATCTGGGACAGAATCTGCACAAGTGGCAAAACACCTCTCATTTTTGTGGATGAGGGCAAAAAATTTAATAAATACAGTGCCAGCCTTCTGTACAAAAGGGCCTGAGTGCAAGAAACCATTTGGGGTTCTAATTTTTTGTGAAGGGGAAAAAAAACATGAGCACATAGTAATAATGCATGTTTATTTAATTCAGGGTTTTGTTTTTGCTAATACATATGAAAAATTAGAATTTTTTGTAATTTCTTTTTTGATGCTTAATATAGCAAGTGAATTTAAGCATTCTGAACACATGTTTGACCAAAGATAATTCTTTTCTAATTTTAATTTGCCGAAAGAGCAATCAGCACTTGCTATAGTATCTGAAAATGTAAAGAAAGGTTTAAACACAGTTAATACATTTAGAAATAACTCAATAAAGTTATTTAGTATGCATTGCAATATGTCAAGCGTTATTTACATCTCTATCATTCAAAATCAAATCCTGTAGCAAACAAATTTCATGGATTAGGTTTTCATCTGCATCTTTGTTATAAAACTTTACAAAATGTTTGGAACATATCTCTTACTTATGTTTTTCTTAAAAAATTATATCAGTGCCTAATTTGAAGTCAGAAATAATATTTGGTATACTTTTAAATATATCTTCTATTTGTACAGTAACAATATCAATTACAATGTTAAAAAATAATACCTAAATTCCTCTACTGGGTTTTTTATAACTCCGTCTTCTGCTAATTCAGAATATAATCTTTTCCTTTTTTTGAATTCATTTTACAGGAAAATGTTCAAATTACATTCTAGCACTTTTGCTTCGTCTAAAAATATATTAAAGTTTGGATTTCGGTTTTGATTTTATTGTCTAAATTGAATGCCGAGTCAAAAGCAATTGTTTCTGTTTGAAAGAGTTTGATAATGTTAATTTTGGACAATATTGCAAATCATACTATTAGATGTAAAGTAAATGGCAGTTCTTGTATTGCATCTAATAAACTTCTAGCTTCGGATACCATTGTATTATCTTTACTTACATAAATAAATTCTTCTAGGGCATTACAAGTTTGTTCAAACTGTGTATACACAACTTTAACTGAATTTATTTTGGCTTCCCAAGTAATGTCACATGATGGTTTAGGAGTAATGTTTAAATGCTTTTGTAGAATTTCCCATCTTTTTATAGATGTGAAAAATAAGTAATATAAGCATTGCAGTATCCCCCAAAAATTTTTGCAATATATACTGCTAGAACCATCATTATAAATTAATAAATTAAGGGAGTGTGATAAGCAAGACACATAAATTTCATACGAGTTTAGTGAAAGTATTCTAGACTGTACACCTTTATATTTCCCTTTCACGTTGCAACCATTGCCGCATGCTTGCTTTGTACAATTCATAATATCTAAATCAATTTCCCTTAATCTTTTTAATATAATCTTTGCTAGGCCTTCACCCTTGAGATCAGTTACTGCAATAAACCCTATAAATGACTTATTTATAGTCTAACTTCTATCTTCAAAATTTTCTCTACTTCTATGTTGTGTTTAATTTTGTTCAGCATTTTATTTTCTAATGTGGCAATAATTTGTTCTTGTGATCTATGTGCTAAATGATGTACAATTCTATTTTCAGAATCTATTATTTTGTTTATATGATCCATCGGCAAAGGATCGTATTTACTTAATAATTCGATAAAACGTTAAAAATTTCCATTATTATGCTTACCTATTATTTCTTGTGTTCTTCGGATTAGAAGATTATTTCATGCTAAAAATAAAATCACATCTACAATTCTTTGAAATAGTAATTTGAGTTATGCAGTATCCTTAATTATATTAACTTGATTTGTTTTATCAATAGTCGAACATAAATTTAATTGTTTTAGTACTCTTTCCAAGCAATAAACGAATTAGTATGACAGCTAGAGCGTTCATGATCTTAGATTACATTTGACAGCTTTATCCAGTTATTATACCTACCTATGAATCATATAGTTTGGTATATTTCCTCTTATTTTGGAAACAGTATACAACAAAAACAAAATACGGAGTCTTGCATCTTCGGATAAATTAACCAACTGCAAAGTTGAGTTTCACCATTTGACATTTTTTTAAAGTAGTATGTAATAGAAAATTATCTATCTTCAGCACTTTTATCAAAAACTCCTTTATGTTGCATAGTCCGATTTTAACACACAACATCCTAAATTTACCAGTTATAATACATGGCCATAAACCAGGATAATTTACACTCTCTTAATCATATTTGTTATTGTCATTTTCTGATTCGATCACATTTGTATAAACACATGATACATCAACCGTTTCAACATTTTTATTACTGGACTATGTACTTTGCGTGGGACTTTTTTTTTTTTCCAGTTTGAATTGTAATTCCTGAAGTTGAAGCAGTTTCTTTGCCAGAATTACTTTGTAGCCAAGGAAACAGATCTGGTTGTAACTTTTTAAAGTTTAGCGTTTTTTTTTTTTTTTTTTTTTTTTTCTTTTTTTTTTCGTTAATTTTTTTCCTTTCCCCCCCCCCCCACCCAAATGGATATTTTCTTGGCATGGACATTGTTATATCTGACAGTATTAAACAATTTATAGAATGAATTATCAAATTATTATATGCTGTTCTATAAGCTTTTAACTAATAGGTGCAGTAAGTGATTGTAAATCTACTTACCTTATATTAACAATATTTTGCATACTTGCACGATTATAATATATGTTAGGAACTTCGTATATATCCAAATCCGGCGACTGATAAATGAAAACTTTTTTCTTAATTCTTTTCATTCCGGTCATATCCGATGACGAAGTAATGCAATGTGCATTGCTTGGAGTTGATCGTTTAATATATCATTTTATTTTTTGTTTCAGCAATTTAATATAAATAAACATACATAGATGCTAGCATAAAAACATATTAAATGCAGAAAAAAGTATATAATTTATGATTTACAAATCCTTTTGAACCCAGCCTTAGCGCCCAGAATTCGCGCTGCTCTTAAAATGTCTGAAGTGGATTTCTTTATTCATTAATCACTCCCCCTTCCGCCCTTTTAATTGGTATCATCGCGATCATTGCCTAATAACGACATCGACGCTCAGTCAGCCTAGTGAAGTATGCGTAAAAGCTACTTTTGTTCAAAGCATTATTTTAATTCTTAATCACAGTGGGTCCCTCCTCAGTCGCAGGCCCGGATACATAGCGCCCGCCGCACTTCCCAGATGGCCGGCCTTGAAAAAAAATATACTAGTGGAATATTCTAGAGGCTGTTGAATTTTTGTGGGCCAAAACGCACTTCGGCAAGGCAAAGTGGGAGTTTCAGTATGATGCTTTTCTAGCTCACAAGGCAATAAAGAGAAAAGAGTAGTGCAAAGTGTATATCATCTGGAAAATGGGCACAATGCTTGCTGAATATCAATCCCATGATTACAGTGTATGGTATGTTTTAGCTCGCTGGCTATAAAGACAGAAAAGTGGTGCAAAGCACATATCATCTGGAGAATGGACACAATGCTTGCTGAATATCAATCCCAGGATTATGGTGTATGGTCTGTTTTTGAGTCTAGGGTTTGCACTAAATGACATTAAAAGTTTGGGCTTTTCAAAGCAATGGATTCGGTCTGAATGTAATTGATTAAATGTAGAAGACTTGAGGCTTATTGCTGAAAATATCGATAAATGTCTTATTGAGCCTCTGGATCACTGCAAAAGGTGGCCTCTTTGAAGCAAATTAAATTTATTTATTAGTAAAAGTCTATTTTTATTATTATTTATTAATTAATTGTTTTTTAATCAAGTTATATTAAAAAATGTTTCTCTGGTTTTTCTGCTGTAACCTGTAAATATATATATATATATATAATATTTTTATTTTATTGTATTATTTACCTTCTTACCTTATATATGCAAAAATTTCAAATTAAAAAAGTGTTATAGCAACGCATACATATCAGATTCAATAATTATAAAATATTATAGATTTTACATGCATCTTCTATTTATTTTTGTTTTTCCTTTCAAAATCTGTATTGTAATGCAAATTTAAAAAATTAAATGTTAAAACTCATAAGAATTCTTTATCATAAACTCATTTTTTTATTATTTTCAAATAAATCTCAGCCTTTCTTGTGTTGTATCACAATTATAATTTAAAATTTATTTCATTTTTCTAGGTACCTTAACCCAAGCAATACGGAATTTTGCAAAGAGCTTAGAAGGTTGGTTAAGAGCTGCAATTACTGAGTGCAATGAGGATATTTTGAATATTAAGGTAAGTTATGTTATATAAATATAGAGAATTGAAATATCTCCCATAGTTTTGAACTTTTAAAATGATAATTGCTTTCTCACATGGTTACTAAATTGAGAAAAAGTTCAGTTTATTTGTTCAATTCATGTTTTGTACAAATATGTGAAGTGTATTGTTCAGCATTTTGTTGTAAAATATATTTTAACATTCTCTGAACTTATGAAATATACTGCCATAGAGAACATATAACAAGCTTATACTAATGCCTTTGCTTCCCTAAACTAAAAAGTAGTTACAATATATCCATAAAAGTTCAAATCTCAAATGATGAAACCTCCAGAATTCAAATAACTCGACAAAATTCTTGGAAAATGCTCCTGAATTTTTATAAAATGTACACATATACATACATACATGCACAAATATGCATACATACTCACATAAGCTCACACATATATATATGTAATATAGAACTGTACAATTCCCAGCTTTCAGAAAATTCTTGCCATTTAAACTTTGTTAGATAATTTCATTTATCAGAAGAAAAAAAAAAAATAATGCATATTTGAAGCATTTTATTTCCTCTGAACTTTTTCTG